>JAHWFO010068719.1:11760523-11894296 GCA_023313115.1 Rhysida immarginata | reverse complement strand
TTTTTTTTTTGGTTTTTTTTGTTTTTTTTTGTTTTTTTTTTTTAATTGTATTCATAATTGAATGTAGAACAAGCTTGTCATAGGAAATTGGTCCATATCTGTTTTGGTTTGATATAAAGTTTGTGTATATGTCCTAATTTGCTAATTCAGGTCATCAGAAGGTCACCAACAGATATCCCACTTATTACCTTTTATTTATTGGCATTAACAGATTTTTAAATTCTATGATAGTTATCAAGTAATTTGATGGGTATAGACTTTTTGAGCACCCTGCATAAGAATTCAAAGTCTACATCACTTAAAGAATTTTTGCCATAAATTTCTTACTGTAAGGTTCATTGAGTTTTTGTATGACTAAGGAGAAAATTTTTATTTTAACTGGTTTCATTGTGGTTCTTTTTAATAACAAACCATTAAATTACAGTTGTAAGTCGGTGTTTAAAAATCTTCCTGATGTTCAACTGTCTCATGGGAACAACAAATTTCATACAAAATATGAAGAATTACGACAAAGTAGGCCCAAATTTTCAATAGAAAGGCTTAAACAACTTCGAGAAATGTGTCAGTGTTCCACGCCACAAGTGAGGCCTAGCATTCAGTAAGTAACATTTTATGAGCAAAATTGATATTAAACTGTTTACAAAATTATAGTTTCCTCAAAAATTTAAAATATCTAATTAATTACCATAATTAAAATTAATAATCCATAATTTAGAGATTTAAGAATTTAATGCCTAATTAAATTTAATTTTGTTTAAAGTTGAGATATAGCAATAACTGAAACATAAGAAACATCTGAGTGGAAATTGGATTGGAAATTTTTGGATGTGTGGTTGGATTGAATAGATGGGACTGTGTTTTATATGATAATGAATTATTCATGGAGTAAAGTGAATAATTTAGTGGGTGTAGTCTGTAAGTCTGCTTTGAAATAATTGGGCATGTGGAACAAATGAGCAATGAATGTTTGATTAAATGAGTATGTGCTGACATGTATAGCTGCTGCCACGTAAGTTGAACGATCTTTTTGACATGCACAGTAAGTCTTCTCATCAATTTGCTTTGTCTGGGTTTACCCATGATGCACTTGTTCTACTATAGTAAAGGTGGAGATATTGTTGAAACGTGGAAAGCCTATTAAAAGTCATAATATTAAAACAAATTGCCTTCAAATCTACTATTCTGCGTCATTTTTTAATTTATTAATTTATTAATTTAATTTATTAATTTCATTTATTAATTTCATTTATATATTTAAAAAAAAACGAAAATGGAAACTAAATACGAAAACAATGTTTCGAAAACGAAAGCAGATGCTTTCATGGAATAACTAAGCGATTTACTTCCCGCTAACGTCTATTGGCTGGCGTTAGAAATGACGTCATCCTGTCGTTCAACTTATGTGGCGGCTGCTATAGATAGGAGAAATGGAAGATTGAGACCAAAGAAACTATGGCAGGATCAAATAGAAAAATATTTAAGATTGAATCAGTAAAAGAGTAAACGGTCTTGGTTAAGCTGTACAATAGAATTATTCACTTTGCCAACAAGTTTCAGTTTATCACTGTCTTCATAGACCAAAAAAAAAATCTACAATTTGACAAAAATTGACATCAACTATCTTATACATTACAACCTTGATAAATCGAATTCCTCCCTAAATCGAAGTTTTAATCTATTCCCTTCCGCTCAGGGTCTAAAACGTCTATAATTCGAAGTAATAGAACCTCCATAAATCAAAATTTTTTTGGAGGAAAGTTGACCTCTATAAATTGAAGCGAATGCAAATAAATTCACCCACAAATTAGATTTTGTCAGTCTGAACCTCTATAAATCGAATTGATGTCAGTATTTATCTTTTCCCTATTGGGACTTTTCATAAGCTGTTCCGATTGGTTATTATACATAAGCAGTTATGATTAACAAGCATACTCGATTGGCCAAATAATCCTACTAAATAATTTGCACTATAAATTGAATAATCATTTGTACTAATAGAAGTTTAGTGATATATCAATCATAGATACTGAAATTGTTGAATTAGTCAGTCAACTGCAGGACAAAGACGACATTGATGATTCTGAAGAGAATTTAGAGAATTGCCAGTGTTAGCAAAAGAGGCAAAAGGTGCCTTTGCCACACTGCGGTCTTATATTGAAAGGTCCATTGGTGCTACGGACAATGTGTTTTCTGCCTTTTTCACAATTGAAAGTGAAGTAAAGATGCAGATGCTTCATGCTATGAAGCAGTCAAAAATTACAAAATTTTTCAATCCTTATATTACATTGTTAAGAGTAAAACAATTGCCAAGCAATAAAACAATAGCCTTTGTGACAATCCGCATACATCAATGGTTTTTGTTAAAATACACGTAGGCAGAGTCAATCGAAGTTATGAAGATATGGTCTATGGACCCCTCTCAAAGCATTGTTAATGTAGCAGACCTTTGCAATACTAGTACCAGCTGTTGAGCGCTTCCAGAATTGTACCTCGCAATCTGAGATTAGCTGTCTGCTGTTACTCATACTCAACAGCTGGCACTAATACGCAAGAGTCTATACATAGTTAACGATTGTTAACCATTGTTAAAGATTCATAGTAGTGTGGAAGTTACGACTCCATAGACCACATCTTCTATTGACTCTAACGTGGGGCAAGAAATACATATGTGAGGCAGCAGCGCCCAAGTAACTGTAGCATTTAAATCTTGTGAAATTGTTCGCAAGCACGACTTCTAGTTCTGATTAATTTTAGGTACACAATGTGTTTATACAGGGTGAGGCATTTATCTTGAGACAACTGAATATCTCGGAAACTAAGCATTGTTGAAAAAATGTCCAAATCAAAAGTGAATTATTTCACGGGGGAAATTCATTAGTTAAAAATATTACCCGCCCCCCCCCCCCCCCTTGTGAGAGGAGGTTACTTTGAAATCTTAAATAGGAACCCCTATTTTTAATGGTACATGTATATTCAGATTATACACAATATTCGAGAAATGTTTTATTCTTGGTGATTTTTCAATTGATCCAACCGTTTATGAGATAAGAGGCCCTGAAAGTGTGGAAATTTTAAAGTTTTGAAACCCAATTTTATCGATGAAGACAAAGATAGAGAGTGGGTCTTACAGACATTCCTATTCTACTTTTTAATGGTCTTTAAGAATCCCAAGTCAGAATTTCCAAAATTTTTCAATACACATGTATAGACTCTGTCTCCATAGGACTGCTGCCCCCATAAGTTTACCTGTGCACTAAAAAATTTTGAATTTTTGAAATTTCTGACTTTGGATTCTGAAAGACCAATTATGATGAATCTGGTTACTGTGTGTGTAACAATCATGCCCCCCCCCCCCCCCCCCAGGGGCTGTTACATTGTGAATTTCCAGGACTTCTTACATTAATATTTTCCCCTGGTTCCTTTCACTTATTAAAATAGATATTGATTGTTCTATGGCCAGCATCCTGTGGCTTTGATTTTCCATAATTGTTTAGCCAGGATCACCGGTGTTCTTTAAAGCATTCTACAGGGTGGGCCATTAGTTCCTTGCCACCCCTTGTACAATTCATGTTTGTGGAAATTGACAGACCACCACCATGTGGGGACATATTAGGCCTAGGGGAAAGTCATATGGTGCAAGTGACCAGGATGGTGTGTTACTTGTAAAGTTTATGAAATAAAAAAGTCCAGATCAAATTTAAATGACCCTCTTATTATGAAGACATGGTATGATTAGGGATGAATTTAATTTAGAAATTTCTCTCTTAAACAATTTTTCAGAGCAGTTATTCAAATGGATGTGATTGAAGAAGCATTGGTGTCATGTGTCCTTAAACATTTAGATTTAGATGACACAGGCTTTAAATTATTGGCTAACAAATCACCTGCTTTAGGGGCACCAAGTGTCTTTATAGCTGTAATGAAAGAAATTTACAGGAAGTTTTCTTCACTTATTAGGAATTTACAGGTGACTAATCAAAAATATCTTGTAAATTAGAAAACATAGAATTAAAAAAAAAAGACAAACACTATTGTTTCTATTATTGGTTTTTAGGTGTTTGCAGAATTGGAAACTAAATGGGAGGATGAAGTAAATGAAATTCGTCAGGGTTCACTCATAGCACAAGCAACGTTTTTCTCAGAATTAAGCATGACTGAAGAGGTTGTTTTTTTTTTTGTTGCTGTTTTTCTTTTAATAAGATCTCGTAGAAAATACAATATTTATTGTAATTCTAAAATTTGAATTGTTTTCCTTTCTAGGTGAAACGAAAAGAGTTGCAAATTTTATGCTTTCTCAAAGGCATAGATATCAAAGGATTAAATAATGATGAATGCATTCAAGCACTACAGTAATTCATATTTCTTCAACATGCACCTCTGGCCATAGAAATCGCTACACCCAGAAGGAATCACCCATTTGCAATGCAATTAAAACCACATGCAGTGCCAAAGGTCTAATGTAAATGATTATATTGAAGTCACCTAAACTTTACCACAACATATTACATCAAAGGTACTTGGAGCCTTTACCCAAAGCTTAAAAGGACAATACAACAAGGTAGAAATTCAGTATGTCATGGCATTGTATTCACAAAGAATATCACCACCCTGACCCAAATATGGTCGTATAACCTGACTTGCACAAAACTGACGTGTAGTAGCATCAAGTGGCACCATTTTCAGAGAGATCCTGCAGTCTGTGAAGCCTGTATACTGCATTTGCTGATTTCAACAAGAACCACTCGTTGCCATTTGAATGAGGCTGGCCTAAAGGCGTGGCATTCACAGAAAGAGAGATCCTGCACCATTGTTACTGGCACCATTGTGTTCTCTGAAAATTCCTGCTTCAGTTTTCATGCAGATTATGATTGCATCAGGGTTTGGCAACTCAACAGTTCTGCACTGATTCAGGACACCTGGTGTTATAGTATGAGATTCAACAGTTCTGCACTGATTCAGGGTTTGGCAACTCTTGATCATCTCTTGTGGGTCTAGAAGGCATGGAGGCAGTGCAGCGATACGTCAATGAGGTTCTGCAGCCCTATTTTCTGCCATTTTTACACAGCATACCCAACGCCATCATTTAGTAAGTTAATGCTCATCCCTATATATCTTGCATCACCCTACAGGCTCTACATGGTGTAGACATATTCCTTGGCCTGCTAGGTTTCCAGATTTGTTGTCTATTGAACATGAATGGAATCTGATGGGGTGATGGTTTGCACTACCATCAACCATCTGCCCAAGCACAGTATGATCTAAGTGTGCAGTTACAGGAAGTTTATTGTAATGTGCCTCAGGACACACTTTGCCACCTGTATGATAGAATGCCTTGTCGCATCACTGTGTATATAGCTGCAAAAGCAGACTCTACCTTGTATCGACCTTGTGCTTTGCGGATACTAAACAACATGCCTTTCATGCATGAAAGACTGATCACTGTCCATTTGTATTGTTGTTTATCTGCCTGTGATGGTTTAATAAAATTTCCAATACAGAAAGAGGGTGTAGCGATTTCCATGGCAAGCAGTGTTACTGATCTTTAAAAAATTAAAAATAAGGAAACCAAAAGTTTTTTTTTTTAATATATATTTCAGAAAACAAATTGATGCTGAAGCTGCAAAATTTGACGTGCATGAAGCTTCTTTTAAGAGAACTAAAGAATTGAGCCAACTTCTAATTGATACAATAGAGATGGCCTATTTTATGTCAGTAGATCCTGATTTTGCAAAAAGACCATTAACAAATTCAAACGAAACCCTGGGTATTATTTTTTTTTAATAAACATTATAATTATTATATTAATTAAAAGTTATATGTGAGGGCTGTTCCAAAACCCTGTCGACTGAGATCACTATTCGGAGTCTTGAGTCATTTAGAGGTTTGATGTGAATTTCCTTTTCAGAAAAGCAAACTCCACACTTTACTCTATTTCCAGGAATGCACTAGCCTTTCAAATGCATGCTGGAGATGATTATCTGAGAATTAGTGTAAAATAGTGGACTTGGCAAATTCCACTTCCTGGTCTATGCTGGACTTCATTCTGCTTAACTTTTTTTTTGTAAACGTTGGAAAAGCCCAGAAATCAGTGTGTGAAGTCTATGATGGGTGATCTAGAGGTTGCTCACCAGTTTTAAGTAGCAATCTTCTGTCGTCATTATTAACATTATATCCTTTTTGTGTGCCATTATAATAAACACTGCCATTCAACTTTTATAATGAGAAAAAAAAACTACAACTGCGCATTGGCTTTACTCACATAACAAAGCATTCTACATGTTATTTTCTCAGGTGAGTAATAATTTTACGAGGGGATAGCAGAAAATAACGCCATTTATTTTTAACGGAGGAAATATAGTCACTGTATAAAAGTTACATAGTCAAAAAGAAAGCTGAGTTTTGGCACAGATATTGCATAACAAGAATTGTTTCTGCGCACTCGCACTATGTACTACCAGTCATTTTACAACTGTTACATCATCTAGAGTGGAAGAACAGCGAGCTCTTATAAGGTTTCTTTTCACAAAAAATAAGAAACCCGCTGAAATTCATGGGGAATTGGTAGAGGTTTACAGTGCTGACTGTCTGGACTATTCCAATGTGTGCAAAAGCGTACAATGTTTCGGAAAGAAAAAGTTAGCCATTAAACAGCATTCTTGGCGGCCTATGTCAGTGGCAACACCAGCCATTATCAAGGGCATTAACAATACAATCAGAGAAAATTTCCTTGAAACAAGTGAGTGAAACATTTCACATATCCTAAGGATCTTCATGGTCCGACATCAGAAGTGACAAGCAACAGAATGGTGTGCAGTCTGCAACATCTGTAGCAGTACAACCAGGAGGAAAATGTATTTCTGAATGGCATTGTCACAGGAGACGAGTCCTGGGTCTTGCACTTCACACCTGAGTTTAAAACTGCAAGCATGGTGTGGAAACATCCACATTCTTCTGGTTCGCAAAAATTCAGAATTTCTCCTTCAGCTCGGAAGATCATGTTTACAGTGTTTTGGGATATGCAAGGAACCCTACTCCCAGACTTCCTGCCTCATGGGTCAATCATCAGCACAGCTACCTATTGTGAAACATTGACTGAACTGTGACGTGCTATTTGGGGTAAGTGAACAGAAAGAGGAAACGATGTTCGACTTCTTCATGACAATGCGCTCACTTATAGCCAATATCGTCAAAGCAAAATTGGCCCGTTATGGTTGGGAGGTTCTGGACCACCAATCTACAGTCCAGACTTAGCGCCCTCGCACTACCACTTCTTTGGTTTCATGGAGAGATTTCTGGGTGGTCAGATGTTTGAGACTCATGAGGAACTCAAATCTACTGTGCACCATTGGCTTTATTCACAGCTGACGGAGTTCTATGAGGTGGATATTCTGAAACTTGTGTAGTGTTGGGATAAATATCTAAATCATCAAGGTGTCTATGTGGAAAATTAGATAAGATATGTGTAGTTTCAGGCTGCACTTAATTGTTTACTTGTATGCTTTGTATTTTCCTTTGAAAAAATAAATGGCGTTACTTTCTGATATCTCCTCGTATATTAGGATCGTCAGTTTACAGCACCTTCGCATCAGTCTGCATTGGTGACAATCACAGAATTAAATTGGTGTTGCCAGTCCAAAAGAATGACAAAATAGCCCTCATATATTATCTTTCATTAATTAATGATGAATACAGAAGAAAAGAAAGATGCGATACAAAAACTGGAATAAAACAAAATTGAACACAGGATGGTAAGACCCTGAAAAACTCACTTTTACCTTTTTCCTTTTGACAAAGAATAGTCTCCATCTGAAACATCAGGCTTTTTTTTCAGGGTCTTTAATCTTATTCAATTAAAGAAAATTAAATAATAATTAATTACACAGCTAGCAAAAAAACCTGAAAAAAAACGAATACAAAACACATAAGGAATGGGTCAATTTTATGAAATTTTTTCAACATTCTCATCGGTACGACTTGTCGAAGGCCGCTCACAAAGGTGATGGTCTACAATGCTCATTTCTTCATTTTTGAACAGTCAAAATTACTAAAAAAAACTTGTGTACAACTCCGTGCTTTCTCCTCAAAGGCCGTTTTCTCAAGACTGAAACAAAGTCTCCAACATATTTTCTGTTCAGTACGGTCAGACATAACAATTTTGCAAGAGGGGCTTCACAGCACTTGAAAGAAATGACAACATGGAATATACAGGATGATTATAAAGTCACTATACATTTTGGTGAAAACTCCGTTTTATTGCAGCAATTGCAGTATTCATCAACCAGATATCATACCAGGATACATTCTTAGTAAATTTCAATGTGTCCGCCTTTCACATCCCGGCACAGCTCCCAGCGTTCCACCGTGGCCCGGAAAACATTGCGCAACATGCGGTGTAATGTCCTCCACTGCGGCTGTAATCTGTTGTTTCAGCTGTGCAATGGTGCGTAATCCTGACCTGGTACACCTTGGACTTGATAAAACCCCATGCAAAGAAATCCATGGGGGTCAAATCTGGGGACTGTGGAGCCCACAGTCTTGGCAAGCCCTGACCAATCCATCTGCCTGGGAATGCACGATTCAGGTAGTCCCAACGATTTTGGCCAAATGGGGTAGTACCCCATCCTTTTGGAACATAATGGTATCCTAAATCCTTCATCTCGCAACTGTGGCTCCAGGAATTGCTCCAATATGTCGAGGTACACGGTACCATTGATAGTCCCCTGGGCAAACATGAAGGGCCCATAGACCTTTGACTGTGTAACTCCCATCCACACATTAACTTTGGGTGTGTTTGGGTGTGCAAATAAATGAAATTCGTTAATGATTTCACCAAAATGTATAGTGACTTTATAATCACCCTGTATTTAACCTTCCACAATGGTGTTTTGTCTGGCTACTGACTCATGAGAAGTGCAGGGACAGTCATCTAATAGTGGAACACTTAACTATGACTAGGAAGAGCTCCTTGAAGCCAGTCCAGTTTAGAAGTTTCACCTAAAACACTAACGAAAATCCACAACAAGAAGAAACACATAAAAGTGAAATGGACTGTGAAACAGCTTTTCTGAAGCAACACAGAAGAAGTTGCATGACTCTTTCAGTTATGATATCCAAGAAGAGGAAGATGATGATGAATTCAGAAATTAGCTGTGCTGGCATGAGTCTGGCAAGAACTGAAATGTTGTCTAGATGTTTGCCATTCAACATCCGTAGAAACTGGAAGAGTTAACCTTTCAAGTTATTTCAGTTTTTGTGAAATAAATTCATTAAAGAAGGCATGTTGTTTGTTTAAATTACCCTGTATTAATAAAAGAAGACACGTAATGTCAAGGAGACCCTATATAACTATGTAAGAGCTAAGGGAAAAACATATCAATAGTAAATATTTATGAATGGTTATATTCTTGACCTTCTAAAAAGAGGGGAGTCATTTATGTTAATCAGGATAATGTCTGTAAAGAAAGTCTTTTTTTTTAAATTTTTTTACAGGTAAAAATATTTCTAAGCCTACTTATGAACGTAGCATTTCTGCTCCATGTCTCGAAAGAACCAGAAATCCGAACCCACAAAAAAGATTGAGTTTTCCATTGCAGTCAAGTTTAACAACAAGCAATGATTCATCTGATGAGGAACCTGCACTTCATGAATTTCAGTTGTCCAAATTACAGATGTTGTTTACTTTTATTGAAAACAGCCTAAAAGAACCAGTGAGTTATTTGATTACAACATCAGCAGAAGTTTGTAGGCCTAACGTTTTGAATGACTTTTTCTTTTAATTTTAGGTTCCCATAACTCATTTTCTCTCTGCTCTCCAAACACGGTATCAGCGTGGACTCTTAAGGAAAAATGCAATGAAGTACTTGGAAAGCTTTCTGCATTCGTTGTCACAAATTAAGTGCATCTCTCATTTAGTTGCTGTTGTAGCCACAGTTCTTCGTCATGGTCCTAAGTAATGCACTTGAATAGACTTAAATACACTGCTGATCATGGATATCACTACACCCACAAGGAGTCATCCATTTGCAATGAAATTATAACCATATGAGTACCAAAGGCATAATGCAAATGATTAAAGTGACATCACTGCAATATGTGATCTAGAAGGTGGTTGGAACTTTTATGCACTGCTGAAAATGATCATACAACAGGCTGGGTGGTCCGAATTCTTCATATTAGAAGGCAGATCAATGTGCCATAGCATCGTGCTTGCTAAGAATATTAATGGGTTTGTATGGTCAGATTGCATGAAGCCAAATGATCAGCTCATTTATAGCCATGCATCTTGGAAATGCAGTCACCATACTGTATGTAGGTGTAGGTTGTACATCATATAGATAGAGAAGACTATCATATCAATGTGCAATAGCAGCATTTGGTACCACATCAGGAAAGATTCTGTGAGGTCTACTTTGCATTTGCTGGACTCAACAAGAACCATTCATTACCATTTGAATGAGGTTGACCTTCAGGCATAGTGTTTATTGCGTTTGCCTCTGACCCTCTCGGCATTGTGCAGCACATCGTCAGTGGTGTCAGGAATGTCAAAATTGGACAGACAAATGCCAACACATTCTGTTTTTCAATGAATGCCACATCAATCTTCATGCAGTTTGATGCTGCAGAGAGTAATACATCAATCCTGAACAGATTCCTTATGGAAAGAGGATTTAGTGATTTCCATGGCCACCAATGTATTACCGTGAATTTTTGATAATTCACTATTAAACAACATATATCAAAATTTTTTAACTATTTTCTTTTTTCTTTTAAGGGTGCAGGACCTCACATTTACAAGTATTATAAAAAATGTACGGATAGCATTCTCATCTACACTGAAATGTGTTGTTGATTTGTGTGCACGTTATCCTATTGCTTGCTACAAAAGCATTGGCTTACTCACCACCATTCCTTACACTAGGTCTAAAAAAGCAATATGTACAGATCATCTTTGTATCAATTTTTTTGTCTACTTCTTAGTATTAAATTAAAACAATATGCTTACAGGATGGAAGAGAACTGCCTTGTTGAGAGTGGGCTAGTGAAACTGCTTGATCACTTATGCAGTATGAAAGGAGATGAATGGGGAAACAGTCTAGAAAATGAACTCTCTGTTGGAAAGAAAATATCATCATTAGCTTGGGCAGCATTTCAAGTATTATCTAAATGTTGCATTACCTGGGAAGATTTAGATGGCAAGTTCAAAAAAAGTAAATTGTGCTAATGAATTACGAGGTCTGTCCAAAAAGTTCTGGATTTTTTTTTTTTTTTTAAGAATTTATTTAACTTACAGGTTAATGTTCTTTATCTCCTTCAAAGTACTCTTCTCTCCAACGAATACATTTGCCCCAGTAGTTTTTCCACTTTTTGAACCAGTCCTGGAGTGCTGCTTTTGGAATTGCCTTTAGTTCCTTCTGCAAATTTTTATAGATCTCCTCACTGAACTCATCTCTTCCCTTTTCAGCATTATCTTCAATTAAGGGGACAGGAAAAAGTCTGTTGGAGCCAGGTCAGAGGAGTAAGGGGGATGAGGCTAAAAAACTGAAAACACTGAGTATTTATTTTATTTTTTTTTATATACAGATTGTTTTTTTAATCTGCCCACCCAGGGGACCTACCTCATCGGCTTTTTGCCATACTAGCCCCGGGTAGGTCTCCTGGGTGGGCAGATTAAAAAAACAATCTGTAGAACATAATAAAAAGAAGAAGCGGAACGATAAGGGAAGTTAAACAGGAAAACAATTTAGCTAGAATTGCGCAAGTGGGAGAGTAGTTTAATTTTATAATTGGTTGTTGAAGAAGAACAGATTTCAGTTGGTAGGCTGGACCAACGTCTTAGACCTAAGGTAGAAACGATCTTACATTGGTAAGAACGACTAATCCGGGGAAGAGTGAAGGGAATATAATGGCGGATATTGTATGGGGGAGTAGTAATGGGAATAAAGGGAGAATGAGGCAAAGAGGTAAGTAAAAGGTTGTTAAGTGCTTTATAAATAAACATTGCCAGGTGAAAAGTGTAAAGTTGATGAATGGGGGTAATACCAACATAATTAAATAAGTGAGACACAGAGGATGGCTTTCGGAGTTTAAAAAAAATTCGAAGAAACCATTGCTGGAGTTCGTAAAGATGTGATATGTTAGATTTGGTGGAGGATCCCCAAAATAGTATAACATAGGTGAGCGTGGAGTGAATTAATGTGTAGTAAAGCAACAACAAGATATAGGGGGGAAGGTATTGGAGACGGGAAAATAAACCTAGATGCGAATTTAAGGTGGAGGCAAGGGTATTAATATGTGTGTCCCAAGATAGGTTGTGGGATATGTAAATTCCCAAATATTTAAAGGACTTAGAGGGAGTGATATATTGAGAGTTGTATTTAAGTGAGAATGTATTGGTGTCAAATTTTTTGTTATGTGGGGTAAAAATTATATAAGTAGTTTTATCAAGGTTCAGTTGCAAATGGTTGGTACTGTTCCAAAGGGAAAATTTATGAAGAATAGTATTAAACTTATGTTCAATAGATAAGAGTGAAGAATCCGCAAGTGATGTTGCATCATCGGCATAAAGAATTAGAGACAAAGGGGAAAGTATGTAGGAAAGATCATTAATGAACAAATTAAAAAGAAGGGGAAAGAGGATAGAACCTTCGGGAATCCCCGTATTACGAGTAATTGGATCAGAGGATAAATTAAATAAACTTAAAAGAATAAACACGATTTGACAAAAAAACTGTGATCCAATCTAAAGGGAGGCCTCGGATATTAAAAAAGTGAGACAGCTTAAAAAGAAGGAGATTATGAGGAATGGAATTGAAAGCCTTGGAATAATCAACAAAGAGAGATACAACAAACAAGCTGTAGTTGTATTACGTTTGGGGATGAAACCATGCTGTGTAGAAGAAACCAAATGATTATTAAGTATGTAGGAGGAAAGATGGGCATAAAAGAGGCTTTCAAAGATTTTAGAGAAAGAAGGAAGAATTGAGATAGGATGGTCAATGGAAAAAATGGTAGAGTCACCTTTTTTATAAAGAGGGATAATTTTGGCAATACGAAGGCAGGAGGGAAAAATCCCTTGGGAAAGAGAAATGTTAAATACGTTAAGTAACCAAGAGAGAGGGAACGCAAAGGCATTTGCGACCGAAATGATAATTTCGGGACAAATGCCGAGAGGATCAGGGCAACACCACCTAGACAGAAGGCCTGCGCACAGAAATGTCATACATTGTTACATCATCATCAAACGGCCAAAGTAAGGGCTTATTATTGGTAGAAATACGATTAACAATAGCCGCTTTAGTGTGATGTAACAATGTATGACGTTTCTTTGTGCAGGCCTTCTGTCTAGTTGGTGTTGATCAGGGTGACTGGAGGGTTTGAGATGGGAAATAAGGGAAAGAACTTTATCAGGGGAGGTTGGGGTAATGAAGAAAGAGGAAGGGTTAGTGGGAATAGAGAAAGGGTAATGTATTGGTAGAGAGGGGTTATTGGGATCCCGAGGTAGTACGGTAGCTAAGAAGAACGTAAGCTAGGTGGAATCGAGAGATGCAGGGTCTGAGAATGGGGAAACTTGATTGGAGGCACCTCGAATTAAATTATTAATGGCTTTCCATTTAGATTTTTTATTGCCCATGTTATTAAATAGGCGAACGTAATATATGGATTTAGTTTATTTTTATTTCGGAGCAGACATGGTTGGAAAAGGAACGAAAATTAAGTTTGTTATATGAATTCGGAAAGCATCTAAATTTACGATAAAGAGCATTCTTATGAGCAATAAGAGAGAGAATATTGGAATTCATCCAAGGTTTTAAGAAAGGGGGTTTAGTTTTTGAGGTAGGAGGAGGTACAAAAGACAAATACCTTGCTAAGCCTAAATAATAGGACTTGTATCATTTTACTAGTTGGCTGACTTGTTATCGTGATGGAAAAACCAGTTCTGATTGTGCCTCCTATTTTCTTTGAGGCATTTCATAACAGTTCACTGTCCAACCAGATTGGGAACAGGAATTCATGATTAAAAAATTGGCCTCAAAAGCCATGGTCAGCAAAGACTTTGATGTTGAAATGAATCTTTTTTCCAGCCGAGATGAATTTTCACCAATCCATTAGTTGACTGATGCACATTGTGAAAATAAACCAAACGCAGAATGCCCCATAGACCACCTTACACAAGCAATTAGTGTGCATAAACTAAATTAGTTGTCATCCAACAATGGGAAGTTATTCGTTAGGTTCATGCAATGATTACCCACTTGCCCAGATAACTAATCATCAAAATGTTCCTGAACTTTCTGAACAGACCTCGTGTGTTTCTTTTGATAATATTACTAATGGGAATATCTTACACCAGCAGGGGAAGTGCCTGTTCCATTGCATCATTCAGGGTTGGCTGGACAAATTGCTCATCTAGTTATAAATTACCTTTCAAGAGCAACAGAAAAAAGTAGTGAAACTGCAGACAATGATGCCATTCAAGAAGTTCTGATGTCACTTAATAACCTTACAAAGTACATCCATATGCAATAATTAATGTTGAATTTTTTAAATTTCACTTATTTATTAGTCAAAAATTAACAATGACTCTTTTAAACGTTTAGAAGTCGTTTAGGACAGATGATTTTGAGTCAGCCTATCTGCATATCAAAGCTATTGTCACTACTCTTAGACCCAAGGTAAAACATTACTTCATCTTTTCTCTTACATTTAGTTTCCCATAACATTCGCCATTTTGTTGTATTAATGGTTCTCATTGTTAACATACACTCATCAATAAGAACGTTAGTTTTTGTCATTGGGGAAAATTTTTCAGTAGTTTTCCACTAGGTTAAAAAAAACATTAGAAATGTTTCAAATTAAATGACAAATCTTATAACTTTGCCATAGTTTTATCTATAAATAGTTAATATTTTATAGATGAATACATACAGGATACATTCACAAAGTTTCAAGACTGATTTTTTCCTGAGTAGAGGAATCGCAGATCGGTTCCACCATCAGGGTGAAGTAGTGGGAGGTGTCAGCTACCTACAGCACTAGCAGCAGTTACTTCTGAGACACTGGAGTGAGCAGATCGCTAGTAGCGTGAGTGCATATCAGTGACCCCTGTCGAAAACTCTGAGAGTGCGTCAAAAATGCTCCGGTGTTGAAGGATCAATCTGCCGCGTCTGCCAGGAGATCAAACACAATTGGGTTCTTCTCCACGACATTGCACTCTCTCACACGTCGCTCACTGCTGGTGAAGTTTTGGCCAAGTTCAACGTGGCAACACTGCCCCAGCTACCCTACAACCCCGACCTAGCTCCCAGCAACTTCTTTCTCTTCCCCCAAATTAAGGGAAGCGATTCGACAGGATTCCAGCAGTCCAAGCAGCTTTAACGAGGTCCCTTGACAGCCTTTCGTGCGAAGAGTTCCAGGGAGCCTATGAACAGTGGAAAAAACACTGGCAGCATTGTGTTGATGCCCAAGGGTCACATTTCAAAGACTTTTAGTTCGCTGTACAAAAATGTTTAATAAATTTTTTGTTCTGAGAACATTCTTGAAACTTTGTGAACGCACCCTATATAAGCATTCTCTTATATAATATTCTCTTGCATTCTAGAAGTGTACAATAGGGATACAGTTTTAGAATCTTTAGTATGTAATTATTAGGCGTGCAACTTAATTTTTTCGAATTGCAACTTTATTTATTTCTCAGAAACTAGGTATGTTAAATATCTATTGGACATTCAGAGGGTCATTTCTCCTTAACTTAGCCGATTTTGGATGATTGTCACTTCGCGTGAATCCCCTTCTCCACCACCGATTATGTTCAGTGTGTTTCCCCTGATTCTTGGCAATATCTCAGCAACAGACTTCTTTGCAGGATGGCGAGAGCAATTTTGTTCCACACCTCCTTGCACACTTTCCAAAGTTCAGCGATGGTTTTGGAGCGACACCTTCCGAGACCCCTTTTGAGAAGGCCAAAGCCACAAAAGTCCATGGGGGAGGGGGTCAGGTGACTTGCCAGGGATAGCAGAGAAGAGTATTGCACGAATGCCAGTCTCCGCTTCCATTTGTGTTATGAAATTCTGTGTTGAGCACGCAGTATGGCCTTACGCCTTATCTTGATGAAAACAAACTTTGTTGCTCTTCTCTCCTTACAATGCTGGGGTCTCCTTAGTGTAAAGAGGTTTCAAAATGTTCTCCTGGTGGTAGTTTTTCTTCTTAATGTTTTTCTTCACCCGACGAAATTGCAATCATCTTTTTGAGCAGTACCCTTTCACCACCATGCAGCCTTTCGGAAAGCTTTCACAACATTTGCGCACCCAATCGGTCCGGCCTTTTGCATCTGTTGGATGGTAGGCAATTGCACGAACCTTACCACAATCTGTGAGGTAAACCCACACTTCATCCAACATTACAATAAACCACCATTTCTTGCCCACAAGGTAGCCTTTGTAGAATTTGCAGGTTGCTTATGCGTTCTTGAATGTGACATTCATTAAGAGCGCAAACCCTGGCTTTATGGGACTTGTGCAGGCCTAAGTTGCATTTAATTATGTGGTTTATCGTTGATGCAGATCTTCCTGCCTTCTGAGCTATGGCTTTCTTTGTTGGAGGGTTATCTTGTGCTACCATCTTCCTTATCTTTTTAACTGTGACAGGTGAACGGCTGGGGTGGAGTCTCTTCTGAAGTAGCTTTTCATGGGCGAACTTGTCAGGAACGCTCGAATTACGTATGTCAGCTAGATCGACAGCCTTTGATAATGAAATTCCTTCCATCTTGCACTGTTGCACGAGCGTACAGCACTAAAGCTCACCTTCAAAAGCGCTCGTACTTACCCTCTCCAAAAATCATTCATTTTTCTAGTCATGACGTGAATCTTCTGTGCTCGTTTCTTGAACAAATATTTATGAATGCCCATTTATACACCACCTGATTTACATAGGCTCGAGCGCATTCTGGGAAGGGGTGTTCAAAATGGGCTAAGTTAAGGTGAAATGATCCTCTGTACAGAGGGTGGGCAGGAATGAAGATGAACAATTTGGAAAAGTTTTCAAGGTGGCTGATATGCAAATTTCTATACATATGCTTCCTGTGAAGTGTTCGGAAAGTTTGATTTTTGGAAAGGAAACTACCTTTCCCAAAATCAGACCCCATAATAAAAAGCAAAGTTCAGCAGCTTTTACAGATGAAATGGTCAACTTCACAAATAATTCATCAACTAAAACATTCAAATCAGACGGTAAATGCAGGAACAATATCCAAGTTGAAAAAAGAAGCCTAGACACACAGCTGGACCTCATATTGGGGTGAGTGCTTGTAAGTTAAAATATCTCAGGAACATGCAAAAATCTGCAAACCCACCGAGCCAAAGAAGTATGGCCAGACTGCCGAATCATGTATCATCTTTTGAATGCATTTAATTTGGTAATGAGGAAAGAAAATCAAATTGATGTTTCAAATAATGTTTCTAATCGTTATTAATTTATTTATTCAAATCAAGTTCTTGGTATCTTAGCAGCCAATATTGAGAAGAGGCACCAGAGATCATTGCCATTGCATAGGTTTCTTCTGAAAAATATGAAAAACATTATTATCACCGACGAGGCACGATTCTATTTAATGCACGGACAGAGTAGAGTTTTTTATAGTTCACATAGGAAATTAAAGCCTCGAATGACTGTAAAAAAAAACATCACATTGCAAAGCCATCATTGTGTGGGGAGTTTTTTCGTATAATGGCAAAACACATTTGCGAATTATCAAGCCTGGAGCTAAGATAAACACAGATTATTATATCAACAAGGTTATCAAACTGTTTTTGGTCACCGATGCTCAAAATTTATATCCGTAATGCGATCACATTCTCCATCAAGATACTGCCCCTGCTCATGCAGCCCACAAAATTCTCGACTTCTTGGAAAAAAGAAAATGAAGTACATTCACCCCGACAAATGGATGCCCTAGCCTCAAGACACGGCCCCCTTGGATTATTTTGCTTGGGATTACTTAAAACAGAAACAGTGCAGCCACAGAGTGAAAGTCTAATTGAGCTTAAAAAGGATATTTTTTATGAGTGGAAGGAAATGCCTCAGAAAGTTATTAGTAAAGCTCTAGCTTCGTGGAAAAAACATTTCAACAAATCTATAGTAATCAGGGAAAACAAATTGAGTAGTGTTATTATTGCGTCTTGTGCCAATAAATTAGAATAAATTTTCAAAATTGTTTATCTTCATTCCTGCCCACCCTCTGTCATTCCGTTGGCTGTCTCCACCTTTGCCTATTATTTAGGCAATATTTGGATTCCATGACGGAAGAATTCATTAAAGTCAGTGATCTACTTTTGCACTTCTTCTTTATTTTGGTAATTGGGACAGATGATTCTGTATCGACTGCAACAAGTGATAGTCTGAAGGAGCAATGTCCAGAGTATACACCAGGCATGTTGGCTTTGTTAAGGATGTCTTTCACCACAAGGACACGCATTGTCTTGCAGCAGGACCACTCTTTGGTGATTTGGTGTCTGTTTTTCTCCAATTTGCAGTTGCTGTGCATAATCGTCCACTGTGATTGTCTGCTTTGATAGGAGAAGCTTATGGCACAGACCCGTCTTCTGATTCCACCAGCGGCACAGCAGAACCTTCTTGTTCTTATGTTAAATTTGGGCTGCAAGGAAGGTGGTTCGGCGGGCTTGACTCACAATTTTTTGAGTTTCAGGTTATAGTAGCAGGCCCTTTTTTCACTGCCAGTTATGATGTTCTTCTGCCTGGCAGTCATTTGAAGATATGTCTTGCTGCAGTATCCTATTGTTATCCGTAAACTCTTTAAGTACTCATTTACCTTCTTTCTGGATTTTTCCAAGCGTGTGCAATTGACGTCCAATGGCTTGGCAAATTACTCTGAGCCTCTTTGCAAGTTCTTTTTGAGTTTTGTGTCATGTCTTTGGAGAGGATCACTTCAAGATCTGCGTCTGAAAACCTCCTCGGCTTTTGTGAGTACTTCTCGTTGTCAAGTCTCAATTGTTGGTCCTGAGCTGCTTGAACCAATATTGTTGACATGTTCTTTCAGTTGCGGTAGTCTCTCCAGAAGTTTCGCACAGGATCCTGGATATTCTCAGCTGCAGAAATCTTCTGATGAAAGTAATGAAGTGTCGAATGTGCACTTTGTCAGGCTCTATTTCTGAGCAACATAACTTGTAAAATAATGAAGAGAAAATTTTGAAATTATTCATAAATAAAGTTCATCTGTTCATCTCCTCCATGTGTAGTAATTGTTAAAGTCCAAAAGCTGATTTACGAATTATAACTTCGGAAAGAAAACTGGCAGAATTAAGTTGCACACATAATGTAGAATTCTTAGTCATTCAAGATGTATTATCAGTCTTTTAATGAATTTCTAACTTTTATTTTACAGGCCCTCTCCAAAACTCATTCTGATTACACTGCAGTTGTGCCGTGTTGCTCTTCCTTTGTTGTTATCTGAACAATGTAAAGAAATTAATATACCATCATGGGATAACGAAATAATAATGCATGCTCAAGAAGATCCTTTATCAGAATCTGATATTCCTGTTCGTATTGTGAATTTATTGTTAGTAAAGTTGGGTGATTTCATTACTCCTGGTAAAAACAGAAACTACAACACGTTGTTGTTTTTTTTTCTTTCATAATTTTAATTGTTAACTGTAGACTTAATATATTCTTATTTTGAAATATTTAGGTCGGCAAACAATCTCTTCTAAATGTACTGTTAAAGAGGAAAGTAATATTTGGGAAAATAAAACTAAAGACGACTCAAAGTTTTCTCAAGACAGTGATAAAACTGATGAAATGGAAGCTCTTGAGAGTAGACTCTCCATAATGGTTCATAAACGAGATGATCAAACTTCCCATGATATCATTCAGCGTTTAATCAGGTAATTTATTTCCTTAATGAAACCCTAATCTTAAGATACAATCAAGACATAATCTAAGATCTAAATGATACTTATAGAAAGACAAGGATCAAGTAGAGTGATACGGCAAACTCTTTATTAAGCCTTACATGTTTCAGTAGTACCATGATCTATAGATATAAATGCTCATTGGGCTTCACTGAAAAATGAAGCTAAATTTTCTAGCTCCCGTTAGGGCAGGAACTCTATTGAAAAGTGGCGCTGCATGTGCAATTGGCCCAACAGCACCTGCAGTGCTGTCGTACCAGCAGAAAGAAACTTTGGTTTCGTTTTCAGTTTCAATGAAATATCTCTATCGTAGGTCACAGTCAGCCCTTGTGCAATCTATGCGGCATCTGGCGTGATCTGTTTTCCTTAGCTTCTCGAAACAATGAAAAATATTGGAAGCTCAATGACCATTTATATCTATAGACCGTGGTAGTACCCTATCATCAGAGGCAAAACTGCTACAGACGTGAAGTAAAACATGACCAAATTTCTAATTAACAAGAGCAAAGGATCCATCAATCATTCCAGAAGTTTGAATTTTTACAGGAGTCCCTAATTCTGATTAAGTGGATTAACAAAATAAAGAGAATCGACGGTGGGTAAAAAAGTGCAGTCCTATTGGAGATAGTAGGACATCATCTGGTTGGGAATTTGGCAAAACATCACTACCGATCTCCAGTAGGTCTGAATGCTTTTACCGTCTTCTACTCTCCTTATGTTGCTTATCCATCAATCAGAATTAAGGATTCCTGTAAAACTTGGGACTTAAGATTGGTGGATCGTTTGTTACTGTTAATGTATAAGTTAGATCTTTTTTTTTCACCTCTCTAGCAGTTTTCCTTCTGATGATGGTGCACCTGTGTTAACCTGTGTCTTCGTGTCTAATTTCGTATACGAATATTGCATAGAGTGCCATTCCATGCTGGTGGTGACCTTTTGAACTAATTTTTTTTTGGTGGGTATGAACTTCCCATGCCCTCTTGTATAATATTACCAAGTATTATAGCTTTTGGTCCAGTAGTTTTTTTTTATGGCCATGTCAAAATGGAACTTTATTTATAAAGGCCCTGTATAATAGACAAGAGTGATGTCAGTACTGTCAATACGACTATTAGCAGTTGTCTGAACATCTTGTAATGTGATTATGGCTACACAACAAGAATTATCAGAGTATGAACATGGTATGCTAGTTGAGATAGATACATGGGACATTCCATTTCTGAAGTGATGTGGGGATTCAACATTTCTCAATCCACAATGTCGAGAGAGTACCTCATTTCAGGCATTACCTCCCACCATGGGCAGTGTAGTGAAATTTGTCACTGATGGGAAATGGCAGCAGAAGACCAACAAATGGTCACAGCACACCATTGGGAAATGAGTGAGGGAAGAAATGTATCCTCTACATTTTTTATGTAAGCAAATGACACTTTCCTTATTGGTAACATTCACAAATCAAAACAATTCAGTTTTTAAAGAATTATATTTCATTCATAGTAATGGACAGAATAAAAACTTCATGCATTTTTTTCACAAATAATTTATGACAGAGTTATTCTTATTACAGAACATAGGTGTAATTATATTTTTTGAAATAATGCTTATTGATGTTTTTTTTTAATACAGTGATTCTGAATATCGAAGCATTGCCAGCAGTAATGCTGAAAAGGTTATTCGAATGGATCGTGAATTGACCAAAGTAACGCAACTGTTTTTGTTTTAATTAATTAATTAATTTATTTATTTATTTATTGTGTTGGCTTTTCCTCAATTATCCCGATTAACTTTAGAATGGTCAGATGGAGATTTTCACCGAAGAGGCATCTGTAGCACTTCAGAAGGCAATGGTTTTTGCTCAGAAAGGTTATTTGATTAGCCTGCGCTTTCCCTCAAAAAAACAATCCGATGTGTCTTTAGAGAAAAAAAAAATCTTAACGGATTCAATATGCCGGGAGAAAAACATAGCATTGACTAAGTAAGCACTCATTGAATTGAAATTGACATCTTAAAAATTTGACTATAAGTTATTTAGATTTGCAACAACAGCTACAGTGGTAGCCAAACATTTAGCACCTATATTGGATTATGTTGTTTGTTACCAAAAATTCTTAATTGTGCATATCTCATTGTGCATATCCCCAGATTCTTGACAATAGCCTGGTAGCGTAATTTCCATGCTAGCAGACTTCTTTGCAAGACGACGAGAGGAATTTCGTTCCATACCTCCTTGCACACTTTCCAAAGTCCACCGATGGTTTTGGGGTGATGCCTTCCGAGACCCCTTTTGAGAAGGTCAAAGCCACGAAAATTCATGAAAGAGGCATCAGGTGACTTGACAGGGATAGCAGAGAAGGGTGTTGCACGAATTCTGGTCTCTGCTTCCATTTATGCCATGAAACTCTTTGTTGAACGTACAGTGTGGCTGGACGCCTTATCTTAATGCACAAACTTTGTGGCACTCCTGTTCGTACAATGCCAGTATCTCCTCAGTGTAAAGAGGTTTCAAAATATTCTCCTGGTAGTAATTTGCATTCACCTTACCGTTTTTCTCCACCCAACGAAGTTGCAATCGTCATCCTTTTGAGCAGTACCCCAGCACCACCATGAAGCCTTTTGGAAAACTTTCATGACATTTGTGCACCCAATCAGTCTTTTGCATCTGCTGAATGGTAGGCATTTGCACAAAACTTACTACAATCTGTGAGGTAAACCCACACTTCATCCAATGTGACAACAAAACGCCATTTCTTCCTGCAAAGTAGCTTTTGTAGTGTTTGTGGGCATTGGTTTTGCATTCACGGATGCAACTTGCATTATGGGCAACAACCCTGGCTTTATGGAACTTGTGCAGGCCTAAGCTGCATTTAATTATGCAGTTTGCTGTTAACACAGATGTTCGTGCCTTCTGAGCCATGGCCTTCTGTGTCAAAGGGTTTTCCTGTTCTATATGTACCATCTTCTTGATCTTTTTGACTGTGTCATTTGAACAGCTGGGGTGGGGTCTCTTCCTGAACTTGTCAGGAACCTCCTGTCAGCAAGAATGGAGAACTCGGGAATGTCCCAAGTTAGATATGTCAGCCAGAATGGAGTTAACAGCAACCTTCAATAATGATATTCCTTCCAACTTGCACTGTTGCACGATGCGTACAGCACTAAATCTTACTTTGGAAAACACTTGTATGTACCCTCTCTAGAACTCATTAATTTTTCTAGTCATGACGTGAATCTTCTGTGCTTGTTTCTTGAACAAATATTTATGAATGCCCATTTATACACCACCTGATTTACATAGGCTCGGGCGCATTCTGGGAAGGGGTGTTCAAAATGGGCTAAGTTAAGGAGAAATGACCCTGCATATTTCTATCGTGTTGTTACCTGCATGGTAAATAGTTTCCTGTCTTGTGTGGGGATAGGTAAGGAAAGTGTAATTATAACCACCCTGTATTTTTCATTATAAATTTTAGTATAGTTTTTATTTTTTTAATTATCTGAAAGTATCATTTAAAGGTGAAATTGGATAAAAGTGTTTAAGAAAAATAATTTTTTAACCAATAGAACTGATCCACTGCGACCATTTATAAGTGGCCATGTTGCTAATAGCATGGCATCAGAAGTGATAGCTCTTCTTAAAGAGTTATTAACTGCAGCAGATAACAGCATGTGGGCAGTTGCTGTTAACAAGGCCAGTTATTTGTCTTACATTTTTGTCATAAAAGAATCAGTATTTGATTTTGTTTATTGACGTTTGAATTACATACTTCAGGTTTTGATCAAAAGTCTCTCATTACTGCCAGAAGTGCTACAAATAATGGAGGAAATAAAACCGTCTTCACCATCCCCTTCATCTCCACATTCATTGAACTCAAAACCTGTACCATCTTCACAGCACACACTTGACACTCTTCTTTCATTAGCATGTCAAGTTAATGCTGCTCTTTGTGCATTAGGAGGTTTCAAAGAGTCCCTCAAGCCTGGACTTGAAGTTGAGGTATAGTGCACCTACATGTATCCTCTATTTACTATGTGAGAATATGAAGGAAAAATTGTTGATTCTAAATGTATTAATTATTTATATATATTTTTTTTTTCTTGAGAAGATTTTAGGTAAAGGGATTATCAATTCTAAAGGGCAAATCTTAAGTATTTCAGAGCAACAAGGCATTGCAAATGTTGAACTAAGGATTCCAGATGATTCTAATTACCCCAGGGCATCAAATACAGTTCAAGTCCCGCTTTCACGTCTAAGATCCTCCATTCAGTTTGTAAGTCAGCTTTATTTCTGTAACCAAGTACACAAGACGAATGATAAAATACAATTTGGGGGATGATACAAGGTGGGAACAAAGTCTTGTCGTTATTCAAAAAATCTATTTCCATCCAAGTTTTCTCTAGCATGCTTTCATCTACCATTGTAATTGCAGCTGTGATGCATTCTTTCGAGTCCTTAACGTGATATACATCTTTCACAAAGCCCCATAGAAAAAAACTGAGCAGTGTGATGCCCGTAGATCTTGGTGGACAGAGTAACGGTCCTTTGTGCCCGATCCATCTCATGGGAAAATGTTGATTTAAGTATGCTCGTACTTCTAATCACCAGTGTGGAGGTGCACCATCTTGCTGACAAAAAACATGTGATACAAAGCAAAATTCTGAAGCATATCCAGAAGCTATTTGCATTAACTGTAGCCTCACAAATGAAAAAGTGTCCAGTAGCCCCATCATAGTCAAGTGTGCATCACAAATTAACTTTCAGACTATCCCAAGTGTGTTCACATACAACATGAGGATTTTTGGAACCCTATATTCTCACATTATGCCTATTAACTTTGCCCAAAACATGGAATGTTGTTTCATCTGAGAAGGCTACATTTTTTAGAAAATCATTGTCTGTATCAATAGGTTGCAACATGTATACCGCAAAGGCCATGAGCATGGGTTTATCATTGGGTTTAATCTCGTGCACAACTTGTACTTTGTGTGCATACAAATGCAAATGTTTATGAAAAATCTTTCTTATGGTTGAACAAGGCATTATGAAACAACCAGTTTTCTCAGGGTGCATTGAAAGGCTTCCTGCACTTGCTCAACTCTTTCTTCCAGTACACTAGGCTGCTCTGATCTTTTCTCATCAGTAAACCAACCTTTTTTTCTCTCACAGCACATTTGAACCTATATTTCTACAACACACCCCTTTTTTAGGATTTTGTTATTATTACACACAAAACATTATTATAATTTGCAATAAAAAGATAATATTTAGATTTTATTATTAAAATTTTTGTGGCACACTTAAGATCCATTCACAGCACAACGGCTGAAAATTAGAGATATAAACAAACTGTCTTCATGAACTGGAATGCCATTGTTTTATACTCTCGAAAGATAGTGCATCCCTACCAAATGTTGCTTTGAGGTTTTGATCTGTTTGAATAACAGAATCACCTTTGATATCACACGTGGCACACTGAGCTTTTTCACTGACACTCGTCATTTTTGAAAAACTGACTGCAGCACCCTAAAGTGGCTCCCTCTATTGGCAATAAAAAACTACAAAAAACTTATTTATTTATTTATTTATTTATTTATTTATTTATTTATATGTTATTTCCTGTAAACCATTTTATTCCAAGATTAACAATTTTTCGTTGGTGATTTTTTTTAAATTCATATCCCTTCAATTCATAATATCAAGTTGGTGGGAAAGTAATGTCAGTTTGGCACATGCACTTTAAATTCTACGTAAGAAATTTGAATATGCTGAGCTGTAGGCATACCTTGGTGCTGATGTCAGTGCAGATATATTAATAACTACTGTTTGAGCACAGTTTGCTCAAATCCTGTTGATTAATTTTTAGATGTTTGTTGTTATAAGAGTGGAGACTGGACAAATATAGAGTTGAGTCACATTATTATGACCACCAGCTAATATCCCAAATAACCACCTTTAACGGCACGGACAGCAGCTAGACGGTGTGGGAGTGAGTCAATAAGATTCTGGTAGGTTTCTACTGGTAGCTGTTGCCATGTAGACTGTAAAGCATCCGATAGCTGCTGAAGGGTACGCAGTGGTTGTTCTATAGCACGCACATGACGATCGAGATGATCCCAAATGTTCTCGATTGGGTTGAGGTCTGGGGTATTAGGAGGCCATTGTAGTACTTGGAATTCTTGGTCGTGTTCCTCAAACCACCCCCGAACAATTGCATCCGTATGACACGTCGCATTGTCTTGCTGGAACGTGCCATCCCCCTCTGGAAAGACAGTCACCATATATGAATGTACTTGATCTGCAGTCATGGATAAATAACCGAATCGGTTGAGAGTGCCTTCCACAGATATCAGTGAGCCAACACAATGCCATGAAACACTCCCACGCCATGACACTGATGCCACCAGCCTGGATTCATCCAACAGTGGTTGCAGGATGTTTTTTTTCGGAGGTTTCTTGCCTCACCTGCCAACAGCCGTCACTTCTGTGGAGCAAAAATCCTGACTCATCAGAGAAGGCAACCTTTTTTCAGTCAGAAGTGGTCCAGTTTCTATAGTGTTAGGCAAATTGAAGCAGTTTTTGGCGATGAACCTTCGTCAGCATGAGTGTGGTGACCATCCATCTGCTGCAGAGGCCTATACGTAGCAGGGTCCTCTGTACTGTGGTTTTAGAGACACGTCTGATAGCACCCTCGTTGGTTTGACATTAAGTTGGTGCACTGTAGCTCTTCGGTTGGCCTTCACACACCTTCGCAGCCGACATTCGCCTCTCTCATCAATGGCATGTGGTGCTACACAGTTCCCATACCATTTATTCTGAATGGTCCCATTTTCCCAGTCATGGTACACTTTAACTATAGCAGCACGAGAACAGTTCACAAACTGCGCAGTTTCCAAAATACTGCCACCCTTGGCCCGAAAGCTGATTATCATCCCCTTTTCCAGATCTGATAAATCACGTTTCTTACCCATTGCAGCAATGTGTGGTATGTTTTTAACGTAGTGGAAACCAATATAGTCACATAACCAATTCCCAACACGTGACATAGTTCCTCGGCTGAGCAACCCCGAAGACAAACGTGGTGGTCATAATAATGTGACTCGACTGTGTAAGCAGCTGCAAGAAATGTGAACAAAGCATGGGGCAAGAACTCAGTTTCTGGACATGGGCCCCAAAGATAGTCCAAAGAATTTAAATCCTGAGATATGAACTTTATACTAAAACCCTAATTCAGATGCACATCAGAAGTTGATAATGACCTTATAAAATCATTAGTGGAGTCAAATCCCTGGCTAACATCCTAAGAACTTGCATCCAGGATTGGAATTGATCATGCAACTGTTTGTGAACATTTAAATCAAATTAATAAAGTGTGCAAGCTGGAAAAATGGGTACTCCTATGAGCTGAGTGAAGACAACAAAGCACAGTTTGCCCATTTGTTCCTCACTCATTTTGAAAAATAGAACTGACCCTTACCTATGTCAAATTGTGATATGTAATAAGAAGTGGGCAATGGATAGACATTGATGCTCCTCCACACAATAAAGTTCAAACATGACCTCTTTCCCAAGAAGGTTATGCTAAAAGTTTGGTGGTCAATGGCTGGATCCACCATGCATTTCTTAAACTTGGCAAAACTGTTATAGCTAATATGTATTGCCAGCAACTTGATGCTTTTCATCAGAAACTTTGCAAAAACACCCTTCACTTGTAAACAGAAAAGGACCTATTCTCCTTCATGACAGGGCTCGCCTTCATACAGCAAAATTAACCAAACTGAAATTGGAGGACTTGGGATATGAAATCTTGCCACATCTGCTATACTCGTCAAACCTTTCCTCAATAGAACTGTCATTATTTTTGACCTTGGACAATTTTCTTTGCAAAAAAATAGTTTCAAAATCTGAATGATCTTTAATGAGTTCACCTCCACATGGAAGCAAAACTTCTTTAAGTCAAGAATTGACAAGCTTAATGGCTGTTATTTCTGCTGATGGATCATATTTTGATGAATGAATACTTGTTTTGTTTGTCATTATTGTTGCTCTAAACTTAAATGTGCTAAACTGACATTACTTCTCACCAATCTGATATTCAACCCATTAACAAAGTTAAAAAACAGACTATACTCTAAAAAGCTATAATACTTTTGCACTTTTATTGATAGGCTTTGCCCATTGTGGATGAATGTCTAATGGAAGAAGTGCTCTCCACCATCATGTGTTTATTAAACTCTGAGAACTCATCTCAACTTCTGAAAGGTTTTCCTTCACTAAATGATTCTAACCCTCTCTCATATACTGTTTGCAGAATCATTGCTGAAATACAAACTAGGCAAGGAAATTTCATCACTTTGTCCTTTTCATGACTAAACAAACTTCTTTCTTCCTATAAAATATTGTTTGTTTGTCTTTTTAATGCAATATAAATTACTCTGTCCTTATAGAACATGCTTAGTGTTGACCGAGAATTTACACTGTACTGAATTCATCACTTCCTTTCTTGAAAAATGCATCTATTCAGTAGATAGCCTTAAGTCCTTTTCAAAAACGTGCGACCCAGGTATACGTTTATCTGTAGTCGAAGCACATTGTGAACGTTTGAGGATGATATACAGAGATTCCACAAAACCTCCACTCCCACCAAATAAAACTTCAAACCAGGTTTGATTATTTAAATAATGAGTAATTTGATTGCCATTGATCAGTTATTAATGTTTACTTTATTAATGCAGCTCAAGAATATCACATGGGATATAGCATGCATATACCCTCCTGTTCGAGGCAGTGTCTTCTCTCGCCATATGACAACAGTGGCATTTGTTGGAGAATCAAATGCCAGCTCAGGACTTCCTAGAGGAACGCTAATTTATGCAACTACTCCCATTTCTCTTCAAGTTAATAATAATAAAGATAACTAATTTTGAAATATCGCATAAACAGTAGAATCCTACTAATATGGATATTTTTTATCACATAGACATCATTATTCTATTGGGAAATTGAAATTTGTCCATTTGGAGAAAATGAAGATGAGCCTGGCCCAGCCATTTCTTTTGGCTTTGCTCCTAAGGCAGAAAAAAAAGATGGTGCTTGGACTCAGCCAGTTGGCACAGTTTTATTCCATAAGTAGGTTAATTCTTTAGTTTAAATTAGTAAATGCTCTGCTGGCCATGGAAATTACTATACACAGAAGGAGCCATCCATTTGGAATATAATTAAAACCACGTGAATACCAAAGTTGGAATGCAAATGATTAAAGTGAGGTCATCGAAACGTCATTACAGTATGCAATATAGAAAGTGTTTGAAGCCTTTACCTAGTGCTTAAAAAGGCCATACAACAGGCTGGAGGGATCAGTATGCTATGGCGTCATGCTCGTGAAGAATATCACCACTTATACCACTTGAATGAGCTTGTATAGTCAGACTGCACTAAGCCAAATGGTAGGCTCAGCTTATAGCCATGCATCTTGGCCCTACAGTCACTACTGTGACATAATGACATCTTATAATACTCATATAAAGTAGAGGAAATCATCATATCTTCCAGTGTGCAATAACAGCAAGGGACACCATCGAAACACAAAGGAGCCAGAACCACTTTTTCACAACACAATATCTATTAAGCCTGGATTACGTATTTCAGATGCTATGCATCCATTTTTCAACAAGACTAAATGTTATCGTGTGCCTTAGGTCTATTTATATATAATAACATTACACTGTAAAATTAGTCTTGTTGAAAAATGGACGCGTAGCATCCGAAATACATATCCAGGCTTAATAAATATTGTGGTGTGGAAAAGTGGTTCCGGCTCCTTTGTGTTTCCATTGATGTTATTATCCACAGTTAAGGTAACTAGCTTTTTATTTTATAAGGGACACCCTATCTGAATGAGGCTGGCTTAAAGGCATAGTAACATCATGCGGTGTTTCATCAATATTGCCAGAAACATCAACACTGGACAGAGGAATGGTGAAGCATTGTATACGCTGTTGAGTCTCACTTCACTTGTAATGCAGATGATGGTTACTTACCCTCAGATTCATGAATACTATATATCCTGACACCAGGTGTTATGGCAAGTGGTGTCCTTTGTTATGACTCTCAGTCATGTCTCATGGTTCTTGAAGGCACAACGATTGTACAGTAATATTCTACCAACAGTCATATGCAGCAAGATAATGCTCATCCCATACAGCTTGCAACAGACCCAGCAGGCTGCACACAACGTAGACACAATGCCTTGGCTTGCCAGATTTCCTTATTTGTTTCCTGTTGAACACGAATGGGATCTGATGGGGTCACATTTACACAACAGTCAGCTACATACCCATTAGCTAGATGATCTCTGTGTGCATTTGTAAGAAGCATGATGGAATGTGCCTCAGGACACTATCCACCATCTGTATGATGGAATGACTCATCGCATTGTTGCCTGCATAGCTGCTCTACTGTATAATGACCTCATGCTTCACAGATGCCAAACATACACAAAGACTAATCACTACTCTATTGTGCTAGCAGCTGGTTATTGTTTAATAAAATTTCCAGTATGGAAAGATGGTGTAGTGATTTCCAAGATCAGTATTATATTAAATAATTGAAAAAATGAATTTAATTTTGAAAAAATGCTAATAGATTAAATGTTTTGCAGTAATGGTCGTGCTGTTCATTACAATGGATCCAGTCTTTTACAGTGGAAGAGCGTAAGATTAGATGTAGCCTTAAATCCTGGTGATATTGCTGGCATAGGCTGGGAAAGAATTCCTGAGGCATCTGAAAACTCCAGACAACCAAAAGGTTTTGTATTTTTTACTCACAATGGTCAGCGACAGAATCTAATCTTAGAGGATGTTGATGGAGGTTTATGGCCAGTGCTGCACATTCAGAAAAAGGTAAAAACTTTTTAATTTTTTTTTTCTCTTGGATCTCATTCATAAGGTTTTTAGTGAAAATGTTTGGCATGGATGAAATGGGTTGTGGTTTAGTTAAGTTAGGTCCCAAAATGGATATAGCATAACAAAAAATGTCTGAAGTAAGATAGGTTCACTTTTTTGTAACAGAATTAACAAATTTATTAAAATATGCTTCGGTTTACACTTGCATCAATTAAATGATAACTACTGCTATATAAATAGTGCTGGACTGTCCTGTAGACTATTTCTTAGTCAGCATTGATGAAGTAGTCAATGACTGCAGTGTTTCATTTGCCAATGATACTAAGGATATAGAGGTCAATTCATATGTACGTGAACAAAATTGGAATATATATGGTTTGGATGAGTGTTGTCACGATTCTGTGTTATTAGTATCATATGCAGACATTCCCGAGCAGAACAAAATGCCTTTTTAGTTTTAGGCTTAGGAAAAACAATATCCCTTCATTTTGGGAAGAGTGCATAAATGCTCTTTCCAATCTAGGATTCTCATATACTCAGATATTCTACCTAAGGCAGTTCCACATAACATATTAATTAAGCCGAGCTAACAATTGTGAACTGGGAGAAGAACCAAGCTCGACACCACCATTTGTGCAGCAGTACAAGGATTTTTTTTTCTAAAGGATTTATAGTAGAAATATCGAAACCTTTTGTCCACTTATAAAAATCGAAAATTTTATTTGATTTGTACATTTCAGTCTCCAAGTGGTCATTATTCCTCTTCTTTTTTGCTGAAGCATGATCACTTGCTGAATAATGACCACTTGATGGTTGAAATGTACATACGAGAATTAAAATTTATTTTATGTGAACAAAAGGTTTCTATTTTTTTTTCTTTTTAGTATTGATCTATACCCAGAGTTAGTGTCTAATTCTAGAGGATTTATGCTTGTCACCAGGTTTAGCTAGAAGGGAAATTAACACTGCAAAGTTCAACAAATTAATACCACTTTTCACTAACACCCTGGGAACTAACTTTTCGCTCTAATATTCCACGTCTCTACTATGAAGGAAAGAATCGGTTTGACTTCACTGGGATAAGGTTTCAAGCTATACAGCAAAATCAACAGTTGCCTTCACGAACAGAAACGGGAATCAGGACTATCAAGTCCAGTAGCATTCTAGAGAAGATGCCAGATGTTGCTCATGGTCTATTCAAAAGGGGCTTGGTAAATAGATGACCTACACTAGAGGGTCTATTGGAAAGCCTGTCATGAAGCATGGAATACCTTACCACTCTGTGCCTTTCAGTAGGCACTGTTGCAGTGGAAACTCTAGTGTCGTGCCATAACCAAGATGCAAGCCTATGCAAAACACAACAGATGGTGGTGTAGCTCAGTTCAGTAACAGTACAAAGCTTTACAATTTTGTTCACATAAATGTGAATCAGTCTTGTACATGCAGCATGAGATCTTAAGCAGTAGATCTATTAAACGAAATGAATATACTTAGAAAGTTTTATTTAGATAGCAAAGTATTTTTAAATATGTTGGCTGAGATACAACCACAGAATGTAAAGAATTAGATTAATTCCGCCATAAAGTTTACGCTGTTTAAAATGAAGTTTTATTGGATGGTTGGGTTAATTGCAAAACACCTGTGAATGAAGTAGCCAGTTTAACCACTTAGTGATTTTAAAGGTGATTTCTGAAAGTAAAATCTATATTGATAGCTGTTTAATAAAAGTCTACAATGGCAGCTATCTACTAAGATTCCAGATATTTTACCCACGTGTGCTAGAAGAAAAATTAAGCATTATCAGAGATATATGAAATGGTACATGCACTTCATAAATTTAGGTCTTATGCTTGTATATTATTATCATGAACGGGATCTGCACGCAGTTTGCGCGGTAATTAGTTTTATCAAATTCAATTCATTCAAATTGTTTCGTTTGATGAACTCACATTTTCTCCATTGTTTATAGTTTTGTGATTGATTGATGATAAAAATTGTTGCTCAGACAACAGTAATCAGGTGACTTTTCAGTTCTAGCATGTGCCTTAAGCGAGCGCCAACAATGCTTAAACGTGCAACAACAATGCAAAGCTGTTTCCGTGACGAACTCACATGTTCTCCTTTATTTATAGTTGGATTGAGGAATGTTGGAAATACTTTCCGAAATTCATATGCCACATTTTCTTTACCACAGGAAACGTTGGGTGGCAGAAAATTGCTAATAAAATAAAATCTTAGCTAAAGAGACTGATACATCTTCTCCACATCAACTCCATATCTTCAAAATGCTCTCTCTTTTAATGTAGTTTTAAGCTTGAGGAAGTCTGTGGGAGTCAGGGCAGGCGAGTAAAGAGGGTATTTGATGAATGTCACTTTTTTCTTCACCAAAAACTACTGGACAATAATTGAGAGTGAACATTTTCTACAATAGTATCGGTCTCTTCAGCTAACTTTTTGTTACTTTCTTGGCTGTTATTGGTTAGCAACGAGCACACAACTTTGATGTTTTTATCGTAGTGCTTGTGATGGGCTGCCCTTTTCTTGGATTGTCTGCCACTGATTCACACTCATTCTCGAAATTTGAGTACTATTCGAACATCTCGCTATGACTCGGAGAATAATTTCCATATGTAGTTTGCACGTTTGCAATGTTTCCTTAGCCATTTTACTGCATTTAAAACCAAATTTGATGACTGTTCTTTGTTCCATCATAAAAAATTTCTATTGCGTAAACAAAAATGAGCGCTTCACAGCGTCACTACTAACTTTATACTATTAGAAATGCTTCATACAATTTTAGGCTGTCAATAAGACCGTGTTCTAAATAAGTCCTTAGTTTTCCTATAAATGGAGCCACCAGTATATTTTATAAAAAAAAATTCAGTCCCAAAACTTGCACTGTGTATTATCTGTTAAATCAGACTTTGTATCTGTTAAAACAGCCTTTCAACACAAAACTGGCAACTGGCGGGCATTTCTTGCATCATACCCTTGTCCTCAGTTGAAAATGAACAAGTTCATAATCCATCTTTGCTTAGAATTACTCAGTGCTACATTAAATGATGTTAACGTTTGTTTGTTCATAAGAATACAATACTCAATGTAGTTTTATGAATAGCCACTTTAAGTATATATTTTAAAATCTTTCAAATAATACTTTAATTTCATTTATTAAGTATTTCAAAAATAACTCTTTAGTGTTTCTTAAACAATTTTTTCTTATAGAATACTTTAATCAAAGCAAATTTTGGAGCTCAACCATTTGCTTACAAAGAAGATATTTTTCACTCCAAATTGGCCAAAGCTGCGATTAATTCTGTGAAGGAAATAAGCGCTACATTTGGTCTCCTCCCATTCCCTAATGGTTCAGATACTGATACCGATGGCAGTGAATGCTTCAGCCCAAGAGTTGAGGGTCAGACTTCACAGAAAAGTAATGAGATTCCATGTCAGATCATTACAACAGCAAAAATTCAAAGAGGTGCTGCTAATATCTAATTAACATATTAAAACTAAGAGTGGATGAAGATAGGTATTTTAATGTCGCATAAGATTTTCATCAATGTTGATTTTAAAATATAATTGAAACATGCTCAAGTTTTCTGTTTTTACATGCTCCAAGTTTTGAGTTTTCATTTTTGTGAAATAAGATGTTCTAGAAACACAATAACCACCTGATGCATATGTGTTTAACCAATAAGAATGTGTTAACTTCTAGCCATGGAAATTGCTACACCCTGTAGAAGTCATCTGTTATGAAAGAAATTAAAATGTGCAGTATCAATGGTGCAATGCAGATGATTAAAGTGGAGATAGTGGCCCCATTTGGTTTGGTGCTGCAGAGGACAGCACAACGATCCTGAACTTAACTTGTGAACTCCATATGCTACAAACAGTTTTTATGGTATAGGTGCCATCAGTTACTCTCGGTTACATCTTGTGGGTCTTGAAGGCACAGATACAGCGCGATGATATGTCAATTTGTCCCCATTTTTTGCATATTTGCCCCAATATTATGTAGCAAGATAAAGCTTGTTCCTGTACAGCTCATATCACCCAACAGGCTCTACAAAATGCAATAGAACTCTGATATTACAAATTAGCTAGGAGACAAAAATTTTTTCTTAATAGCTAAGTTTCATATTAACCAGGAAGAGAAAAAAAATGGAAACATGTATGTTTTTTTATTGATAAATTATATTACTCGATTGTACAGTGTTTGCAGAGTAATAAATTTTAATCAGTTGATGAATGAAAATATTCTAAAATTGACATCTGTTTTTTAATGATATTTAGTGATTTTCCTTTTAATGCAGTCATTAACTTTAAAATACAAATTAAATTCTTTGTCAGTAATTTCACTTTCAGTGAGAAATAAAGTTTTTAATTTGCTGGAAAGATCATTCAACTCTTTCGATGAAAGAGCTGCTTGCTCTTGATCATTCTCGTCAGATCCACCATCTTGGTTTTCACAGACCTGTTCTATAATGGCTTCATCCGTTAATGACTTAAATCACTATCAACGTCAACAAAATCTTTAAAATTAATTCCAGAGAGTTTCTATGTGTAAGCCTAAGCTTTATCAATTAGGGTGATTAAAATTGTTTCAAGTATTGAAAAAAATTAGGTTTTCAGGTGATTTTTCGGAATATCCAAGTTTACAAAGAAAAGCCATTCTTAATATTTGGGGTCTGGACACAAAAAAATTTTGTATTAAGCAAGTTTTGTATTAACCAAATTCGTAATATCCAAGTTCTACTGTAATAGACACTAATACTTAGCATACCAGATCTCCAGATTTGCTTTCTATTGAACATGTTTCGGATCTGATGGGGTGACATTTGCAATATCATCAACTATCCCCCCAAGCACTGGACAGTCTACCTGTGCAATACACTGCTAGCCCTCTATGTCGCAAATGTTGAAAGTGGTGCAACATAACGAGTTTGCTGTTCCATGATAGATAGCACCACTTTCAATAGCACTATATTTATAGTGCCCGACACGAAAGAAAAAGGAAACTGGCACATATGTAAATGAAAAAAACTTGTTCAACCAATCAGAAACAGACTGGAAATGGGATATTATTAATTGCTGGCATGAGTAGTAAGTAATGCTCTGATTCCTGCCCGTTTCTGATTGGTTGAACGAGTTTTTTTTCATTTACACATGCACCAGTTTCCTTTTTCTTTCGTGCCGGGCACTATAAATGACAATAACATGATCATTTCATCTTTACTAGGTTTCAATGGCATACTAATTTAAGTAATAAAATTTTCTCATTAATACTATTAATCATACATGAAACTTTTTAAATACAATAATAGAAGAAGAAAAAACAACATACGAAACGTAATTATGATGAATTTTGAACAGAAGAATCCATTGTTAATTGCTTCGTTGATTCCCTCTTTTTTTCTTTTGGCCAATTTCTAAAATTGCTTTTAAATGTAATGCATATACACCATATATCCAAAAGTAATCGGACACTTTCGGTTTTAAACATTTTATCAAATATTTAGAAAAATACTTGACGAATTATCCTGAAATTTCAGGGGTATAAAGAGCATGTTACACCTCATATATTTCAGCCTGCAGTTTTTATTTTCCGGAAAAAAACTTTGTTATATGGACTTGCCATTATAAATTAGGCGTTATGTAGAGTCCCGTTATATAGAGGGAGCACTGTATTTAATTTTCAGTATTTGACTACACAAACTTATTGGAGTACAAATGCCTTAGTGAGTAGATGGGGGGCAAGGGTAAATTCACAAGTAAACAAGGGGATCACAATAAAACTGTATATTACTTCGTTTTTGTAAACTTTATTATTTGTTGGCCTATCACTCACTAACAGTGAAGGCCTATATGTTCATTTCTCCAACCATTTTTTTTTCTTTCTGAAATTGACTTAAAACCTCATGATTTCAGAGATATGTTGAAATTAAAAAAAAAAATAATAATAATAAAAATAATAATAATAATAATAATTCCATCTGTATGTACTTGTATGTGACCAATTTTGTCTCTGAAACTGCTAAAAGCAGAACCTATGGTACTTTATACTTTGCCTTGACGCATTTTTATGACAATTGGTTAATCCTGTTTGGAGAGATATTAATTTTTTTCTAAAAATAAAGATATGGCTGTAGCATTCATACAAGCAAGTCAAACTCATTAAATTTGACTTGTATGGACTCCTCGAATTTTTTTTTTTTTTGTAAATAAATTGTTTTGCTTCTGATGAACCAATTTGGAGTTATAATTTGGCATTACACAGTATTGTCTAGTGTAGGTATTCAGATTCGTAAAAAATTTACTTTTCCTTATCATCATCCCTATATCATTAGCCACCACTTATTTGACTTTAACTTATAATCAAAAACTACACCTAAATCCAAAATGCATCGAATTTTTATAAAAGAATTTCATTAATTTTTATAATAATAATAATAATAATAATAATAATAATAATAATAATAATAATAATAATGTAAAGAGCCTCATTCCTTTCACAAAAGCCTGACAACATTGAATATAAACCTTTACATATACAAAACCTACAGAGAGCCACAATCTTACATGTACTTCAACATGACTGCACCATCTCCATAGACTTCTTTCAACATTGCATGGCTTTCTTTCACCAATTTTCCAAGCTTGAAACAGAAGAACAAATTCATTCGTTGATCCATTCTTTGCAGTTCCACTACAAACCCTGTAATTTCCCCCCAAAAAACAAGTGCTTACAAGATAACCACATCAGCTAGAACTGCACTACTTAACAGCTATTTGTGATGCTCCCTGCATGTGTAAAGTTTCGTTCACGCTATGATACTGCAGGACACAAAAAGATCATTCATGGAAATTTAGGGTTGCAAGTTGTAATACAAGCATGTTACGGAAATTCTTTAAATCTTTTCTTTAATGTAAAACAATGCTTTTTTTTTTTTCTAGATAAAAACTTTAATTTGTAAGCCCAGAATTTTCAAATAAGATTTATCCTATATTTGTGTAATCAATTTTTTTTTTTTTTTAATAACTTAAACTATTATTTGTGGAGATAATAATTTTAATACATGATATAAAATGTTAAACAAACATAGCCTAAATTGAATATATAAAAACAGAAAAACTGAGCAGTAGTTTTTAGTTATGTTTTTACATGTGTCAGTTCATGTGAGTTTTTCAATAACATTATTAGTGTGAGCCTTTAGCACAGTTGGGCATTAATCTTCATCCACTCTTTTAATATCTGCTTGATATTATTTAGTTGTGCATATACAAGTGATCCTTTGTTATATGAGCTTAATACTTACAATTCATAAACTGAAAACTTCACTTTTTTTTTTCCATGTTATCGTTGCTATTGAAATTCGCTAAGCATGAAGAACGTGTTTAAATCTCTTTCTTATAATCCCTAAAATTTGCTAGAATGACAAGGAATTATAAAAGAGCATAGTTCTGTAATTATATGATGAATCTTTGACCATACTAGGCAAAGTTTATGATTATAATAACTTACTTAATCTTTTAACATATTAGTTAACATCCTAATATTATTCACTTGGTTATTTTATTGTTCTAAACTTTATAACTGATTACATATTGAATTAGCACTAGAATAATGCATACCATTTGCTTACAATTTAGTCAGCACATGCTATAAGTTTCCTACAGCTGAGGAAGCATCCAGATTTTTACTGTCTGTCAATTAATGCATGAATTTCATATCTGTTCTTCTAGTTTTAAGTAGCAGAAGAATGGTGCTACGGTACATATTGGTTTTACAATGTTTGTCTGTTCATCTCTCTCCTTCATGTTTTCTTCTTTTTTTTGATGCAGAAAGCTGAACATAGTTTACTATTGGCATGTCCTATTTCAAATTTTAGTTTGGTTTTGATGGCCCACTGGGGACAGAGTTATGGGGTTGGAAGTTATGAGGGATCTGTATGGTTTCTCTGGTATTTAGGTAAGTAAAGAAATGAAACTGAATATGCAGATTCCTGTAGACAAGATCTACATTATTATGCAGTTCGCACCAAATTGCGCTAGTGGAGTCACATGGTCTTTAGAACTATTAACAATTTCAACATGGCAACATACAGCATCTAATATGACATTCGATCGGAAATAATGAGAAACGAAAGATAGTTCTTTTCCATTTTCTAAATATTAGGTTTGAGAAAATCAAGGGTTAACACCAAGTTTTCTGCATGTTAGAATTCATAAATGATGCAAGTGGTGTTTAGGCAAGTTTGTGAGTCGGTTTGATGATGCAAGTGAAGATTTCATTCAAAATATTCAAACTAAAGAACCTACAGACAAAACAGTTAGTGTGTAGTACTCCAAGTTTCAGGAAATTGACTGATTGTGTGCTAGACAATAAGCAGGCTGGCCAGGGCCATTAGATGAGACCGTTGAGCGTGTGCGAGAAACATTTGCCAGGATCCCTCAGGAGTAAATACGTTGCGTGAGTCAAGAATTGCAGATTCCACAAGTCAACTCTCTAGAGTATTTTACGTTAACAACTTCTCAGTGTATTTCTCTTGGCTTCTAAGTGCTCACTATGAAAGGATTTTATTTTTTCTTTCTTCCTATTTTAATTTCTTTCTATTGTAATTTATTTTTAAAATTCAATTTACCTGGAGCTGAATGGGGTTTTTTCCAGCATTAAAAAATTGTGACGTCATTGTTTGCTTTGTTTAATGAGGACTTTTGTGATTGTTCCATGAAGCAGCATCAAGAATAACTGCTTCAAGTCTTTCGTTCGGGAATATAGTATTTTTATCAGTCACCTGTCGCCGGAGCAAAGAGACTGCTTCCTCTATCGCCTTTCCAGCCCTTCTCCATTATCTCCAGTTACTTATCATTTTTAAAGATTTTTGTAGCTTTTATTTTTTATATACGTTAATATAAAAAAGCTAAATGTTTTCCGAGCGATGCCAGGTGCTTCAGCTAATAGTCCATATATGCATCACATATAGTGTATTAGCCTTAAGCCCCAAAAGCTTAGTAAAAAAAAAAAAAAGTAACTTTGGACACAAAATGTGTGCAGGATGTTTCATCATTAATGATTTTTTTGTTCCATCTTTACTTATAGCTTGTCCAGTAATACTGACCTCAACTGACTGCCACTGATCGAGTCAAGTGATACGATCAATTTCAGTCACTATCGTGGGAAAGGATTTGATTTTTAGGACAAAGCAGTTATGTGTGATCTGTTTCAACATGATCTCATTTGAACTCTCCCAGAACTCAATTAAAAATATTATAGAGTTACGGATGCTTCCACCGAGTCTGAAAGTAGTGGATTATCCAATTCCTCTTCAGAAACCACTACTACTTTAGATTCGTTAATTGAATCACCCTTCTCTCCACGTACTCCTAGCTCCGCATCGAACTAGATCATGCAATATGACATTTTTGGCCATGATTATATGTAAATCATCTTCGTTCCAGGAGTAAATCCTTATGTGCTTTTGTTATTCTTATGTGAATGAACATTTTAAAATGATCATTATATTTTATTCTTATTATTATGATCATTTCTTAAAATGAACGTTCTCCCTCAAGTTTTCAAGTGATGAAGCGATAAACATGCGAAGCCTGTCAACACTTATGATAGGAGAAAGCAAGCATTTTTCTTGAAAAAGAATATAGTACAAATATACAGATGTCCCCTTCTGTTCTACCATGCTTTTCGGGTTCTGAAGGTCCCCAGACTGCGATAATTCTGCATTGCACTCTTCTCACCTATAAAATTGGCTTTCACAGGGTCTGCACTTTCTCCGCCATGTTGCAAGCTCTGCTGACTGCAACTGCCCCTACAAATTTTTCAGGCAGTCGTGGTAAAAATTTTTGATTTCCGATTGCAAATTTCACGCTTTTAGGATGGCTTGGTCAGTTGAAGGAAGCTGTGGTCGACACTTCTAAGATAGTTTTTGGCATGACCACTTGTACAGGTTAGTTGCGGTCTGTATCACTGATGATTGTCAATTATTCCAGATGTTTTCAGTCATTTCTTGATTGGGTCTTTTCATTTCCTGTACAGTACAGTATAAGAGATTACCTGGATAAACATCGTGATTATTTCTTGACAATGTACAAATTTCTTGTCGCCAAGAGGTTTCTTACTGCTATCAACAGTACATTATAAGCCTGTAATATAATATCTACTAACATAAAGTTGGCAACTATGAGTTTTTATATTCACTAATCTCCAGCGCTAATGGATTGTAACTTATTCATTTCAGTAATGCACTTCTTAAGCTGGATGGAAAAAGAAGCTACTACATCAGAACTTTCCTGTGAATCCTTCATAAGCCTTAAAAAGAAAAGGGAATTTAGAGATAAAGTGTCTTTAATTTATTATTATTGATTGCATATGATGTTAGCATCTTACAGGTTCCCCAAAATTTTGTGTTTGCCACCATTTTTTTTCGTGATACAACCTTAATAGAGATTTTTATATGCTGCCATTATAATTATTGAAGTTTGAGGTTAAATTATGCAAAATTACACAATCGAATAACATGTAGAAATTGTAAAAATTCACTTCAAAAATGGTGAAATTTTACGAAAACTGTCAGCTCATTTTGGGACACCTTTTATTATTCTGGATTTATGAACTAATAGTTCAATACTTAAGAGAAATTGCCACAATATTCCTTGATCTAATTTATAATTTTGAAGATCTGATATTTCAATTCATTTAGTTCACTTAACAAGAATTTTGTTCATTTTCTAATTACTTTTAAGTAAATTCCTCCATCCTTCTAATAGGTTGAATTCATTTTAAAATAACCTGATTCTTACACCACATTCACTTTGATTGATCATTTGTGAATGTATAGAAATGAATAATTCAGTTTTGTTAATGAAAACATTTTAAAGATTGCTCATGTAACAAAGGACTGCTTAATAATTGTTGTTATGAATATTATTAAGAATTTTTCATAGCATTTTAAGTAATTTCCCAAGGCCAGCCTGAGAGCAGAGCAATGATGCAGCCGTACCAAGGATTGTTCTCCCCATCCCTTTTTTGGGAATAGGGAGTGGGAACATAAGCCCTACATAAGGATCCTATACAAACCATGTCATGTTCCAGGCATTCCCTGACAATTCCTTTGTATTTTTATGAAAGGTCTCCAAACCAAAAGCTTTTTATTTTTCCTCTGCAAATAGTTTGTTGAAAACCAGTTTTACAGAAACAAGAGAGATACAGACCAAAATACAGTTGAATCTCAATATTTCAAAAACCTCACTGTTTTAAAAAATTTTTATTTACTTACATTTTCAATATTAATTTATTGTAATTTTCCCTCATTAACTCGAAAAACAAATATGTCAAATTTTAACTTCATGTGCCAACGAAATACCAAGGTATTTAAAAAGATTAGAGTTAGTTTTTTCGTGAAGAGAAGTTTTTTTGTATGAAAATGAAAAAATTTGATGTCACTTTCGTTAAAATTAGGCGATTCTCATGCATTACGAAAAAATTCCCGAACAAATTTTTCGATCTCGTTGGCAAGACTCGGTTGCGTATGAGGTGATTAAGCGTGTGCAGTTTGTGCATTTCTGATGCTATTGGCTCCCCTTGTACATGGTGTAGCTCTTTATACACACACCATTTTATCTCCTATTGCAGGCCCGTAGCCAGGAGGGGGTTGAGGGGGCGGTCGACAACCACCCCTTTATGGAAAAAGGTCCGATTTAGTGGAATTTTTGAAAAAAGGTCCGACTCAGTGGAATTTTTGAAAAAAGGTCTGACTCAGTGGAATTTTTGAAAAAAAGGTCCGGAATTTTTGAAAATCGACCCCCTCCCCAAGATAATATCCTGGCTATGGCCCTGTATTATTCTCCGTATTTTCACAGTATCTTTAATAATGTAAATATCTTTATACCTTGAATGCCCGAGGATGCGGGTTCGACCCCGGCCAAGGACAACAAGGATTTTTTCAGGGGGAAAAATCCTGAGATCACACACTTCCTTCGGAAGGGAAGTAAAACCGTTGGTCCCGTGTAGTTGTTTGCCGCCTGCACGTTAAAGAACCCTTGCAAGGCAAAATTTGTGGCCCTATAACGCCGTCCTGAAATGACCATAGCAGTTGTAAAGGACATTAATACCAAACCAACCAAACCAAACTTATATCTCGAATTTTCTGTTCCCGCAAAATTTGAAATATCGAAATTCGGCTGTAATACTGCAATACTGTAATACTGTATATCTGTAACCCACTGCAAATATATCCATGAATTACATGTACCTGATTTGAATATAAATACTGACTTAAGTTTTGAAATGCTCTAGCCTTAGAAAAATTCTCTGGGAATGCAGATATTAAATTTATAAAATATGTATATTGTCCCAGAAATTTTTAATGCAAACTATTTTATTTAGGCTTAAGGTTTTACCGGTAATTATAATTGGAAGCACAGTCATTCTGTGTTTGGCTAAACTCTTGAACTGATAATGCTGAATGAGCTCATTCAGCAGGTGCATTATCATGATCGAAAAAACAGTTTGGATTGGCTCAGAGTTCTGGTCTTTTCCTCCTCACATTTGCTCTGAGGCATTTCAGAATATGGAGATAGTAACTCTGAATGTTCACTGTCTCACCAGACAGGAAGAGGAATTCAGAGTTTAGCCAATGTCTCATCGAGCAATGTCATTGGTATCAAAAACTAGTCAGCATAACTTTGACAAATTGCGGTGAACCTTGGTGTTCAATGTCATAGTCGTTGACTCATGTGTCATCACTTAGCCGTTAACAAGAAAGTTTCATCCTCCTTAGTTCAGTTGAGAAAATTCTGACACAATGCAGCTCGATGCTCTTTCTGATCTTGTGACATCAGATGAGGCATGAACTCTGCAGCAAACTCGATGCATGTTCAAGTGTTCAGTTAGGATTGAGTTGCATGGACCTACTGAAATATTGCATTTATTGTTGAGTTCCCTCACATGCTTTTTGGAATTTTGTTTACATTTGTTGTGGTTCTATAAACAATAACATTTAAAAAATAAAAATTACTGGAATCAAACAAAATGCACAACCTTTTTATAAATTAATTGAGAAAACTTAATTGAATGTTAATATAATGGAATCTATCTGAGATAGAAATTAGAGAATTTTTATAGTCCATGATCACAATTTCCTCACCATAGGGGAGTAAAGAGGAATCCATTTATGAATCAATTTAAATTTAAGTCAGTGGTGGATTTAGACTATAAACCTGGGTGGAGGATGAATCTTAGCCCTTTACTGTCATGCATGATCATATGAATGTGCAAGTGTCAGGCATTGGAAAATTTGAGGGGAACTTTCCAGCTAAGATTAATAGAATGGCTCATGCATCTAGCTCCAATTATCATTCCGCCTTCAAACTCTGGTAATATTCGTCTTGTAGCCATAATCACGTTACAAGACGAAACAGATGCCTCCTAATAGTCAAATTGACAGCACTCTGCATATTTTTAGTGTTAAATTGTTAAGTTTAAGAATGATACTGATTAAGATATGTGTCGTCAGAAGACTTGAATATTCATTATCTTCATTAGCTTATCAGAAGATTTGGATTTCATGATCCCCCATGCCTTATTTCTGTTTCTTAAATAAGAGCACTGGATTTAAGTTTCCTTATTTCTGTTTCTTAATAAAATGCATCATTTATTCAGAAACATCTGCAATTATATTTAGTATAAAATGCAAATGCTACAATTAATTATTGGACACAGTAGCTGACAAATGTCCCCCACGACTCTGCTGGTACACTCTCCCTCTTTTGACAAAATTTAACTCAAGTTCTTTTAATGGGACACCTTTTACCAATTCAAGGATGTTTCAGAAAAATTTATTTTTCAGATCACATGGGATTATGCGACAGAGAGATTTCATTGTATTTATATACATCATTTACTTTTTCAAATAAAAGTAATGTTTTTCGTGTAATTTTATAAGCAATACAGATGCAACAAAGAAATGGATGGGAAAAGAAAAAATTTAACAGTCAAATTTTAAATTTCATATTAATGTTTTAATCTGTTATTTATTGTTGTCTCTTTTTGCTTTATTTCAGAATATAATAGCGATTTAATTACTCAGTACAAATTGCCTCAAAGCTATTCGTTCTTCACACAACTTGGACCATGTTATCATGTACCATTAAATGGTTATGATGAGGATGTTGAAAAGGATGATGAAGATGATAAATCCCAAGAACAAGATCATCATGCATTACTGGTGAAGGCATGGGAGAGCAAAGTGTTTCCTATCATACGGAGACGTTTTCGTAATGAAGGAGAAAGAAAAGATGGCCTTGATCAAATTCGAGGCGCACTTCATCTTGGTTTGTTTTATATTTTCTTTTTTAAATCTTCTGATTTTAGTGTGCATGTATATTGTTTTTATTTGTTTGTTTGTTTTTTTAATAATAACATTCCCACAATTTAAATATATTAAACTGCAATTAAATATATTTGAGTGCAATTAAATTAGTTAATAGAAACTGTATTAGATGTATCTGAGGAATCAGCAGTAATCAGGCTCAAATCTTCTAAAAATTCGAGGAGGGAACATTTTCTGTTTTGCCATATTTCTTCACAAGATTGTTGTCCCTTCATCTGAAAATTTCCACGCCTCTTGAAATTGTTACATCTGCTGCTTTTCTTTTCTAAATCTGAAAATGGAATATTACTCATTACAGAACTTGCAAACATGCATTTAATGTATGGTGTAGAGTTAACCTCCACCTAACCTCTCCCTAACTGCGATTGGTCAAATCCTAATCACAAAGCGACATCGTGTTGCAAGCACTCAGAGCAACTAATTTTTTCTGTATAAAGAAATTCAATCCATAAATTCTTTAATGTTCCCTAAATGTATTTTTAATAATATATAATAATGAACTTTATTTCTTTCAAAACAAAAATTCTCATTTTTAGCTGCTGAACTGCTATTAGATCAGACTTGCCACGACGATAAATGGTAGTTCTTCCTATTCTTCATAAAATATTGAAAGTTTATTTTGGTTTTTTAGCAGTCTATGTTGTGGGTTGTCCAGGAAACCAAGTAACAATGTATTCATACACAGGGTGAGAAGGCCGACCAATTGCAGTTAGGAAGAGGATAGGTGGAGTTCTCCAGAAATGCATATAACGTATATACTCTTATATAAGTCGAGTTTTTTTTTGTTTTTTTTTTCTTCCAAAAAATGACCTCTAAAAACCACATCGATTTATGCAAGATTCAGAGTTGATGAAAGTTCTTAAAAGCAGGGCACCTCTTATAAGTGGAGTTTACAAAGAACTAAATAATAATTTATTAATCTATTTAAAATTCATTTATTAACCCTTTCACTGCGTAATTAAATTCCTGATAAAATAAAATTATCCACTCTTCGCAGCACAAGAAGAAGGCTGTGAGGTTAATCCGATTTCCGCACCACATCTGTGGTGGCCATATTGTTAATATTGCCACTGACATTATCAAGGAAAATTTAGCATTTTGTACTTTAACCCAAAATAGAAGTTCAAAAAAATCATAATCGTGTATTATGAAAAATTGCATATAATAATCAACAGATGATAATCCAGTAATAAAACCAGCGAAAGGATGAAGCAGGGGAGGGGACTTCAAATGAAACCAGCATACAACAGGGATGGATGAAGATATAATATTATGAGATATAATTTAATAATATACCTCATAGCATATTGTAGAGTATATAATATACAGTAAATTAATCAGTGCATTATTTCACATCTTTTTCCTCAATTTTTCTTAATTTTCGTTCATACCAAGTTAGTCCTGAAAATCAATCTGAAAATCGTTCACTATAGCTAATACAGTTATAATGAATATTTGTTATTACATATTGTCAATAATTAATGTATCATTTAAAAAAAAATGAGTATATATGGTACATAAAATTGGAAGATATTTCTGGCCATGGATAGAAATTCTCCTTGAGAGACCGACCAGAATGCTAAACAAAGAACTGTTCATACACCAGATTTTGAGATGGTGTTGGATTCTATGGCAGAATCACCTATGAACTTGCCTATGAAATGCATGATAAATACACAGGTAAATTATCATTTGCTCTGAAAACAAAAGCAGCTTACAAAATCGTGGTGCCTGAAATATGCATTTCCAACTGTTGGTTTCCTATCTCAAAATACTCCGTTCAGAGTCCTCTACCATCTGTAGAATTTTGACCCTTAAGGTTTGAGACACCCTGTATAGAGGCGCAGCACCAATATCAAGTGACATCACGGTGGCCAGCTAATTCGCCTTTAACTATCAAACTATCGTCGGCGGTGTTTGTCCTAAGTCGGCATTAAGTATTGGGCATATCTATCTTTGAATCTTCCATCCGAAAAGGATTTTAGGACCTTTTATAAGTATCTTCAGTGCCATGTTCTCAATCTCGAGCCTGATTTTTGCATATGATTTATCTTTATTTAATTTTTTTGGGAGACCAAATGTATAAACAGAATCGGTAGTAGTTGATTGTTGTATCATTGGATTTCTATTGTAAACTACAGGGAATATTCTGTTGATTAAGGTCTCAGTTCAAGTCACAGTTGATTGATTGGTTTTTCTCTGATTTTTCTAGTTATATTTCTGTTCTCTCTTTTTGGTATTTTAAGTTTTATTTCTGTTTATATTGTATTGGGTCTATTTTCATATGTTTGATGACCCCCAGGGGCCTACTTATCGGTCATTCTGACCTTAATGGTACCTGTGGGTTCATCTTATCTCCTTTACTCTACTTGTATAACTTTGCTTGCATAAATAAATAAATAGATAAATTATTTTTAAAATCTATAGATGAATTTTATTTTGCTCAATGGTTAATTTTTTTTTTTTAATCTTATGATAGGAATGACTGATATTGCTCGACAGACAGTTGAATTCTTGTATGAAGAGAATGGCGGAATACCACAAGATCTCCACTTGCCTAGTTTAGAAGATATTAAAGAAGAATCTTCTCATTTTACAATTGACCATATCCGTAAAGGCATGAGTGTTATAATTCGAAATCCAACCAGTAACGCTTCTGCGTCTAATTTATTGCCTAGATTTGCAGTTCATGCTATGTTAAAGACATTTGGTGTCACAGGAATTGTGTTGGACATTGACGCTGTAAGTTCTTATTTTTATTAGTGTTGGAAATGGGTATTAGTTTACACACAAATTGGAAACCTTTATTTAGTAACATGTTGTCATCCTTTATTCCAAACGAAAGCATATAAATGGGTTAATATGGACTCAATAAGGTAATGAAGTGCATCAGCTGCATAACAGACATGGGTTTTAGCTGGCTCAAACTTCATGGAGGAGACGTTTCTGTAGAATTTTTTTCAATACACAGTGTTCACAAATGATTACCGTGATTGTAATGTATTATAAATTCGGTAATGTACACGATGTATCGAAAGTCTTCATCCAAATTCAAAATTCTGTGTTTTTTAAATTTATTTTTACTTCTTTTTATTTCTCAACATAATCCTCTCGCTGTTAATGCTTTTTGTCCGATTGATGTTCTAGTCATTCCATACTTTCTCAATAGAAAACTGAGTTCTGCTGGCTGAGCCAGTTTTGCCAAGATGGTTTTTGAAAGGACCAAAGAGATGGAAATGGCTCAGAGAAAAGAAAATGACAATTAGGTTGAGAGTGAAGTGCAAAACGAGCTCAGCTAGCAAAGCCCAGTTTTCTGTGGAAGGACTAGAACATCAGTGAGACAAAAAGCATTGACAACAGTGGGGATTATGTTGAGAAATAAGATAATAACTTTGAAATCTAGCTATGTTTCACATTCCTATCCCACTTAGCATATTTTAAATCACAATTTATTACTTACTGACTTCCTCTTGTATATCAGGACCACCCTTTAAGAAAATTTATAGCTTTTGGAAAAATGTTAATTAAGAAATGTTGAATGTGTTCTTTAAATTTGATATTTCTATTGTTTCCATTTATATTAAGCAATAATCAACTCTGATGTGCTTTATTTTACAGCAACTAGAGCTTATTCAAGTAGAAACATATCTGAAAAGTGAGGGAGTATTGGTTAGATTTTGGTATCCTATTGATTTAATAGAACGTCCTTCAGTAGGCTTCCGAAAGGCAGCTATTCCAGGAGCCAAAATGATTGATGTAAATAATACAAGCATTCACAGGTATCATTGCTATCAGTTCTATTTATATCTTTATTTTTAAAGGTAATCTTTTTATTATGATAAAATATACACTGAGCAGCAATTGAATTAGGGATACCTGTCTGGTATCGTGTAGCACCATCTTTCGCCCTGATTACAGTGGCGATTCATTCTCGGCATGGACTAGACAAGGCACAGAAAGCATTAGGAAGCCATAGGAACCCACGACCTCTGAACAAACTCCCACAGTTCACAAAGATTTGATGGATGGGTTCTGAGGCTCGAATGTTTCTATCAATGGCAACCCAGATATGCTCGATGGGATTGAAGTCAGGTGACCTAGCCAGCCAGGGAAGCAAGATCACGTCTGTGGAGATTTCATTCAACCATCTGGATGCAATTCAGGAGCTATGGCACAGTGCAGGAAGAGATCACCATCAGGATATTGAAGACGTGCCAACAGAAGCACATGATCGTCGAAGATGTCCTGATAATGTTCACTTGTGAGGAACATTATCACATGAACGAGGGGTCTCATTATAGTTCATATAAACAGTCCCCAGACTAGAATGCCTCCTCCACTGATTTGAAGAGTACTTTGCTGGCAAGAAGGGTCTATCACTTCATGTGGTTTGTATCGTATTCGTACCTTGCCATCGGCATGTACTAACATGAATCTTGACTCGATCAGTCCAGGCAATCTTTTTCTACATGTTTGGAGTCCAGCAACGATGCTCCCTTGCCCAGATTACTCATTGCACCCTGTGATTTGCAGTCAGCAGAGATACCGGCTTAGGACAATTGCTTCTGTACCCCATAGCGAAGAGGTGGTTCTGGATTGCGTGACTGCTTACACGTTTCTGTGCACCAGTGTTAAATTGCCGAGCTATCTGTTACACTGTGCCCCATCTATCTGGCTTTATAAAGCGAGGTAGCCGTTGACGATCCTGCTCATCCACACGTTGTCCACAGCAGTTGGCCCTTGCATGGATGGTTTTATCAGCATCAACGTGCTCACGGTACACCTGTGACACGGTGCCTCGTGAAAATCCCAGTGCTTGCACGACATCCAAGATGAAGTGACTCATTTGCCAGACCCCAACAATTTTCCCATGATCAAATGCACTTAGATCTTTTGTCTTACCTATACAGCATCCAACTATTACTTATTCCTGTCGCATCACTCCTTAGATTGTCAGATTGCTGCTTATGTCATTTCATTTCTGTTGCCATGACTGTCCATTTGCATAATGCCAGCTGTCTTTAATTAAATTGCTTTTCAGTGCATATACAATAGTCAACTCCAGCTAACCTGAGGAATTCGATCTGCTTGAAAACCACAGTGATGTGATCTTTCATGATATGATACATACTTTGTTTCCAAAACAAAACGAATTTCCATGTGTTTTGTTTGACTAAATCAAACGTAAGGTCACCAGCTCAGTCATTTTTATTAAATGCACAAGCACAAAGTGTATTGTTGTTATCTCCCATAAGTAAGTAATTGGTCTCTATGGAATTCCTAATGTTAGTTGGCCTCGGTTCTTTCATTCAATTAATTTCTGAAAATAATTTGATTAAAAGGTGATGCCAGGGAAGAACAGAATGGGACTTGAAGCAGTGCTCATTTGTTGAAATAAAGCGATTGTAGCAGTACTGCGTAGTTGGTTCAGAAACTAAATAAAAAACAAAACCATAGATTAGGCCGTAGATCACGTGAACGCTTCCTCTCCGTTAACATCTACTAAGATGCACTTTAGAGTACCAATGACTTCGATTGATTCTACACTCAAACTTCTAAAAAGTTAGGGGTTTTTCTTTCAACTAAAAGGGCTCATGCTGGACTTGGTGTTTGCAACAGTTCAACTTTTAATGATCAATAATAAACAACTCAGTGCGCTTGATGGAATAGAAGAGCACAGATGGGGAGGATAGCTATTTAAAATAACAACTATTAGTTCCCGAACCAGCCTCCGCCATAGAGTTTGGTGGTACTTTTATGATTTCAATGAAATAAGCTTTGGAATAGTTACGAGCTTTGCTTCCCATTCTACCTCTGCCCTGGTGATACATCCAGAGATGAGTTCAGACTATAATTGATAGAAAGAGTTCAATACTTTAGAATTTGCTATTTTATTATTAAACTCTCCTTTATTACATGAAATTGTGAAAACCACCAACATATAATGATGCTCGTTCTTTATTTGTTTTCTATATGAAATATTTTAATTTTATTTAATTATCTTTTTTCAACATAGGTTTGCACAATAGTTCCAGCTATGATCGAAATAAATAAAGAAATAAATCTCAGTACACACAAATACATGTAGTTTAAATTTTAATAATAGAAATCTGTTTGATAAATAATTTCAATAAAAATTTATTAAATAAACCCTTCTTGTGCGATATTTTAAAGGGAGTTTTGTATTTATAATTGAATTTAGATTTTGCTTCTATTTTTGCTTGATGGAACCCATGGCTTTGTGGAAATGTCGATTAGCTTCCCGTTCAACGTCCCACATGTAATAGTCCTCGGGATGAGATCTGGCAAGTTAGATGGCCACATATTCGGTGTAATGTGATCATGCAGATAGGTTGCCAATCAATTTTTGTGTTGTCACAACTTTATGTGTAAGTGCAGGGTCCCGCTGAAAGACATACGGCCTGCCATTGCAAATTCTGTCTATCTAGGGCTTCACAACTGTTTGTAGCACTGCAGTGTAGCCAGCAGCATTCACTCGAAGACTCTGTGGAAGGAAGTGGGATTGCATGATGTGTGCTGTGCTACTCACCATTCCTAAAAAACATCCAAGGGATCCACACATAATCATCTTTTGTTTTTGCCAGTTCACCTTTTAGTCCTCGCTATAATTTTTTCCATAGGAATAAAGCCAGAGCATGCCAGGCTCCTCTGGATGTTTGACCTTGTTTAATAATCGCTTTGCTTGAAGTAGTTGTTGTTGTTCTTGTGTTTTTGTCGACATGAACTGCCCTTTCCTCAAGACATACAACTTATAATGAAGGTCTTCATGCACCACAGTGCGGATTGTGCCCATAGAAACTTTGAGATCTTGAGCGATGGCTCTAATGGACATTCCTGGGTTCGCATCAATAATGTTTTGCACCTGTTTATATAAATTGTGGTGTTCTCATACAGTTTGAACATGTGCATGCTATCGCCCTCGACACATGTCCACCTGAAGCTATCGCCCTCGCTGGCTCAGTGGTTGCGTGATCGCCTCTGATGCCCGAGGACGCGGGTTTGACCCTGGTCGAGGACAATGAGGATTTTTTTAGGGGAAAAATCCTGAGATCACGCACTTCCTTTGGAAGGGAAGTAAAGCTGTTGGTCCTGTGTAGTCGTTTGCCGGCTGCTCATTAAAGAACCCTTGCGAGGCAAAATTTGCAGCCCCTATAACGCCGTCCTGAAATGACCATGGCAGTTAAAAAGGACGTTAATACCAAACAAACCAAACCACCTGAAGCTTCCAGCTCCTTCCAAACTTTATTCCCAAACGGTCTGGCGACTTTCAAAAATCTTGCAATTACAACATTGCTGTGCTGTGCATTTAGCACAGCAATCACCGCATGTCTTTTCATTTCTTGTGTTATCTGTAGTCCACTATTGATGCTATGTAAAGATGAAAGTACAGATATTAGTGTACATATTAACTGCAGGCGCCCAATCACATGTCCTGAAATACCTTACGTATCTGGTATTTCAAATCTCCTTGTGGATTAGAGTTCCCTCCGATTTTGGTTGTTCCATTCCACAGTTTTTGCTTAATTTTTGTTAGTAATCATGGCATATAAGGATAAGTGAGACTCGCTTATCCTTGAGGTTATGGTAGAAATAAAGGCAATTTGCACTATTTCCCTTTCTTTCCACCCCAGGAAATAATGGGTTTGTCTCAACTTGCATACTAACCAGACTAAGTCTTTTTCTCTATTAATGTGGTTGGCCTACCAATTAGTCACAGGGTATAACCTTCCATATTCGACTGCATGATGATGACAACCAATCTGTAACTAATCTCACAAGTTATGCTTTTACCCTCCACCCTTAAAAATTGGATATGTGAGTCTGATTGTCCCCTTGAAATGCTCAACTTTTATTTGAAATATTTTTCTTTAGTGCTTTTTGTTTTCGAGATACTTAGCTAAATTACTTATAATGGGACACTCTGTATAAAGACTATTATGAAACTTGATATGAGATTACTGATTGAAATACGTGTAATATGAAACCTTATTTTTGATATTCTCTAGTTTACTGAAATTATAAATTTTAATTATAAATATCAGTACATGTAAATCAAAGTAAAAGAATACCCAATGACAAACTTTGAATTTCATTTTCAGACAGTTGCTTCAAACTGAATTTACTCTAGCTAAATTATATTGTCGTCAGGCATTTCTCCATTTGGTTGATTTTTGTGGAAAGATGGATTTCACTTCGGAGAACGAAAACACATTTTCTCCTAACACTTTAGAAAAACTTCTTGAATTAAAGGTACTTTTTTAAATTTTCTAGAAATTTTCCTGGGTATTTTTTTTTTAAGATTTTTTTTTCTCCTTTTAAAACAGCAATTGGATGTAGGAAATTTACAGCTTTTATCAACCAGTTTGTTTGCCTCTCCATCTTGCAATGGGACTGTAGGCAGCAATTCCCTTAAAAGTTCAAAATATCCTGAACAGTGTTTATCACACAATTGTTGCCTTCCTTCAAAATTGTTTTATGATGAATGTAGACCATTAAATAGAGAACTAGCATCTGCCATCTCTCGAGCATCTAGCCAAGGTGAAGAATATCTCATTGAACTTGCATCGCAGCTTTGTATGTGCTTACAGGTGAATAATGTTGTTATAAGTTCTTTTCATGTACAGTTTAACTAGGATACTTTATGTCTTCACTTTATAATTATCGATAGCTATTTTCACATTAAAAGCCTAGAGCATTAAAGATTTTAAACTGAGGAATTACTTTTTATTTTAAATTTTTAAATAAAACTTATTTAACTTTCCAGGTTGCTCCTGAAAATTTTCCTTGTAAAGAAATAAGTGTCAGCGAGACTAAAATCTCTACCGATATTTACTTTCCAAATGCTGCATTCATTATCATTTCTTGCCGATCAGATACGAAAAAGAATGCTAAATGGTAAATATTTAAACAGTTTTTATTAAGAATCTTATATGAAACTTTTAAAACATAAAATTCTTATTTTCAAAGTATACTCTTTATTTCTGTATATAAATTAGTTTTGAAATGTAATATATTTTTAATTTGTCCCCTCCATCTTAAAATAGCTCATCACTTAAAAAACCACCTTGGGCAAGAGTTGCTTGTTATATTGGACATCAGATTAGCAGTGAGGGTCAAGCAAGTAAACAGACTGTCATTTGTTATCCTCGTGATGCTGTGCCATCAGCACAATCGTCGTCTCCTCCAACAGGTGATCAGTATCCTTCAGTAGTGTTAGCTTGCAATCGTATTCATGTCTGTGTAGGTGGAACTTCGAATAGCAGTTCAACTTTACTAGTCCATGCTGTTCCACCTGAATTGCCACTTGCATTGGCATTTATTGAACAGTTGATAATAGAAAAACATAGAGCTAAGGAAAATCCTCCTCCTTCACCCAAAGAGAAGTCTCTTTCAAGAGTTATAGCTACTGCATTAATTCAGACAATTGAATATCTCAGCAATTACTTATGGCGAACAGAAGTTCCTGTACTATTAAAAGAAAGGATATTTCATTTACTGGCCGAATTGTTACGCACTGTTCATTATTCTCAGGATTTCTCCGGAGAAACATCTGTGTTCACATTGCTAGGTGCTCATACAAGTCCAACACTTTCATTACTACTTCACTTGCAATCGGAATTAAGAAAATTATATGAAGAGGTAAGTAAAGAAATGTAGTCTCCTTAAAAATTATTTTACAAATATATATGCAATGTCCCATTTAAGAATGCAGCCAAACAGCTCAAGAACGAAAAACGCTAAAGAAAAATTTTTCGGATAAAAGTTGCTGATTTGAAGGAGGCAATTAGACACGTGTCCACTTTTTGAGAGATGGCAAGTTTCAAGATCGTCTCTAATTTCTTAAATGGCAAAGTATATTTTTATTGCAAAATCTATTCAGCACATTTTTCTGCATAATTTTGGGTAAAGAGTTCTCCAAATATAAATTTACAGTTGGTGATTGGTTAACGAACAAATCTGATAACGAACACTTTCATGAAAGATTTGTATGTTCGGATAATGAACACCTTACAGAACAAGCACTAAAAGAAGCTATCCTGTGTGTAATTTATGCAGAACTGTATTTTTCTGTCATTCTGTGTACAGTTTCTGGAACGAAACCTTTGACAGTTGTAAACATACTGTATAGACGCGCTTTTACCGGCATGCCGGAAAATCTGAGGTTCACCAAATTTCCTGTCTCCTTTTTCTGGTTCCTAAACCGGCATGCCGGAAAAAAGTGAAGAGGGCCGCAAAATGTGAATATTTTTTCGATAATTATTAATTACATTGTGTTTATAAACAAAGTGTTGCATTGCAAAGTAACTTTAAATTACGAAGTTTATTCTTGTTTAGGTTGAACGTAGGATGATTATATTAAAAGTTTATGGGCATATATAATATTAGCTGCATTGATATGCAGCTTACAAATATTACAAATTTAGTTAAACAGAAGGAACATTCTGAAAATGAGGAAACAATGCTAAATATAATGAGAACACGCTTAACATATGCAAGCAATCCAAATACCACCAAACAAAACAAGAAAATGAAAATAAAAACAGGAAAAGTTATTCGTCATCTGAACGATCAGTATCACTACTTTAACAGTCTGTCAAGTTCCAGACTGTCCTGTTGTCGTCATTTACATCAGAAGAAGGGTTACTGGTAATTGCCCCAGAATTTAAATCATCCGCCATTGTCAAACTGAAAAAACAACAAGCGCCTACTAGTGAGGGGGAAACTCAATTTTCTGTCTCGAATTCTCCGGCATGCCGTATAAAACGGGGTTTTACGGCCCCCTGGTCATTCTCTATTATATACGGCATGCCGGTCAAAGCACTTTTATACGGTAAACAGAATCATTAGATGAATAAGGTCTTAGACTCATAATTTCCTCAATGTGTCATAATGCTAGCTCTTGGGCGCTCATTGAATCGCTATCGTGACGTTCCAGGAAAAAATTAGTGGTGTCCTCAGAGCCTCCCACCGGAGTTCACAAGAACTAAAGTTATTTCAAGTTTCTCCGTGTTGACTTTCGTGAATCGTTAAAGAAAAATAGAGATGTATTCTACCGATAAAGTTGTATTTGCTCCATAGTATTTTAGGACTATGTGAACACTAAATTGATATCGTTAAGTTCGATTAATGAGAAGCGATTCAAAATATATGTCGCAATGAGCTGGGATGAGAAGATAGCCGCTGAGCTGTAGCTAATGGAAGAGCACGACTTTTGAGCACCAGCTGACGCACCGAGGTATTTATGGACTCGTGTTGCGGAAGATGACACTGTGATGCGGTCGTAGCTCGTCAGTGGCTGTCGGGTGCTAAGTTTGCTCCCGTTGTGCAAACTTGCACGATAAAGTGCTGAATATGGTACCGGGGAAAAGCAAGCCCATGAAATAGGCACCTGTCGGCGCTGACTGGGGTAATAACCCCCTCCTCTTTGGTTTCATAATCTTAGCTGTTATAGATGCTCGAAGGCACACTGACTCATTCTTGGTCGACCGAACATGGGCATGTAATTTCACCAGTAAGCATTAGTAGTGATTAATATATTGTAAATATTCAGTTACTTTCCCGGGGGCCTCACGGTTCTATTTTTTGTTTTAGGGTTAAGATAAACTGTAGTATGACATAGTTGTGCGAAAGTGAATAAAGTTCGAAGTGTTTTTTTTTAACTCGTAACGTGAGTCCTTGTAGCCTTCTTTTGCTGGTCCCGAACCCTTGACCACCCTGCTCTCCAGCGTGCTTTTAGGATGTGCACCCTCCCTGGAGGGTGGGGTCGTCACACTATCAATTGTAGAACAAAGCAGTTCATTCACATTGGACAGAAAAAAATTATGACTGATGAAAATGCAAGACTGTGTATGTAGTATGAACGAGGGGAAGTCAGTAAGTAAGTCACAAATATACTAAGTGGGATACAGTTTAGAATTTTTTTTCAAGGGGGGTGGGCTTAGGGAGACTGGCTCAATCCTGCTTGTGGAGGAGTCCCCCAAGTAACGCATTTAGTTGACATGGTGGCCAATTTCAAGGGTGGGGGGCTGCAGCCATGATAGGTGTGTTTCACACAGCTAGATTTGCAACTTATTTTCTTATTTCTCAATATAATCCCTGCTGTTATTAATACGAGGGTTGTTCGAGGATTTTTGCCTCCCGGTCTGTAATTTTATTTGTTAACCGATTTTCAAATTTCTTTTTGTATCTGATACTTACATTTGTCCTCTATGGTGTATGTATGTAATGGACTATTCACTTTTCGACATAGTCCCATCCCTTTCCATCGGCCTCGATGGCTCAGGGGGTTGTGTGATCGCCTCTGATGCCCAAGGACGCGGGTTCGACCCCGGCCGAGGACGACGAGGATTTTTTCAGGGGGGAAATCCTGAGATCACGCACTTCCTTTGGAAGGGAAGTAAAGCCGTTGGTCCCGTGTAGTCATTTGCTGGCTGCACGTTAAAGAACTCTTGCAAGGCAAAATTTGCGGCCCCTATAACGCCATACTGAAATGACCATGGGAGTTGAAAAGGACGTTAATACCAAATAAACCAAACCAATCTATCCCATACCACGCATTGAACCTGTCGGAGAGAAATTCTGGAGTTGTTGTCGACACCAGGATTGAATGGCAGCTTTTGACCCTCTTCTGGAGCATGATAACGCCTGCCCGCACATGACCGCCACACACCAGAGGCGTTGCAGCGCTACAGTTCAAAGATGAAAAACTGCAGTTCAAAAATGAAAGACTTTGCACCTTGCTTCTTTCACCACTTCCCAAAGAAGAAAAGCACTTTAAGGGACATGAGTTGTGTTCTGACGACGAGATGAAAGATGCTATTCATTCCTCGTGTTGATAACAACCCTGGAATTCCTCTCCGACGGGTTCACCTGACTAGTCATGCGTTGGCGCAGTGCATGGAAAGGGATGGGGACTATCGAAAAGTGAATAGTGCATTACATAGAGGACAAATGTAAGTATCAGATACAAAAAGAATTTTGAAAACCGGTTAATAAATAAAAAATTTAAGGACCAGGAGGCTAAAATTCTTGAACAACTCTCATATAAGCAATTGTATAAATTGTATAAACCCATATTATTAGGAATGCCTGTGCAAAGAGCCCATTAAATGTTCTTTTGGAAGTCATACAGCAAATAATGCTACTTTTGAACATCTTAAGTAATAATTTGTGTGATTTATTAATTTAAATTAATGTTTATTAATTTAAATAAAAATGAATACAAAAACGTAACTTGTTTGATTTAATTTTACAAGAATGTAAAACTTATTTTAGAGAACTCTTTACGCAATAAGATGCAGAAAAACGTGCTGAATCAGATTCTGCAATAAAAAATTTATTTTACCATTCAAATGACCTTGAAAACTGATGTCTCAAAAAGTGGATACATGTGTCCGATTGCCCCTTTAAAAATGCTGCAACTGTTTTCTTTAGCATTTTTCATTCTCGAGATATTTATCAGTATCACTTACAAAGGCAACCAGGAATATACAGAAAGCAAGCTTTGAGTTAAATAGCATCAACTTACACTATCTGGCCATTCGTCTTCGGACACCTCAAAAAGTGCATGGGATTGTCCATACACATCATACAATTTATAAAAGATGTTGACAAGTTAAAATACACTCATACAAATGATGCAAACTTAGTGTGGAGGAAAGAGGGATGATCATTGGAGCCCACTAGTTTAGGCATTCGATCCTTGAGATTTCCAACAAATTTCAGATAACCTGCTGACAGGGAGTGATGTTATTTTGAAGCGGAAGTGAGAGGGGGTTATAACATGTCATCACAGTAAATCTACATGAATTGATAGATCACAACCGTCAATGCTTGAAACGTGTGGCTATGTCAAACCAGAAGGCTTTGTTAAAAATGTTGGCACAGGACTTTCGATCTGCGGCGTCTGGTGATGCAAATGATCATACCGTCCACTGGATCGTGCATTTGGTTTTCATGGACAAACAACAGTTCACAAGCCAAATATCACAGCCCTGAATGCGACCCGTCGGTTGCAGTAGTACAAGGAGTGGTGCCACTGGATTCCAGAACAATGGAAAATGAATTCCGCTATCAGTTGTGGTGGTCTGATGGACGTTTGTGGGTTTGACGAATGCCTGGCAAACTATATTTACAGGACTGTGTCATACCCACAGTAAAATTTGGATGAGGTGTCATCATGGTCTGGTCCTGCTTTTCATGGATGGTCTTTGTCCTCTTGTTTTAGTTTGCCATGAATGCCGAAGTGTACCAAATAATTCTGGCCTATCCTGCGCTATCGACATTGTGGAAACACTTTGGTCATGGCTCATACATGTATCAGCATGACAACGTCCCTGTTATATAGCAGGCATTATTAACACCTGGTTTGAGGAAATAAGTGTGGGGGAACTTGAAAGTCCAGACCTCAACCTCATTGAACGCCTTTAGGACGAATTAGAGCGCTGGATGAGAGCCAAGCTATGCCGCTTAAAACACCACTGAGTTGTTTGCCAATTTGAAGGATGAATGGACCAAAATTCCCACCGACACATATTGCAAATTAGTGGAAAGTCTTCCTCGAAGGGTTGCAGATGTCATTGTGGTGAAAAACGGCCCTACATGATACTGATGTTGTGCAGGGTCCGGTTTAACTTACTGGTTTGCAGCGTTTAGTGACGAATGGCCAGATGTATGTAGCTCTAGATTTATGTACAAGTAAAAAAATAAAAAAGAAAATATTAAAACAACTAAAACAAATTAAAAAGTAAAACATTGATAAAAAATTTCAAGGAAATCTTGCATACTTTTAAATACAGCCGAATCTCGTTATCTCAAAAACCTCAATATCTTGAAAACATTTTATTTCTCTGCATTTTTACTATTACAGCTTTTTTGCAGTTGGTTTAATGTAAGTTTCAAACATTTAATGTTTGTTTCATATCATTTAATGTTTATTTCAAATCATTTAATGTACATTTCGATACTTTAATGCATGTTTCAAATCCAATAGTGTAAGCATTCAAAATAAATAATGTGCATTTCAAAATTGATAATGTGAAATAAATCGCCCTCTAGTGTTACAATTGCTTTACTGCGTCACTTCTGCTAAAGCAAACGACATTTGAATAAAGATGAGTTTGACTGCAAATGTTTTACAGCAATTAGCTACAAAAGTCTTTTATGACTCTTCCTCATCTACTCAAGTAATTAAACTTGTATATATACACTTGTACTTGTAATATGTAAACAAGTACATGTACCATAAAGTAATCATCATTTTATGCAAATGTAAAATTTTTATTCACAAATAAGGTTATAAAAGATGGACCTAAGGGGAAAGAAGTAAACTTTTAACAACTAATGAAAAGGATGAAGTTATTCAATTTGTGCAGCAAAATAATGATGCTACTCTGAAGCAAATCTGCAAGTTCATTGAAGATAGAATGGGGGGAAAATTTCACTACCAACTTTGCACCGCCTGCTAAAGGGAAGAAAAATTACAGTGAAAACACTTTACAAAATACCGACAGCTAGGAATTCCAATTCAGTAATAGAATAACGAGCACTCTTTGCAGCAAAGCTCATTCCTTTACAAAGGGAAAATGTTAAAATGGTCTACTTAGACGAAGCTGGATTCGATTTGCACCTTAGAAGTCATCGTAGGAGAAATATTATTGGAGAACAGGCAACTACCTTTACCCCAACATCTCGTGGAGAAAATATTTCTACTTGCTTGGCCTTTAAGTAATGAAGTAGAACACTGAGATGAAATTAGCACCATTCAATGCAGAAGAATTAACATCATTTTTTAAAAAATAAATGACAATATTATCATCATAATGGATAATGTACCATTCTATAAAACCAGAGCTATTAAAGAACTAATTGAAGGTCATGGTCTCTCCATTCCTCAGTCCAGTAGAAGAAGCTTTCAGCAAGCTAAAATTACTTGTAAGATGTGAGCATGCACAAGGCCGGTCTGCTCTTCTCCAAAGTGTAAAAGAAGCTATTGAGAAGATTACACTAAGTAATTGTATGGATTGGGTACGACATATCCATAAATTTCTCGTACCATGTGCACACTGTCAAGCAAATACAAAGTGATGTCCCAGAAGATGAAGAAGAATAAGATGAACTGTGTACAAATATTTTCATTTCCATTGATTTTAGTTTTTTATAGTACATGTATGTACAAAGCTACTTTCTTACTGTATTTCTACATACAGTAATTTCTTATATACAATTGCTAAATTCTTATAAATTTAGACTATTCTGGATATGAATAGTATTTCTGTAAATCATAGTTCATAAAAGGTGTATTTGTTTTTTGTGAAACTTACAATAAACTCTTTACAAATCTGCATTATACAGGTAGACTTCACAATATCAATTTTGAAACGCACATTATTTATTTTGAATGCTTACACTATTTGATTTGAAACGTGCATTAAAGAATCGGAATGTACATTAAATGATGTGAAAAAGACATTAAATGATATGAAACAAAAATTAAATGTTTGAAACTTACATGAAACCAACTGAAAAAAGCTGTAATTCAATGTAATTTTTCCTTGTTATCTCAAAATTTTTTCTTAGAGAATCTCGTTATGTTGAATTTTGGCTTGGTGTGGCAGCAAGAGGTTAAGTGAAAAAAAAAATCACAAAAAAACTTTTCGATCTCCTCTGCAAGTTTCTGTTGCATACGCAATGCTTGAGCTTGCACAGTTTGTGTGTTTCCAATCTTAGTGGTGTCACTTATAAATGTAGTAATTCTATACACATACCATTTTATCTCGTATTTTCTCTATACTTTCACTGTTCTTTTGTTAATCTAAAAATCTTGATTAAAAGAAACCCTCCTTATCTCAAAACTCTTTATCTCGAACTGTTTTCTGCTCCCGTGAAATTCAAGATATCGAGGTTTGACTGTATTACAATTACAATTTTTGAAGGTAAAAAAAGCCATCATCGATACTGAAGGGTTCTTCTTTTGCTGTTTATGTGGCATTTTCTGATATTGCATGAGATAGTTTTCATGACCTTTTTGTAAAAAATGAACCGCATTTCTAATAATTTAATTAAAGTGGCTGATAGTAAACACCCTGTCAATAATTATAAATAGCCTGTCTCTAAACATGGTATTATAGAGAGTAAACCTCAAATGAAAATTATTAGAATGCATGAAGGAGGCCATTCCTTCCCACGAGGTGAAATAAAGTTTCTATCGGCAAAAGCATTATCATGTTTGTGTGCCATCGTACACTATGAGGAAAGTACAGTACATTACAGCATACACATACTTAACCAGAATGCGTTTTTACACTATCTACCAAAAACTAATTGGGCACCTACACAAAATGTTTGTCTGGGATTTTTAAATTTCAAAACCTGGTGACACCACCTTTTACAACTGTAATAGCAGCCATCCTCTGAGATGCTCTGAAACATGTTGCAGAGGACATCAATTTAAAATTTTCCACCATTTCTCTAGCAGTACCTTACACTGGAAGTGAGCTGCTGGACCTGGGAGGTCATCTGCTATTCTAACTCATTCCAGAGTTTTTACAAAGGCCAATCCAAGCATTAAACTTGTTCTCTTCATACCAACACATAGCAGCAGCAGCATCATGACAGCTGGCATTGCCATAGTGTTTGGAGCACTTCATTGTCCAAATATTACAATGCGATTGTGAGTGCCTGTTACCATGAACAACCACCAGTGGTCCAACACTGTAGCATGGGAAACATCTCCACACAATAATGTCATCACCACTATATTTCCTGGTGGGCACTGTGCTCTCTGGTAGAAAGTGTTCACAGTGTGACCCTTGACTTGTCACTCCACATTAATGATTTCCACTGCTACATTGTCCAGTTGCAATGGTGTAAACACCATTTGAGCCTCTGGGATTTATTGGTGTTTGTGATATAATGCTTATGCAACTGCTGTATCTGAATATCAAAGGTGATTGGCCTGTATATACAATGTTCCAATGGAATCGAGCATCCTTGTTGTTGCCTGAAATTCCTGTTTAATGATGGCCATCGGCTGTGTCTGGTTTTTGACAACTTCGTGTTTTAGGATTCTGTGATTTCTGGTGGCTTGGAACGTTCAGCATTCCTGCAAAGTCCCTCCACCTTCCAGTTACACAGGGCAAATGCCACTGTTGAATTTAGCCTATTTAATTTAGCAGCAATTTCTGTGATAAGTGGCATACCACAGTTATACCTTTATTGGAGTCTGACATTTCTGCACCACATGCCATCTCTTTTACAATGGTATTTTGCATAAGTACGTCTGATTTGAGTCAATAATCACTGTGCGAGTCCATTAATCTACTGTCAGAGGGTGCCTAATTACTTTTTGGTAGATAGTGTATTATACAAGCAGCAAGTTTTGGCACATGTTAAAAGTTACATTCCTGCCTAATTGCATAAGTTGAGGACCTTCTGTATATATCATACATTTTATTTATTTATTTTTACATATTAAGTTGTATATAAATGCAATAAATAATTTTTTTTGTAAATTGTCTTTCAGGAAACTCATAACAGAAGTTCTAGTAATACTGGGTCATCTGAAAACAATTTTTTGTTTTCCTATTATTTTCAATCTCTGATGGAAGTTTCTTTGGCTGTGTCAGAAGTTACAAGTCCAATAACTCCAGTTCTTTATGGAAATGGTTTTGGTCTTGTTGCCAGCATTCAAGGTGGGAATAGTCCCCCACCTACAGCTGCTCCTTCAAGTCCTTCTACAAGCAGTAAGCGTAAAAAACTAAAAGCTAAAAGGGACCGTGATCGCATGTCGCCCAAATCTCGTTCGAGTTCCAATAGCCCACGAGGTAGTATATGTGAAAACGATCTTTCAAATGTGTCAGAAAATCAAGTTTCTAGCAGCACATCAATATCTTCAATCGATAAGCCAGAAGACACTCTATGGTTCCATCGTGCCTTAATCATGTCACAAGTATTAAATTATATGGTTAATAATTACTCCCAAGGGATTTCTGCTATGAAAGATTGTTTAACAGATGCTAACCAGTCGTTATGGCTACCAACAGCTTCAAAAAGGCTTCTGATAATCAGTGGCATTCCTTCTTCCATGACTGAAGATTCTGTTAAAAGAAATCTATTTTCTATATTGAAAGGCTGTGGTGGACTCTATAAAGATGAGATATTTTTTCCTCGAACGAATACTGAAAACTCTTCCACCGATTCCAAAGAAAAAGCAAATGTGGGTTCTGTGTTGATGGAACTTCGTTGCAGTATTATGGTAAAAATTTCTTTACGCATTAGAACGTTTTAGTTTATTTTTACCATTTTTATAGCAGTTTTTCCATACAGGTTGAAAAAGCCCAGAAAGTTATTTTGAAAAGTAGCACGTTTGTTAGCGAAGGAAGTAATATTCCTGGAGACAACAGCGCTGATGATTTAGTTGAAAATTACTTCTCAATTTCTACTGTTGATCAGGATTTACAAACAACCAACACAAGTGATAAGGAAACTTTGATAGCGTTTTTAAAATCAAAGGTGACCATTTCATACTTTCTCTTGCATCATTAGATATAAACATATGAAAAGAATTCTTCACATCATTTAATGTTATTAAGGGAATCGTTTAACACCATCAGTATTCAAGTATTGTAATTTTGTTAATGCTAGAGATGTGTTAACTCGATCTAGCAATTAATACAGGGTAATTCAAAGTGAACGATACAAAAGTAAAGCATACCAGTGATTGCTCTAGTGAATTTGTTTCACCAAAACCAAAATAACATGAAAGGTTTACACTCCAAGTTTCGTTTTTCTTCTTCTAAGGTTCAGTTTCTGTTTAATGAAGTTCTCCGGAGATTGACCTATAATTAATCTGATAAATTTTTGTCTGCCCGGTGTTCTCCCCAGAAAATTTTATCAGGTGAGCGGTAAGCTAAAATAACCGGGTGGACAAAAATTAAAAACAAAAACAAATAAAATATTATGCAGTGTTGTGCAGTTTTTTGTGTAATATTCAGCCGGGTGGGCACCAAAATCAGCCGGGCGGTGTGCCCGTTAAGAAGGGCCTGGGGAGGACCCTCATTTGTGAATAGAGGAAATTAGGGGTTTACAATGCTTGTCATAATTAAGTTTCCAGTGGAAACCGTGACTATGTACATTAGAACATGTGATAGAGAGAAAAAGCTGTAGAAAAGTTGCCTAACTAGTAGGAATCAATCATAAAATTTTCCAAAAACTTGAAACATATGGAGTCATTCGGAGTTTGCACCGTTCTGGAAGAAAAAGAAAAACAGATGAGCACATGGACCGTCGAATCGTTCACCATGATGAAAGAAACCCTGTGACAATGATATCAGAAGTAAATAATGTGTTGAAGTTGATTGTTAGTGAAAAGACCATAGCCCGTCGTCTGCATGAGAAGGCCATCCACGGCAGAGTGGCAAGAAAAAAGCCCTTCATAACACCCACGAACAAGAAAAAGCACCTGCAGTTTGCAGAGAAATATCTGAGTAAGCCACCAGAGTTTTGGAGAAGCATTTTCTGGAGTGATGAATCCAGATTTCAGATGAACAATTAAAACAGAAGAAAAATTGTATGGCGGAAAGATGGTTACACGTTCAAACCTGGTAAGACAAAGGCATCATGGCTTGGGGATGCACTTCTTATCATGGAGTGGGCAAGCTGATTGAAATAAAAGAGTAACATGGATGCTGAAATATACAAAAACATCTTGGAAACAAATCTGCAAACAACAACACAGAAGATGGGGCTCCGAAGAGGATGACCCCAAGCACAAATCGAAGCTTGTGACTACCTTTCTAGAAATCAAATGATCCGTACAATTGAATGGCCACCTCAGAGCCCTGATATAAATTCCACTGAAAGCCTCTGGGATGGATTGGACCAACTTATTTCACCTGCCAGGCAAAAAAGCATAGCAGATTTCAAAAATGCAATGTTTGAGTGTGAAACAATATTTCATTTCCACCTTACCAAATTGATAGATAGCATTCCACACCATCTACAGCATATTATTGATGTGTCTGGAGGGCCCAAAAAAAATTTATTTGAACTATAGTAGAGCCCAGTTAATGTGTTTCAAGGGACCGAGAAAAAATTATGTGTTATCCAGTATCACATATGAGGGTCAGTCAAATGAATACCGGAAATATTTTTACAGCTCCTTTATTACAGACAGAGTTGGGACAAGTAAACTATTCTTCAATGTAGCTCCCATGCTTTTCAATGCATTTCCACCACCAAGTCGGGAGGGCATGGATACCTCGGGGGAAAAAAAAATCTTTTGGCTCATACACCACTTGTTTCACCTCCGTGTTGGTCGCGAACTTGTGGCCACCTAAGGAGTCCTTTAGTGAGCCAAAGATGTGGAAGGCGTGAGGTCAGGAGAGTAAGGAGGAGGATAGGGGAGGTACTCCAGACGCAAGTCCTGGATAGTCGCCACGGTCGCACGAACTGTATAAGGTCACGCATTGTCATGCTGGATGAGAACACCTGTTGAGAGGAGTCTGCGGTGCTTGGTGCGTATAGCAGGTTTCAGAACGTCACGCACCAATTCACTATAGGTGGCACTGGTATCCACTATGGGACCCTTTTGGTCCCAGAACAAGGTCAGCATCACCTTTCCTGCAGATGGCTGGCTGCAGAACTTTTTCGGCTTTTTTGTCCACCAAACTTGTTGCACCGCTGCTGAATTTCTTACACCATTTGTACACCTGAGTCTGCAATACACATGCAGCACCATACTGTGCCAACTTGCGTCGATGGATTTCTATTGGTTTAGTGCTTTCACTGTGTAGGAAACGGATCACTCCACGCTGCTCTTTTTGGTGCATTCCAACAGAGGGGTCGTCATATTGGAAATGCCCATATGACGCCACTGGGTCACGTGGGGACGCGGGAGAGTCCACGCGCATGCTTACGTGTCTGATCGCAATGGGAGCGGTCTTCGATTTTCTACAACAGTTTTCCGGTTTTCATTTGACTCAGCCTCGTATTATCTGGGATTGAAAAATTGTTGTCCATTCGCTGAGAAACTCAAAAGTGTAGTGTTACTATATTTTCTCTTCATTTTTAAGAAGCGTTAACAGAGTTGAATAGGGGATAATAAGCATCTTTGCCAGTTTTGTCCTCTTCATGGTTGATTTTCTTGCAGTATCCAAAATGTCTAATGTCTTGTTCAGTGTAAGACCATTGCGTTTCCTTTTCTGAGATGGAGACATGTCGATAATAAAAATGAAACTTAACGAAATAAAAATGCTAAATGCTAATGAGCGTGATATAAAAATGCTGTGAGTAGGACTGTGAAGAATTGAAATTCTGAATATCAAGGAACATGTTTATATATACAGAGAACAGATCAAAATTCGGATATTATTGTTGATGTCCGATGGAACCAATCAGAATTCGTGGTTATGTAAGAACGAGTGCTTCGTTGTTGATGTCCAATAGAACCAATTGGAATTTGTGGAACATTATCGACTAAAAAAAATTTTGCAAATGCATTGCAAATAATTTAAGATTCCTAGGAAGAATTTCTTAATTTTTTGAGCCAAAAAATCACATATTATCCGGGATCAGAGAAAAAAAATATGCAGGCTGAATTTACATGGAAATTGCTTTAAAGGGGAAAGAACCCAGGGAAAATCAATATTGAGCAAGATCACATGTTAACAGAGTTCTACTGTATTTATTTATGTTTGTCATTGTAGAAACGTAGTTTTGTCAACATATCTTTCTTTTACTGTTACATAAATCTTGTACAATTCACCAATTCATTTGACTTTCAAAGAGTGTGTAAACTACCACTACTTGTATGATCCACAAATTAAAAATAAAACATGTTTATTTGCAGTGCTCCCTCTATATAACGGCACTCTACATAACTGCAAATTTATATGGACTTGCCATTATAAATTTGCAGTTATGTAGAGTGACATTATATAGAGGGAGCACTGTACTTCTTTGTTTATATGCCTGTATCTTTACGCATTGCCTCACTGTTGCAAACATCACCTCTACATGGGCAAAAACGTGTACAGTTACCTTAACCATCTTCCAGGGTCAAATGATGTGCCCTTGATGTTGTGGTCTCCAAGTCAGCTGACCTAACTGCTTTCGATTTTTTCCTTTCCTTTGGGAGCTATGTGAAGGACAGCGTGTTTCTATCCTGTATTTCCATAGAACTTAAAACAGTTAAAGCAGTGGATAATGCCCTGATCAAGCTAGGCTGGCACAGCTGTGGCAAGAACTGCACTATCGTCTAGACATCTGTCATGCCACAAAGGGAGCCCACATCAAACATCTGTGAATGTCGAAAGAAACTTGAAGAGTAACCTTTCAGGTTATTTTAATTCTTGTGAAATAAATTCCTTAGAGCACTCATTGTATCATTCATTTTGAATTACCCTATACATGGTGTCCCAAAAGTTTGGAAAAATAGTGAATTATTGAAATGTTGCAAATTGAGAATACACATAGATGAATAAATATAATATAGCGATATTATAGCTTTTATTTTAAGTAAAAAAAAACCATTATGGCAACAAATGTTCAAATTGATGCCTTTCTTTGTGTACTTTCTATTAGTGGCCTCCCATTTCATCTCCACTTACATCTCCATTTCATTTACCTGCACAATACACTTGTTCAGTTATTCCAACATTAATTTACTTGTTCAGTTATTTCTACGTTCCTACCTCAGACAAAGTTTAAACTATGCTAACAACCACCTGTTTTAACGCGACCAGTGACCGGCATTTTTGATCCCCTCTGTATGTAAACTTAAACTAAATTATCTGTCTATAACGATGACTTAAGCAACCAATCAGGTCCTAACCTAACTGCCAATTACATAATTACATTTTTTTCCGTAATCAACCAGTCATGTGCTAACCTAAGTGCCAAATATCAAGCGTACTATTTGCTGTCAGAGTTAAGAGAGACAAAAATGCAACCACTGGTTCTTTTAGCCTTTTGATATTGTTTGCTATATCAGGCTTGTCCTTGGATAAACAAATGTTGTTCTAAAATCACTCGGGGTGTTTCCATAAAGTCCTGCTGGCTATAATCATTCTAGTGCAAATATAAATCCTGTCTAAAAGTAACGACTGCTTCTCATTGTGCGCTACTGGTCATGCATACTGAGACTGAACTCCAAGACCGGCCTCTACCTGGTCGTGTGAAATCAAAATGACAGACGAAATTCAAAAAATTCAACTCTTTAGCTTCTGTTTAATCAAATGTTTGTTATCGTAATCATAATCACTGGGTTCTGTGATGAATTCTCAGTTTCAAATAATCATCACCAAAGCTGTTTAAAAGCACAAACTGGCAGAATTGCCTGCTTGGGAAAGGTTCAACAGTACCATGTGACCTGTTGGCAATTGGTCTGGCTTTATGAAAATGCCCTGGATGTGCTTGAAAAACATATTGAAGGTTTAATTTTCGCTAAGAAGACAAGAAAATGCAAACAAAGAAACTTGGATTCTTATATAAAGTAATAATCATACCTGTTTTTAATTACAGTATGTTGCTTATTTGTAATTTTTGTGATTGAATCTGCGTCTAACGACCACCTGAGCTTAATGACCACTTTTGCTTGGTTCTCATGGGTCATTATACTAGTAGTATCAGTAAGCTTGAAGACCGGGCTTCCTGATGGACATGGTGTATTGTTATCATGTGTTGCACACAACCACCTTCAAAATACTTCCCTTCTGCAACTATGCACTTCTGCCAACACGAGTACAGTTGCTGAAAACATTACTGGAAGCCTTTGAAAGAGATGGTCTTCAGGGTGCTGTCACTGCTTCCTGAACCTCAGATGCACTATTGAAATGGTGTCCTTTGAGTTCATTTTTCAGACGGGAGAACAGGTAAAAGTCACATGGGGAACAGGTAAAAGTCACATCACGTGAGTTGGGCTGGTGTGGAAAGGTTGACATCCCCATTTTGGCCATTGCAGTCTGCACCACGAAGGACAGATGTGTAGAGGCATTCTCATGTAGCAGTACTCAATCCTTTCTTTTCCAGAGTTCTGGACGTTTCCAGCAGACAACATCATGGAAGTGAGCCAGGATCTGTGTTGCTCTCCTTCTTCACTGTCGTCTCTTTCGGTACAAACTCTTCTGACTAATGTGAACAGCTACAGTTCACTGACACGCATTGTTTGGAAAAATTCTGCACTGCGAAGCTGCTTCCTCCTTACAATGACTTTCATCATGTATTCCTCTATGCCACAGTCAAATAGTTCCCCTCTCCTCCAAGCCTGATTGGAGATATCAATGCAGTCTCCGAACTTATTGATATTACAAGGTGCGACAATTAATAAATGAGACTGACACTACTTTGAATGTGTTCAAGCTTGTGCGACTACGATGATGCGTGTTTTCGATCTATAAACTATCCTTGCCGTGTGTACAAGTTGCAACAATAAAGTTGCATGTGCCTATATATTCTCTTGCTTCAACTGCACGCAGTCTAGTTGACGTTCCAATATTAAACATGGAACAAAGGGCAAACATTATGTTCTGTTTTAAACTTGGAAAAACCCTACAGAAACTGACAAGTTGATAAGGCAAGTGTATGGTGATGATGCATTATCTCGTGCACATGTTTATGAATGGTTCGCTAGATTTCATGCTAGCCAGGAAGGGCTGAAAGAAAACGAACACATGGGACGTTCAAAATTGTTCGAACACAGGAAACGATAGAGAGGGTGGGAAAACTTTTGTTAAGTGATCGGTGAATGAACCTGAAAATGATAGAAAAAATTTTAAACATTAACCAAGAAACAATTCACCCAATATTGACACAAGATTTGGGCAAAAGGAAACTGTGTGTTCAGTTTGTGCCACATTTCTTAATAGATGAGCAGAAAGAACAGATTGGATGCTTGTATGGATTCATTATGGCCACAGATGCCAACCTGAATTTTCTAGATTCAATTGTGACAAGGGACGAAACCTGGTGCTGTCAACATGACCCCACAACAAAATGACAGAATGTGGAATGGCAGTCCCCAACATCCCAAGAACAAATTCCGATTTAAAAAGTGAAGAACAAAAGTAATGCTCATCACCTTTTTTGACAGCACTGACATTATCCATAAGGAGTTTGTTTTGTCTGGACAAACAGTCAACAAGGAGTACTACATGGAGATTTTGCAGCATATGATTAAGAGACTCCATCGAGTACGACCACAATTTCATTTAAAAGGGAGTTGGTTGTTAGTGCACGATAATGCAGACTGCACACAGCAGTGCTTGTCAAGGAGTTCTTAGCCAGGAACAGAATTGTGGAGCTTTATCACCCTCCCTATTCCTCAGAATTGTCTCCACCAGACCATTTCCTCTTCCCAAAGGTGAAAAAGGTCTGAAATGACACAGATTTGAAAATATACAGGGTGGAGCAAAAAAACCTCACCACTGGAAATTTCTAAGTCCAATGGAAACTGTCCAACAAAGGGGTGAGCGATTCTAGAAAGAAGAACAAAAGTCAATAGATTAGTCAATATTATTGAAGATATTCAATAAAAGAGACAATGATCTAAGAAGTGTACAATTTGTGTATTATTTAAAATTATGTTCACCTCGTCTAGAAATCGACTTGTTCCATTTAAGGTTAATGCCTGCCTTAATTAATAGTAGTGTTCTTCCTTCTAAAATCGCTCACCCCTTTGTGGGCCATTTCCAATGGACTTAGAAATTTTCAGTGGCGAGTTTATTTTGGTCCACCCTGTGTATAGAGGATATCAAAAAGAATGTTACTGCCGAACTTGGAAGGGTAAGATAGGGTAAGACTTTAAAGCAGGTTTCCAAAACTTGTATGAATGCTGCAATAAGTTTGTAGCCTCAGAAGGTAACTACTTAGAAAAATATTAAACAGTTTTATCAGAAATATCTCTTGTATTTGTTGAATTGCTCCAGTCTCATTTATTAATTGTCTCCTCAGGTTTTACTGTATATTATGCTCATTCAATTATGTATATTTTACATCTGCAACATTTCAGTACTTCCTATGTGTTTGGAGTTTTGGGACACCCTTTAAAATGTAAAAGCTATTTCATCCCAGTGTCTGCTTCACACATGCATGAAATTTTTAAATCGATCCCTTTAGTAATTGGTGTAATTTCAATGCCAGGCAGTAGACCATTATTCTTGTAGAGTTTTTAATCCTATTTTTATCCTTATTAATTATGCTTTTAATCTCCATTTTATTCTTTTAGGTTTTTTCCAATTTAAATGATTTATCATTAACAGATAAAGCCGTCACAGCAATAAGGGATATTTTCTTTAGTTGTTTAATATTAGATAATGAAACGAATCAGCACTGTGATTTAGAATCATCTTTTTCATTAAGTCTTTCCAAAGAACAGATCTCCAATACAAGCCCAAGTAATTATTTTTCCATATTTGATCACCAACACATTTAGCCTATTACATTATTAACAGTAAATGAACCAAAAAATTGGCAGGTAATCTCCTATTATTGTTTCTCACCCATTCCAAACCATCTGAGACTTCCCTCTCTGAACATATATCATCTATTCTTAAAGAATATGGTACTTTTGAAATGGACTCCAAAGAGAAGTACGATGCTTTGCTTTATATTTATTTTTAAGTAATTTAGATATTCATTTGTGTTTAATACTTTACCATAAGTTTTTTTTTTTTTCCTTTTTTTTGTTTTCCATATCAGCAAATTTTTGGAAACTTCAAAAGATGAAACATTTATTTTTCCTCCAAACCGAAAGCCATCATCTTCTTATAATAAACATACAAAGTAAGAGAAATCATAGCAAATGTGTTTATTAAGTAACAGCTGAATCGCTGATTTGAAAAACCATTTGTATCATGATTCTTTTTTTTTCAAAATCCTTTTTTTTTTCCCCTGCAAAAATTGATTCTTCTCAGATTGACTTGCAATGCAGCAATAAAACTATATAAACTTCAAAATACCCGTTTTTCCTTTATCAGGTCCTTTAATTAGACTCATGATACACTATATGGCCAATTGTATCCAGATACCTTTCCAAAAAAATAGTTCTGACTGTTCATGTGATCTGAAACGTCACTGAACAAAATAAAAGCACTGAAGGAGAATTGGGAGCTCATATACTTGCATTAGACAGATAATGAGTAAGTCAGCAGAGTTTAGTGACTTTGTATGTGGCATGATCATCAGATGCCACCATTGTGAAAAAATGAGTTTGCGAAATATCTGCCTTGCTACCAGTGCTGAAATCAACTGTAAATGGGTAATTGTAAAAATGGAAACGTTGAGGAAGTGAAAGTGGAGCATGACAAATTGATAGGCCTAAGAAAAGCCGTCGAACTCTGAAGAGGGTACTGAAGGAACATTGTATGTTTCTGGTGGCATCGATCACTGATGAGTTTCAAAATTCATCAAGCATCATCCCTAGCAGCAGGACTGTTCATCAAGAGCTAAGAATCATGTGTTTTCATGGCCACTCATAAGCTGAACATCACTAACATCAATGTCAAGCGATGGTTGGAATGGTAAAACTCACTACCATTGGATTAAAGTGATGAATCTCGCTGCACAATCTGGCAGTCCAGTGGATGAATCTGGATTTGGCAGATGCATGGCAAACGCTTCATTGTGCCAACTGTTATGTTTGATGGCAAACTGTTATGCAGGTTTCTTTCATGGTTCGGCCTGGGTTCCTTAGTTCCTGCAGCTGGAAAATCGAGCTCTGCAATGTATTTGGACTATGCTGCATTCCCAACTCTCTGGCATCAATTTGGGGAAGGCCCGATTCTGTTTCAGTAAGACAACTGTTCTGTCCACACATCAAAGATTTTGCGGCTACAGAGAATGAATTATTTAGATTTTGGCCTTTTTTTTTTAATATTGCATAACACATTTTCCAGTGTATTAAGCTTTTTTTTTGTATTTTAATTAATATTTGCATTTTATGTATATATCGTAAGTGTTATTGCACCTTTTAATCCTTTTACTTATGATTACAGTAAAATCACGTTTAACGTACCTCACATATTAAAATAAAGTTCAAATTTATCTGATTCTTTTAATGATAGTTTACTTTAACAGATAAGGGTTACCCAAATGAAAAGTGGACACAGTTTGGATATTTAATAACTTTACTTGAAACTTATAAATATTAGGATCATACAGAATTGATTGACAAATCCAGTCACAAAGTGGAAAATAATTTAGTCACAAAAGCCGCATATTACATTAATTAGACATACTCCCCATTCAGGTGTAGGCACTTCAGCCATTTAACTGGGAATTTCGGATGGCTGTGGGAAACCATTTCTTGGGTGTTGGTGCACCATTTATAGAAAAATAGCCTGTGATTACCCTGTTTCGTTCTGCAGCTCATCAAATATCATGCACCTGTTCACCATAATCAAACTCGACACGGTGTCCACATTTGCTGCTATATGCGATGTTGAAGATTGTCCTGTGGTCACATCTTTGGCTGCAGTTTCCTGTCCACTGTTGAACTTGCCTTTACGGTGCCTTGTTTCTGCACACTGACACCATATGATGATGGATATCACCTCCTTTTCACAAAAAAAACACACTGTCTATGCCTGGCCATGATAATTGTATGAATCTTGCTACACAAATTTATCTTGCTCTTGAATGATAATTTAATCTTTTGAGTTGTCGAGAAATTAAAATATGTTCTTTTAATTAAACAGAATTTTTTTAATATCAATTTCATTAGAACTTGTTTGAAGGAAAAAACTCTTCTATCATCATTTGAAAACTTTACAAGCGAAGATCACTCACAATTAGAAGATTCCTTTCTTGAGGAAAAATATTTATCCATTGATGGCTTTGTACAGTATTTCTCTTTCCAGAGCCAAACCAATATTCAGGCGGTATGGCTGGGATTGTTAGCTTGTGGATACGATTTCCACTTTGATAGGTAAGTATTTCCTTTTCTTTATTTGTTTAAAGCTTACGCAGGGTGTCTCAAGCCTTGTATTTTGGGGCGTTTATCCTGAAAGTGAAAGTAGCTTGAAAAAGTTCCTCACATGTATTACTTATTCAAGAGCTCATGATGCCTGAAAAGTCAAAGGTTTGAGACATCCTATATGGTACATGCAATCATGGAACTATTCATTCATTTTATGAGCGTGAACTTTCTTTAAGGTGTTGCTGTGTTGGTAATAAAATTCAAGATACGTTAAATTGGACACCTATGATGGATTCTGCCCTTACGGCTTACATCAATTCACTTTGCCATCATTTAAACATTTCTCCTTCCCACGTTCATCCGCATGAAGTTTATTTCTCTCTTTCTGAAAGAAATAACCCTGAATACAAGAGTCTCCAAGGTGACATAAGTTTTTTTTTCTCTTGTACAGATTTACATATAATGAAAAATAAAATAAAAATGTGTAATCATTTTTTATGTACAAGAAAATATATTGATCACTAAATGTACAAAGAGTTGTTCATGATAAGCTTAACTGAATTTGCATCCCCATTATTAGGTAAAGAACCAATCCAAACGCATTAGCATCTAGCGTTTATACAGAGGTTGATTTAGATTTATGTGAATGAAATTGGAATGCATGTAGTTCACTTGATTATTGTCGTGAGTGTATGTTATTGTTGTCACGTGAAGAGAAACAATGCCACCACAAATAGTACTGTTTTGGGAAGGGTATATAAATGTCCTTTCCAACCTAGGATTCTCATATTCTCGGATAATCGAGCAATGTAAAAACCATAACTTTACTACATCTAAGACAGCTTTGCACGACATATTAAGCCAGGTTAACAAATAAACACTGGGAGAATAACCCAAGTTCAGTGTCACCATTTAAGAAGCACCCTAGTCCAAGGCACACTGCTGAAGTGGGGAGGAAAGTCAAGGCTAGCATCGAAACGATATATCCCAAAAACCAATGTAATGTTGACCTGTTCTATTGGAATATCATAGGCAATTATAAGTCGCAGTATTAACCAAGATTTGCAAATGGAACGATGGCACAAGGGCAACGTTCACAAATTATTGCCATGCCATATCGCAGACCACAAGACCAACAAGCAGAAATTTTATGGATGACAGTTGGTGGAAGAAAAGTGGAGAAAAGTAGTAACCTTAGATGAAATATGGTAACCTTCTGCTTACAAGAGCTTTCATAAACTCTGACTCGTGTATAAGCCTAATGTGGTTTTTATGGGTCATTTTTTGGGGAAAAATCTCGTCTTATATATGAGTATATACGGTAATTAAACAATTGCATTAAAAGAGTTGAAAGGCTGCAGAAACTTCTGCGACAATGCAAAGATAATTTTTCTAAAGGATTTACCATATTTCTTTAAATAAATGCCGCCACGACCCTCTGGAACTACAGACCATCTCATTCGATCTGTGACGTCAGAAGTGAAGGCCATCATCAGACCAGCAGCCAAGCATTAGGGCTGTTTAAACTTTTTGGGTCAAAGTGATTATTTGAGGGTGGCATTAAATGCATCCATTATGATTTAGGTTACATTCTTGCTTGCATTTATAGGTAAATATTTTAAATTTCTATTTGTTTTCTTAATAATAATAAATGTTTGAAATGTTATAACTCAGCAACAAAATGAGATAGAAATATAAGGTTTGTTGTATTTTATTCCTTAAACTTCCTTAAGCCCATACATGTTCAAAATGTCCACCTTCTGCAAAAGTACCCTCCCTGGGTCATCCTCATTTTGTGTGTGGACAAGTCGCGGAATGTAAGGCTTCCATTTTTGACCTTGCAATGAACACTGGATTTGGCGATACCAATATCACGAGAGCATTGCCTCACCGACTTCTTTGGGGGATCGTGCAAAAACCTCCATGACAGCATCAACACTCTCGTTATCAGTGGAACTTCTCTTTCTTCCGCACCGACCTTTCAACACATCTTTCACCGTTCCTTCAACTTCAAACTTGTCTCGGAGTTTTGTTATTGTTACCCTTGTTGGCGATGGTGTACTAAATTCAACCCTCCAACGTCGTCGAGCCTCAACAACATTCTCCACTTATCAATAACACTTCAGTATCCACTTACGTTCATCGAATGAAAATCTCACTGCCATTTTAGTGTATAAACAAATGAACAACAATGAATGTGTTACTATGCTTTTCCAGCACTGTCTGGATCATGCACAACAAACCTTATTTCTCTCTCATTTCGTTGCTGAGCTATAACGTTTCAAAGAGTGTATACTTCAATTTGGGACACTCTGTATATGGAAAGCCTCCATTGAGGCATGGGGTACCATTTTGCTCTGTGCCCTTCAGCACATGCCATTGCAGTGGAAACTCCAATTTGTGACATAGCCAAGTCAAAAGGCCAGCACAGAGGGTGGTGCTTAGGATTTCAATAGCAGTACAAAGCATTCTAATTTCATTACTATAAAATTAATTCAACATCTGTATATTGATCTGGAAAAAAAAATGGAAGTTAATCAAATCGCCAAAAAATAACCAAATATTGGAGCGAGCCCAATGGCCAAGAGTGGTGGGGTGTAGGCTTTCCAGTCCTTGAACCCATTGGGTTGCAAGCTCAAATCCCTCCATGGGCATGGATATTTGTGTTTACCCCTGGAATGCTTACATTGAATTCTCTGGATTGTATAAAGATATTAGTCATGTAAAAAGGTGCAAAAATGACCTAGCTGTTGATGCTCCCATAAAACCCAACAAACTAACCAAATATTGATGGGATATATCAAAACTCTATCATTGTGGAGGTTAAACAAGATTTAAAGACAGATTTGAAGCTCCACAAGTTTCATAAGGTACAATTCTAAGCGCTCCTGTCATGTCACATCATGGCACAGAAAACAAATGTAAGAAAAATATATGGAAACAAGCCTGAGTTTGTAACAGTTTATAGTCACTATTGATGTGGCATGTCTCCATTTAACAAATGTGAGGAAGATTCGAGCCAGTCATTATTGCTCAGCAGATGTTAAAGGGCATGCAGAGTATTTCAGGACAACGTGCTAAAGGTTTCCTAAGGGATTCGTGGTCATTGTCAGACATTATTCAAAAGGATGTCTTACAATTCATAAACTGGATCCAAGGTGAAAATTAATGCAGATTGTTATCAATCAATTTTTTAGGCCCAATGTTTTGAAACAATGTCACAGATCTTCTTGGGAATAACTACAACAAAGTCTACCTCCATCAACTATAGGGGAGAGCGGGTAACAGTGAGACATCCTTTGTTTGAAAGTTTGTTTTTCACATTCTATTGGCTCAAATGTAATGATTTTTTTCCACAAAATGTAATGATTTTTTTCCATAAAGTACCTTATTATATAACTTAATTTCAGGGATTATTATGAACAATTTTCACTGAAAATAATTTTAAATCTGATGCACTTTGTCTCACTCTTCCCCAAAGGTGGGAAACAATGAGACATGAGTCATGAGATATGAACTGCATAGGCTTATAGGCTACATTTATTTAAAAATAATTTTTTTATTTTAAATTGCAACAGATTTTTGTAAATTTAAAGAATCACTGAAATTAAAATCATAACTAAATATGAAAAAAAGTACAAAAAACAATTTGTGCATCATTAAAAGCAATCTTCAAAAACGAATCTGAAATTGTGAACAATCACATTTCTTTAGCGAACATTGAGTAGAGAAAAATCAACATCAAAATGATATGCTCCTTTTCTTTTTGTTATACACTGTCTCGCTGTCCCCAAATCATTTTGTCTCACTGTTACCCATACGGCATGGCTTACTATTTAAAGCTTTTAGGCTTAAGTTTTGAGTTATTTTCTAATCCCTTATGCAAAGTTAGAAAGATTAATGAATGAGCATTCCACATACAGCAATGTTGAATAAACTTTATAAGATTGTTGTAAACTTTATAAGAATTTGGAATAAATAGCAACCAAGAAAAATCACTAAACCTGCCTTACTTATTGCATGTGCGGTTTCCAAAAGTTTATAAAGATATTAGATAACAGAAACCAGATGGATGAAAAGGAACAGTTTTACATTTTAGCATTGTTGGTGCCAAGTACTGGTGATGCATTTTGTAGATGCTACATTTTGATTCTGTTACCCGTTCTCCCCTACTATATGTTGGATCTATAATTTCTTGAACAACTTCTTGGATTTCTTACTTTCAAGGACTAGGAGCCACCATTCAAGAACATTAACTGGGCTCTGGAAGGTGAGTCAGGAGATATGGAAAAGTCTTCTTCCTCATCCTCTTCTTCAAAAACAACATCTCCAATATAATTAAACTACTGATAAATGTTCTAGAACACATTCTTTGGTGGAGTTACTCCTACTATCTAGAAGTTGGCTATGCTTATCATGAACAACTCTTGATACAAGAAAAAAATTTTGATCACTTTAGCAAGTTTTTTCTGTTTCTTTTCTGTAGAGGTCCCCATCGATTCAGTACGACTACGATATGCTCTACTTCAGTTTCTGAACAATAACTTGAAGTCATTTTTCCTCCCTTTGGTGGACTTGCGATCTGCAGATTCGAGTCCTCACAGTATAGCAGCATTGCTTTCTCGTGCTCGCCATTTGCTGTTTTATGATACAAAGATGACTTTTGTTAATAACGTCTTAAATGCAACGGTTTTGAGAAAGCCAGACCAGCCCATGCCTGAAATTATTTTAGATCCCTTAGAAACAATTGGAAGTAAGTAATATTTTCAAGATTACTGTAGTCTTCTTATTAAGTAGTGGAAAAACAAAGCTATTTATTGGTTTTACAGTGTCCGTTTGTTTCTCTGTCGATTTTCTTTATTTTTTAAACTTAAAAGATTGAAATTAGGAAGGCAGCTTACCATGGGCATGTCTTACTTTACTTTTTAGTTTGGTTTTGATTGGTCCAGTGGAGTGAGAGTTAGAAGGCTCTATATGGTATATAGGATGTAAAGGAGTGAAATCTGGTATGCAGATTTCTCTAGGCAAAAACTACGTTACTATGAAGTTTGAGCCAAATTATTCTAGTGGGGTCAGAATTGTGGTGGTAGCATGTGATATGTCATTTGATCTAATGACAACATATGGCAAGTGATATGTCATTTGATCGGAAATGATAAATGAAATAAGGTAGAGTTTTTTTCGATTTTCTAAAGATTACGTTAGAGAAATCAATGGGTGTTAAAAAAATGCAGATAAAAAGGGGGGAGGGGTAGATGACATCAAGGCTTCCGCTACTTTCCTATACCTTCCTCAGGGGATTAATTTCTTGTTAGATTATTATTAATTACTAAATTTAATAATTTATTCTCTAAAAATATTACCAACTGTTTCTTTTTAACTATATTTTAAGGGGATGCTCCCTTGAATACAAACATAAATTAGCTACCTAATTCATTAATTTTTAACCCTTTTACATGTGTATCAATTTCAAAAATAATTCAATGAATATTTCAAATTCTATAATTATTACGAGGCTGAGTCAAATGAAAACCGGAAAACCACTGTAGAAAATTGAAAACCCCTCCCATTGCAATCAGATCCGGTACGCATGTGCGTGGACTCTCCCGCCCTCAATTGGCATTGGTCCTGCGTCTCCATGTGACCCAGCGGTGCTTTCCAATATGGCGGCCCCTCTGTTGGAATCCAAAAATAGAACATTTGCGGGAGGTGTTAAATCATTACTTTATCTTGAAGAAAAGTGCTGCTGAAAGTTATCGTATACTTTGGGAAGCTTGGTGAACATGCTCCATCAGCAATTGGCATTGCCATTCCTCCCATCAGTGCCAAGATACTGGTAAATTATCTTAGCTCGACATGATCAGGAAAGTGTGGTGTTTTATGAGCTTCTAAAACCAAGTCAAACCATTAATAGTTTTCGCTACTGACAAATAATCAATTTGAACCACGCTTGATCGTCAATCAACCAGCATGGGCCTGAAGACATAGCCAAGTAATTTTGCTTAATGATAAAAGCACCATCACACTTCAAAAACAGTTAAAGACACCTTAAAAGATCATAACTGGGAAGTATTAACCCACCTGCTATATTCACCAGATCTTTATTGCTTGTTCCAATCGATGGCACACCCACTTTCTGAGCAGCATTTCAAAACATGTGGAAAAGTGAAAAAGTGGGTCTCTGAATGGTTTGCCTCAAACAAGAAAAATTTAATTTGGAAGGTATTCACAAATTACTGAAAGATGGGGGAAATGTATAACTAGTGATGAACATTACTTTGAATAAAGCACTTTTGATGTTTCTCTTGAAATGATCGTCTTTTCTTTGATTACAAAATCCACATTATTAACTGCTGTACCTAGTACCATCATATATATGATCAATGTTCAGAAAACAGTCCATTTTTTTCAATGGAGAAAATATCTCCATTTAATAAGGTTCGTCTGATATAATTTGATTTTTTTTAAATACAGTACTTTTTCATCAAACTATCTAATAAATGAGTGTAATGCCTCGTATGAGTCAAATTTCATCTCACTTTTGGGCTTTGACATTTCCATTTGTGTCACTTCCTTTGCCTTGAACGGAAAGCATACAAGGTGGCACTGTATGTAACCACAGTATTCGTTATAAGCTATACTCTTACAAAATAGGAGTCATAACTCTGGAATACCCTTTAGACAAAATATAAGAAGAGCTATCGTTCTAATGCCATTGTTCACATTTTTAGAAGAATTGAAAGATGCCACTTGCACTCAATTTTGTCAAGCAATGCGGCAACTATCTGAGACATCTTCTAGCCAATTCTGTGTTCCATTGGCCACTGGTGGCGATCCCATGTTTTCTTTCAATGTGAAACATATCGGTGAAGAAGTTCATGGAACAAGTTAGTGCAGACCGTTTTTTTTCTTAATTCCATGATTTAATCCCATTGAATACTTTAATTTTCTTTTGATAACAATTTTTTTAGGTGGATCGTTTCGTCAGTTTTTATCCCATTTTCCTAAAGAACTCTGTGGGCCACTTTTGAGGCAGCTTGTATTGTGTGCAAGTGATGCTGCCAATGTCAATAGAAACAAATTCATTTTAAAGCCAGGGCCCATGACATACTCTGAAGAACAGTTGCTCTATTACTTTGGGCAGGTTGGTATTAACTTTGTATTTATCAGCCTTTGCACATTAATAAATTCAAAAATAATGGAAACCATTTTCTTTAAAGCTGCTAGGCATAGCAATGCGTGCAAACATTCCACTGCCATTAGAATTACTACATTCTACATGGAAAACCATGGTCAAGATTCCTCTTGAAGAAATGGATCTGAAGGAAGCTGATATTTTAACTTATAATTACTTAGCAAAATTTGATGTAGTGAGTTCTTTTATATTCTCCTAACTTTTAATTTTATTATCAGGTAATCAAGATTATGCAAAGAATTCAATTGATAATAATGGGGAGAAAAACTATTAAGTGACCATGATTAATTATTAGTTGAAGAGTTAAACAATGTTTTTTTAATAGAATAAAGTTACTAAAAATATGCATTGAGTAGCCAGATTATTATGACCATCCCATCAGTATTTCATTGAGCCACCTTTTGCCTTCAATACTGTGGCGATTCTTCTTGGCATGGACTCCACAAGATGTTGAAAGGAGATGTGAGGAATCTGACATCATGCCGGATGAATAGCACTGTCCAGTTGTGTGAGATTTGATGGTTGCGGAACCAGCTGCCTGATGGCTCTTCCAAATTCATCACAAAAATGCTCAATTGGATTAAGATGTGGTGATTTTGGGGGCCACCTAAGCAAGGTAAAGTCTCCCTCACGTTCTTGAAACCATTACTGCACAATGCGAGCACCATGGCAACTTATGACCTCTCTATTTATAATTGTCTGGCCATCTAGCAACTTCAGTACAAAATCATAGCTAATTTGCCTACAAACGTCAGATGGTCATAATTATCTGGCCACTCAGTGTATTGATTTCTCTGCTGGCACCTTGTACATGACATAATAAATAAGAATAGCAGACTTGCCAACTCACCTGGATTTTGACAATCTCACCCAGTTACCCAACGGATCGTAAAAATCTCCTGGTGAATAGTAATCTCATAAAAGAACCCCTAAAAATATCCCTTCTTTCCCTATGATGCACCAGCAACTTATTTACTGAGTACTTGTTTTACGTACGGTATATCTTACACCCTTAATTATTTTGAAAGGTTTCAAACTCTGTGTATATTTTCAAAATGTGATTATGAACTATTCTCCACTTTTAAGAACGATTATAATAATTAAGTGCACCCTTTCAACTCTATATGATTTTCTATGGAATACTTTGAGATTCGATATCATTATGTGAAATGAAATTCTAAATGTATTCGGAGCAATTAAAAATTATTTTACTGGACAAGCGGTGTTATTATGAAGCGTTTTACGAGACGTGAACTTTTATTGAACAGTTTTCTGAAGCGTTTTCTGTGAATCCGTATAATATGTAATTGCAGACCTGCCAACTATTTCTGGAGGAAAACCGGTGATAGTAAATTTTTGTAAGGTAAAATATACATATTTAATTGTTACAAAAATTGTGCACTTAAATTTTACTTTTGGACTTAAATTAAGTATGGAACCCGTCAAAATTTGATGGCAAATGACTGTGTGGTTTCATAAACAATCCTCTCCATAAAGACGTCACAATCAAGAACTTTGCTAGCATTGATGATCAAATTAACAGCAATTACATACAATAATTAACGACAATAATACTCATCAATGCACATATGCAGCAGTGCCAATTTTGCTCTTAAAAAAAGTGGTGTGTGTCTTAATATATACGATTAGGATGTCACAATTACATAAATATTATACGCTAATCAAAATAATTAAGGGAGTAAGATACACCATAAGTGAAGTAAGTACTCAGTAAGTAAGGTGCTGGTGCATCATAGGGAAAGAAGGGAAAATGTTAGGGGTTCTTTTATGAGAGTACTATTCGCCGGGAGATTTTTATGATCCGTCGGGTGACCGGATGAGATTGTCAAAATCCGTGTGACACCCGGTGAATCCGGATGTATTGGCAGATCTATAATTGTGACATCCTAATCCTATATATTAAAAGGGAAAGCACTTTTTTTAAGAGCAAAATCGGCACTTCTGCGCATGCACATTGATCATTGTTATTGATCATACATCACATGTTGTATGTTGTTAATTTGATCATCAGTGCTAACAAAGTTCTTGATTGTGACATCTTTGTGGAGAGGATTGTTTATGAAACCATATAGTTGTTTGCCATCAAATTTTGATGGGTTCCATATAGTGTAAAATTAAGTCCAAAAGTAAAATTTAAGTGCACAGTTTTTTGAACAATAAATATGTTATCGATATGTATGTTTTTACCCTACAAAAATTTACTATCACCTGGTTTCCCTCCAGAAATAGTTGGTAGGTCAGGTTTAGTTGCAATATGCATATTAGGCAATTATTCAATTTTAATTTATTTTAATGTATTTCTATAGAGGAAATAGTTTTGTTTATTTTTGCCTGAAGTGATGCACATGCATGAAAACATAACCCATGCAGTTGTCCTTAATTAAAAGATCAAGATAAACTAATTTGATAATTTTTTTTTCACTTTTTAAACACATGACGAATTTATTATATTTTAAAATTATTTTAAGGTGACATCTGAAAGTGATTTAATGCCACTATTAGAGGAATTTTCTCCTGTGGTTTTCCAGTATCATTCTTTACTTGGGGACACTCTTGATCTACTCCCTAAATCAAAAGGAATTCCTGTCACGTAAGTACAAGGCAAATTTTTCAATGAAATTGGTAGATCCTTTGCAATACAATAAAGAGAGAACAGAGTTTCCAACTAGTTTCACCATTTATTCCTGGCTTTATCAAGGATACGCACTAGAGGCTTCACGCCCTTATATACAGAAATATGGTACACTGGAAATAAATGATTGGATAAAATGTAACATATGGCATGACAAATTCAATTAGTAATACAGTCTAGGTCCAATTACTGGAAAAAGGTAGAAGCTAAAATATACAGGATAAGAGAATGAATGGCTGCAATAAAGAACGGAAGGAAATCTGGAGACCAAATGAAGAAAGGAAATTAGTTAGATACCATTTCTTGGGCGGGGTATCCTTACTCTTTCTTGGTCCCCACTTCTCCTGTCTAACTAATTTCCTTTCTTCGTTTGGTCTCCAGATTTCCTTCCCTTCTCCCACCTCCTGTTTACATATCTTAAACCCTCCCACCCATTCTAAAACCATTAACTTTCCCATTCCGGAGTATATCGTTTAAACTGTGGATTTTGCAACAGGTTTTATATTGGTTTGTCATCCCGCAACTTCACTGTCCGTTTTAAAGAGCATATGGCCTCTTAACAAAAGAAAGATGACATCCCATTATGCTAACCACCTCGCCATTACTGGACACACACCAAAGAAACACAAAGAAGTGATGTCCATTTTCCATTATTGTAAAGACCCATTCAAGATTGCAATTCTGGAATCTATAGAAATTTTTAAAACCAAGAACTCCTCACCAGATCTCCTCCTTAATTGTCAAACCGATTTCAACATATTATCCTATTCTTAATTCTGTATCAGATTTACTGTAATTTTTTATGAAGTTGTTTATCATTTACGTCTTGTTTTTATACATCAATTGTTCTTGATTAATTTATGTTTTTAAATTTTATTTTTCTATATTAGTTTGTTATTTGTTATCCATTCATTATTTTTGTTTTCATCCAGTTGGTGTGTTTCTATCCCTTTATAGTAGCCATTCTCTTACCCAGCTTCTACCTTTTTCCAGTCATTGGACCCAGACTGTTTACTCATTGACTTTATTATGCCTTACATTGTATTTTATCCAATCATTTATTTCCATTGTTCCATATACAGGGTGTCCAAAAAGTCTGATAACATGGCAGATATCTCAAAGCTGCCAGGTAGGCGAAATCTGTTAAGTATGGTTTATAGGTAATAGGAGGGTGGGGAATTCATTGCCGCACTCAAATTTGACTTTGGCCCCCAAATTTAAGGTCATCCATTTGCTAACTCGAAAACTATTAAAGATAGAGAAAAATTTCTGATTGCTACCCTGTAGAGCAACACCACATTAGTCTAAAAACAATTTTTAATCACACCCTTCCCCTTGAAAGATTTTGAGAAAATAGGCGAGAAAGATTCACTCAAGTAAAGAAAATTTCCAACAGTGTGCTTCACTGCAATTCAAATGTGTTAGAAACCTCAGCCAACCTGGCTAACCCAACTGACCTTGAGTGACTCTTTCTCGCCCATTTTCTCAAAATCTTTCAAGTGGAAGGGTGCGATTAAAAATTGTTTTTAGAGTAATGTGGTGTTGCTCTACAGGGTAGCAATTGGAAATTTTTCTCTATCTTTAATAGTTTTCGAGTTAGCAAATGGATGACCTTAAATTTAGGGGTCAAAGTCAAATTTGAGTGGGAAAAGAGTAAGCCCCAACGCGAGTTACCTATAAATCACACTCATCAGATCTCGCCTACCTGGCAGCTTTGAGATATCTGCCATGTTACCAGACTTTTTGGACACGTGAAGGCTCTTGTGTGTATCCTTGAAAAAGCCGGGAATAAATGGTGAAACTAGTCGGAAACTCTGTTCTCCCTTTATTGTATTGCGAAGTCTCTACCAATTTCATTGCTAGAAGCAATACTAAAGACTCATTATTTAATGACTAAATTTTTCAGTTGAGTGAATGAATGAGATAAAGAATAAAGTTGAAATTACTTTAAAAAATGGAATTCTATTATCAAAAAAACATTATACAAATGATTATTACAAATGATTCATTGGGTTTTAAAATTTTTTTTTATTTCTCATTGAAGAGATTACATCCAGTATTGCAGGATGGTTAGTGTTATTAGGTGTTGAACTGTTAATATGTTTTATTTGCATGAATCACGTTTTCTTAGTTCATTTTGTGTTAATCTAACAGGATACAAGTATCATAGTGTTCTTCAGAAATATTGAACATAAAACAATGCGTGCTGTATAAAAAGAACAAGAAATTGTCAAAGCTTTATTTTAGCACTATGCGAGGGGTAGTCATAAAGTTTTAATTATCACCTCGAAAAAATAAAGCTACATAATTAAAGAGAAGATTGGAGCCAGACATCGTGGACGAACTTTAATAAAGATAACAGGAAACTACTGATCCACATAAAACTTTTAATCGAACGTATGCGCATTTCGGCAGCCACGCTGTCTTCTTCAGGGTACACAAGAATTTTGATCAGAACAGACAAGCCTGTGTACTGATCCTTCAGGCTTGTCTGTTCTGATCAAAATTCTTGTGTACGCTGAAGAAGGCAGCCAATTGTGTACGTCCAATTAAAAGTTTTATGTGGATCAGTGGTTTACTGTTATCTTTACATAATTAATTTTTTATTTGTGTGCAGTCCTGGTGCACATTGAAATCCCTTCTCACAGTACGGTAGCACACCGCTAGAGGGACCAAAACAAAATAGTGCAGCCCACTGATAAAGTGGAGTATTATGCGGTGATTCGTTTTCTGCATTTGAAGGGAAACAACGCTGCAACAATCTATGCCGAGTTGGTGGAAGTGTATGGCAACAACACACCATCATATGACACAGTGGTTAGATAGTGCAGATGCAAAGATACAAACAAGTCTGAATGACGAAGAGCGAAGTGGCAGACCATGTCTTCATGAAGAACCGGGAATCGCAAGAGAAGTGCTGAACATATCACAATCAAGACCTTAGTGGAAAAAGTGAAAATCAGTCATGGATCAGTTTTCACCATCTTGCACGACATATTGAACATGTCCAAGGGGGGACTTTTGCTCCATGATAACGCCCCAGCTCATTCTGCATTGGACACACTCACACATGCTACTTCTTTTGGACTATCGAATTTTGCCTCCCCCCCCCCCCCCCCATATTCTCCTGGCATGGCTCCTTGGATGAAAAAAACCATTGAATGGCAGGCATTTCCAGGATGACGATGAGGTGCTTTTCGAGGTGGAATGTTTCCTGAACAGCTATATTGCAGACTTCTACAGCCAGCAAGGTCTCCATCAAGTTTTATGGTCGCAGCTTGATTTTTTCAAAGTGATAATTAAAACTTTATGACCACCCCGTGTAAATGTCAGTATATGCACCTCTGGTCACATAACACATCCATAAGGCTGTGTGGTTCAGTCCATATGAACCTCACTGTTGGTAAACAAAGCAGTGGAATGCAATCCTGGGGCTCATCCAATTACAGCAATTACGTAAACAGTGTCTTATGCTCTATCGAATTCAATACAGAGGATTGTTTCATGTTCATGGTGACGAGAATACACTTATTGTAGGTCTACTGGAACCCATTTCTCCACCAACTATTGTGCTCTTATGTAATGGCCCTTTCTTCTAGCAATCACTTGACATCTTAGTTTCCATTGTAAGGGGCTTCTATGGAGAACACCAACATTGATTCTATTCTACACCTCTTGAAAGGCTTTCCATAATCCAAAAAGCGTTTTCGGATGTCTTGCATGAAGGCTCTTTTAAGGAGACCGAATCCACAAAAATCAAAGGAAAGGTATTGAATGACGTAAAAGGATATCTGACCATGGGATAACCTTAATCCCAGTTTCCTGTTCCATTCGATTTAGCTGTGTGGCTGGATGCGTCTCAAAAGATATCTGGTTGTTTAATATTTTGACACGGTTTGCTCAGAGATGCTTCTTGATTTCTATCTCTTCATGAATCCGAATCTTTTCCTTTCCTTTACCTTTCCATAGGATGTTCATGCATTTGTCTATGTCAAGTAAGCGGTGTTTATTCTTAACTATGGAAATATAAAGGAAAGGAAAAGATTCTGATTCTACAACCAGATATCTGATTCTATTAAACAACCAGATATCTTTTGAGAGAGATGACGTCATTAATTTTCTAAGCAAATTCAACAATCTTTCAGATCCGGATGTCATGAAATAGGTCTGCGATTTCCAGGGCTATTCACCAATCAGTGACAGGATACCTTTCTCACGTGATAGGCAACAGAGATATATTATCCACCAATGTATTTCAATGTCTTGTCAGTTTCCCTTTGTAGACTATTGCCTCTGATGATGGCGTAATACTGAAACGTGTCGAGCTAATAAATTAGTTTTACCATTTTTACCATTTACTTTTGGTTCCTTTATTTCAGCATCAATTACTGTGAACTAGTCAACCATGAATATTATAATAATTTGTGTTCCATTTTGATGATGGTTGGTCTTGGGACAAAACATAAATGGATCATAATACACACACAATTGTTAGCTTGACTCCTCCAGACAATATAAATCAGCTTTTAATGTTCTGTCTTTTCTTAATTTTTATAGTTGGAATAATTACAAAAAGTACACCGAAGCAATTCGTAAATTGCGAATGAAGGAGTTAGCAGCAAGTGAGAGAATGGCAGCAATTCAATTGGGATTCTCCTCCGTGGTGCCTTTTCCAATTCTTTCGTTTTTAACACCTTCAGATTTGGAACTCCGGCTTTGTGGAGTTCCTTATATAGATATAAATTTTTTAAAGGCAAGTAATATTTATTTACCATAATTTTTTTTTTTTTCATTACTTAAAGTAAACTCTACTGTAATCAAAGTCTTATTAATCAATTTCAACCTCAGGCACATACAATGTATCAAGTAGGTCTCATGGAATCCGATGCCCACATCAAATATTTTTGGAACACACTGGAAAATTTCACGCAAGAAGAACTGAGGAAATTTATTAAATTTGCTTGCAACCAAGACCGTGTTCCGAGTAGTTGCCCATGTTGCAATGGACAAGGGGAATCATCCCATTCCCCTCCATTTCCAATGAAAATAGCACCACCAGATGGCAAGCCAGGTAAGTAAATTGTAGATAACTTTTTTTTATTTCACTGATCACTTTATAGCTACTCACATTGGTCTCCCTGATTTTAAAAGCAAATATCTCAAAAACAGAAATCGATAGAAGGACGAAACAAGCGGTATGTTTATATCAATTAGCTGTAAAAACCTGATATGGAAGTTTCAAAACTAGTTACAAATGTTGCCGACTGTACATGGTGTACTGAAATTCCATTCATTTATCCCATCACTGTGCTGCGAAAATTACACATTTTGAATCGATTGTGGTGTGATTCCAATGGCTGCTTGCAAAGGACAACTTATAGCTTATTTCTCAGACTCCATATTACGACTACATCATGCACTGCTACCTGTCGGCAACACTGCATGTCCCTTGCAAGGGTCAAGGTGTGGCACAAGCGGTTCAGGGAAGGACGGGTGTCGTTAGCCGATGATGCACGGTCTGGAACACGAAACCGCATTAACGATGGCATCATCCAGCTGGTTGATGGGCTCTGAGGGGCAAACGATTCACCTCGGACGACGACATCAAGCAGTACATGCGGAACTGGTTCACAATGCAGCCCCGGGAATTTTACGAGACAGCCATTCAGCACTTGTGTTGCAGTGGGACAAGTGCCTCAACAGCCAGGGCCAATACTTCTGACATACAGGTACTGGTTTCTGTTCCTAGGCCTCCGTCTCGTTTCTTTTAGAACGCTCTTTATAGAAGTCATTTGTGAGATGGAAAAGTCTGAACTTATACAAAAGTATATGGGTGCAATCATTATATGCCATTTTGGATTCATCTACGTTATCATCAGTGACAGCAGTGTTCACTTTGCATACTGCTTGTAAAATTTGCACATACGGTAATTATCTTTATTAATGCTCTATCGAATGCAACAAGAGTTGAAATGTTCCCTCGTGAGTAGCCACATCTTGGATCAGTGATTTAAGAGGTACTGCATGCATGTTACCAACTAAAAAAATTTTCTTAAACCGTTAATGCATCATTTTTTTTAGGGTCCCCTGACAAACGATATATTCGTGTGGAAACGTGTATGTTCATGGTGAAATTGCCACAGTACTCGTCTGAAGAAATAATGAAAGCCAGACTATTGCAAGCCATCAATTATTTAGAAGATCCTTTAAGCGGCTGAATCTCAAATTTCGAACAAATATTTTTTTTATTTTTTTTTTATTATTAAAACTGCAAACAACGAAGAAGTTTCATCCCTCCCCCTCTAGAATGTTATTTTTTTCCCCTTTCATGTGATCCATAATGAATGCCGTGTTACTGAATTACTACAAATTGACAAACTCAGGAAGTAGGACGAAACCAAAAGAGGTCTCTTGGAGAGCCTTTTTCCCCCTCTATTTTTTGAGACAAAACTTACTATGCATCTCAGGGATGTTTTTGTAGGCTGTGTTTGACATTAAGATGCAATTAAATGTCTTTTGTTTGAAATTCCTCAATTATGTAAAAAATAAAACAAATCTAAATATATATATATATTTATAGGAAAAAAGTTTTATAATGTTAACGAATTTTTTAATGCATGAAGAGAAAAGTTGTCCTTATTAATCATTTTTTAAAACTTTAAAAATTCTTTCCAGAAGCTAAACTCCAATGTAATTTTTCAATCAATATTTTCTTAGCATTTTCATGTATCTCCTTCCCTTCCTTCTTAGGTTTCAGCATCTAGAAATAAACAATTACATGATGATGGTGATATTTTAATTAATCCATTACATTTCATTTAATAATTTACTCCAGTGACGTTATTCTCTTCGCACCTTTGGACGTGTAAAGCAGGGATGAGGGAGGGTGGAATCGTCTTCAATGTAAGATGATAGATGTAACCAAACTGCATCTGCATTCACAATCGATAAACCTCTCAAGCTCTCCAGTGCAGCCTGAAAAGCAGAACTAAATTTGGAATCTGGATACCTTTGCAGGTTTCTAATAATAGATAAATACGCACACTGTCAGAAGTAATGCAAAAGTTGACACACTTTAAGATTGCAGCAGTAGTATTACTTGTTAAAGTAAAATCACATCAAGTTTTTGCATGAAGAATGATTTGATGTCATAAAGTTATGTAATTAATTTTTTGTTTGTATGTGAGTACATGTCTACTGTTCTGTACACGTTGAAATCCCTGCGCCATAGTACCATAGCACACTGCTAGAGGGACTAAAACAAAATGGCACAGCGCACTAATAAAGTGGAGTGTCGTGCAGTGATTCGTTTTCTGCATTTGAAGGGGAACAATGCTGCAACAATCCATGCCGAGTTGGTGGAAGTGTACGGCAGCAACGCACCATCACAGGACACAGTGGTTAGGTGGTGCAGATGCTTCCTGTGTGGGCAGTCGAGCATGAATGACGAACAAGAAAGTGGCAGACCATCTCTCCATGAAGAACTGGCAATCGCAAGAGAAGTGGAGGCCCTGGTGCTCAAGAGACCGGCGTATCACAATTGAGACGATTGTGGAAAAAGTGAAAATCAGTCGTGGATCAGTTTTCAACATGTCCAAGGGGGTCTTTTTGCTTCACGATAACGCCCCAGCTCACTCTACAGTGGACATGCTCACACATGTTGCTTCTTTGGGCTTTCAAATTTTGCCTCTCCCCCTTATTCTCCTTACATGGCTCCCAGTGATTTCTTCTTCTGGAATGTTTACTGAACAACCAAATTGCAGACTTCTACAACCAAGTCATCCACCATTGTGAAAAATGTGTAGAGAAGGACTAACACCATCACCAAGTTTTCTTGTCTCAGCTTGATTTTTCCAAAGCGATAATTAAAACTTTGACTGCCCCTCGTAAAGAAAAACTTACAATCAATTCCCAATTTCTATTAGTTATGAAGTTTTATTAGCCATCTTAAAGTCTTCAATAAGGTCAACACCAGCTACATCAAGGCAGTAGTGAAATTCCTGCCAAACACACAGCAACATATGTTGTTGCCATCCAGATCAGATGGAAAAGGGAGGAGGGGGGGGGAACAAAAATATAATCTTTTATGTATCCCCACAGAAGAAATCTTGCAGGCCAGTCATGAATACAAAACACCTTTTGCTGATGGATAGCCATTTTGGTGAACAGATAGCGCACAGCGCTATGTTAGCAACTATTCAACACTAAAAAACTCGCCCTCCCTTTTTCTGGTATAAAAAAAATCGAAAAATCTTTGTCTATTTTTTTTTATTTTAATGAAGCAAATGTAATGACAGTGCAAGTCAAAAGTCTGTTACCCCCATACAATTTCAAAACGAGTGGAGAAAACCACAAATCTGTTGCAGGCAACATACAGGGTGGGCCGTAAGTCGTGCACCAAAGAATTACGTGAAGTGTGATGTAAAACAATGTAAAATCAGCAAATGGCAAGCATTTGTGATTGTACCAGCAACGTGTTTCTTAGTTCATTAGTTAAGCTTGGTTTTAATAAAATAACGTTTATTATTATCAGAATTGTTTTAAATGCTTTGGTACGCGACTTACGGCCCACCCTGTATAGGAAGTTAGGTCGGGGCTAAATAAAGCTGATGTCAAATTTGATTTTGGACCTCAAATTTTGCATCTTGCAATTTGTAACTTGTAATCGTTACAGGTAGAGAAAAATTTCCAATTGTACAATTGTAGAGCTCAAAATGCTGATTTTTACAGAAAAATAAGCGTACAAATAAACCCACTACAATAAAATTAAATTTCAGTGCTCAAGCTACATTGTGTGGACTATGGAATGACATCTTGGTGGGACCTGTTTTCTAAAACGGTTGCCTTACAGGAGTAAGCTACACAAAAAAGATTTTGGATGGCTTTGTCTCAGGTTAGAACCGCCACATGTGGTTCCAACATGATGAGGCACCTCCACATTTTGCATCCATTGGAGGTTTAGTCAATGACTGGATGATAAATTTCTACATAAATGGATTGGCCAAGGAGGTTCAGTCCATTGGCCAACACATTCGCCTGATTTGACACCACTTGATTTTTTCCTTTGGCGATACATTAAGGACAAGGCGTGTGCTGAAACAACAACACCTAGAAAGAAAGCCAAACAACTGAAACGTCATACATTGTTACATCATCATAAGTCGACCAAATTTAGAGCTTATTATTGGTAGAAATATGGTTAACAATGTATGACGTTTCAGTTGTTTGGCTTTCTTTCTAGGTGGTGTTGGCTGAAACCACATGCGGCAGTACTGCACTAAAGGCAAATTGTCTAAAATGTCTGAGAGGAAGCCATCAAAAATTATTTCTGTGTACCTTACTCCTGTAAGGCAACCGTTGCAGAAAACAGGTCCCACCAAGATGCCATTCCATAGTCCACACCACAGCTTGAGCACTAAAATATCATTTTGTTGTAGTAAGTTTATTTTTATGCTTATTATTAATCTCTCTCTTTTTATGTTTATTATTATTATTTTTTTTTTTTGTTAAAATCAGCGTTTTGAGCTCTACAATTGGAAATTTTTCTCTACCTGTAAGGGTTGCAAACTTGCGAGGTACAAAATTCGAGGTCAAGGGTCAAATCTGACACCATCATTGTTTAGCCCCTTCCTAATTTCTTATACATTACCTGCAACAGATTTCTTTTATCTCCACTCGTTTTGAAATTGTATGAGGGGTAACAAGCTTTTGACTCACCTTGTATATCTCGTACAGCAATCTTTTGGCAACCCTTCGGTGTTAATGTTTAGCCCTCCTGCCTCCAGATGTCGCAGCAGAAGCCATATCCAACATAGCCAATCGTCTGCAATAGTCCACTGCGTATGAGCAGTGGAGCATCATCCATTTTTTGGCATTAATTAGCAAATTGAGTGTTGCATATAGGAGCAACTGTTTGGCTGTACGAACCATCCAGTGGTGGTGTAATCAGTTTGAACTTTGCCATGAGAATCTTGCAGACAGCGAGAGGATCACACACATCGTCAACAGATTGCTAATTACTCGTGTGGATGAGTTAGTGAAAGGAAATCGACAGCTGCATCTCAAGGTGATAGCGGAAATGATAGAAATTTCTTACAGGATTATTTACGACATTGTGCATGAGTGCTTGGGCTTTTCTGGACAGAATTGTGGTGGGATGAATCCTGGGTGTTTCATTTGACCCCGGAATCAAAACAGCAATGCACTGTGTGGAAGCATTCCTCTTCCCCAGCTGCAAAAAAATTCTGAGAAACCCAGACTAAGAAGAAAATCATGCTGATCCTCTTCTGAGATAGTGAAGGCCCTGTCCTAGTTGAGTTCGCGGCACACCATTCAGAAAAAAAGGCCAGACAGAGATGCAGTCATCTTTTGCACGACAATGCCCAGCCTCACACTGCGAACAGGATTGCACAAGTGGGATCAGGAAATCCTTCGTCATCCTCCTTACAACCCCGACCTTGCTCTAAGTGGCTACCATGTTTTTGGGCCACTGAAGAGGTTCCTGGCAGGGCAAACTTCACGTGTGATGACGACGTGAAGACAGCCATTCATCAGTGGCTGCGTGTACAGCCGATCCAGTTCTATGCAGCGAGCAGCGAGAAACTCATCATGCGATGGGAAAAGTGCATCCAGAGGCTAGGAGACTTTGTGGAAAAGTAGAGAAAGGATTACTGTACAAGATGTATTTTCGTTAAATTCGTTTGCATTAAAATAAAAAAATGTGCAAAGACTTTTCGATTTTCCCTCATACAGTATTCACCCTGCGAGTTAATCATGGTCAGTAGACTGCAGTCACGTAAATATGGTTAGCTAACTAAGCATTTTCCGTTTGCAGTGCATCCAAGGGAAATGATGATTAGTGAAATTACAACAGACGGAGCAGACCATTCGATGTGTGCTCATACAAGTGGCGGTTACGCTTAGCCTTTCTCAAGCTTAAAAAATTTAATCCCCAACTATATCTAAGAGCTTTGGTTTTCTGTCAGACCATTCGCTGCTGCGCTTTTGCTTAACTGCCACGTTTTATTTTCCTGTTTCTTGGTGCTAACCGACATATGACGTCACTAATCGGGCTTCAGAAACCTAGTTACTGAACTGACTCTTATCAGAGGTGAAAACCCATTTTGATAATCAGAGCAGGCATCGCAGTTCTTCTTGATTGTGATCTTGATTAGTTAACCGTGATCAAGGTGAAGCATGAACATAGCATAGGGTGTTTATAAAATCGCATAACCCACATTTCAGTCGATGTTTCCCAAAACAAAAAAGACAAAAATATGAAATTCTCACTGTAAATAGTTTAATGCTGCACAATATTGTGTATTACAGCAAATGCTGTAAATGACAACCATTTTCTGACAAGTACAGCTCTACTCGATGGTATTTGCAGCCACACGATGCATCGTGGGATTGATGGGCCGTGAAATCGCACACAAAATGCCGACTCTGTATTAGCAATGCCATTTATCGTACATCATATGATGTATCAATAGCATGAAATTTAAGCATCTATCTTTATATTTATGAGCGATATTAGCTGAAATGTGGGTTGTGTGACTTTAGAAATACCCTGTATTAGTGACTCATTTGGAGAAATAGGGTATCAAAAATCCGGTTACCCTTTTTGAATAACTCTGTATAGTATTTTTATCCAAGATTAATAATAAACAAAGTTTCATCAGCATAGATTTTTTTACAGTTTTATTGTTATCATGTAAACAGCAAAAGTATTCGTACTTGTGGAATTAGTATCGAGTTACAGAACCCTTTGCAACAATAACATGCTTTAAATATTTTGGGTAGTTTCTCAATAAGCTTTTCACATTATGCAACAGAAATTTGACCCATCCTCCTATGCAGAACTGCTCTAGTTCTCCAAATGTCTGAAGGCATTCAGCCGCAGATTCTCGATTCACTTCTGTGGACTTTGACTTGGCTAGTTCAGAGCAGTGATTTTATTTTTCTTGAACCATTCTGATGTAGCTTTCGGTGTATATTTTAGATCGTTGTCGTGATGAAACACCCAACTGCAATGTACTGGTAAACAGAGTTGACTAGCTTAGGGCTTCAGCTGTTGTGCCAATGTCTTGAAATCTATGAGCATCCATGGTACTGTATTGTGGATATGGGTCAAATGAAAAAACAGCCCCACAAAAGAATGCAGCCACAGCCACGTTTCATTCTGGGCATCGAATTCTTTTCTGTGAGTTTGATTTGTTTATCTCCAGATGTAATGTGCATTTGCATGGTCAAACAATTCAATTTTTGTTTATTGCTCCACAAAATTAACTCCAGCCGTCATAGCCATCCCTGTAAATTGTTGCTTGGTAAACTGCAACAACCCTCTTTGTGATGTCTTTGTCTTTCATTTGGTCTACATCCTACAAGCCATTGTTGTTTTCACACTCGATGGATGGTAAAGGTGGATACCTCAGTTCCTGTGGATGGCGAAACACTTCTAATATATTTTGCAGTTAGTCTAGGATTGTTTTTGTTTTTTTTAGCAGCTTTTGTTATTCCTGCAAGATCTTGGTGCATGAATCTTTGGTCTTCCTGAACAAGAATGTTATGATATTGTGATGCTTACCGTAAATCTCCCAGTATGATGTGCTTCTTATATCATGTGATTCCGCTTTTAGAGCCCAAAAAAAAAAAAAAAAAAAAATGGCAAAAATGCTATCCTCTTGTATAATGTGATCCCCATTTTTTACGGAAGCTGGACAGACTTCTGTTTGAGAGGTCACTTTTGTATTAGCGTTTGGTGACAAGAAATTTAAAAAAAAAAAAAGTGAATTAATGTATTGTATAGTGAACTGGACATTGTATATATTGTAAAATTAATGTACCGTGATGTAAATTGTATGTTAAATTTGTCTGAAGTTGGTCAGCCCTTAGTTCGTTTGCAATTTTCTGTATTCCGACAGTCCATTGTAACCATTTCGATGCCTCAACCGTGTCAGTGCAAGGTGCTTCATCAACTGAGAGCTCATTCATGGCCTTTTCAGGGCTGACTGGTCACATCGTTATACAGCCACTAAAGCAGGAGCTGATATCCGCATGGTTTCAAAGTGCATTCATTGATGGGGCATCTATGAACAATGAAGATCAGCATATTGCACGTGTAGTAAATATGAGGGCGAGTCAAAAATTATCTACACTTTCGCCATAACACACCATATGGTCTTTTGTGGAAGCGTGCTTAAATTTGGTATGACTGTGGTCGTCACGTGTGCGAAATTTGATCTGTCATTTGCCTTCCGGCTACTACAGTATAAACATGTCTGCTCCGCTAGCACTTTACACCAAGGAGGAACGTTTGGAAAATCGACGACTGCAAACACATTTCTTGAAGTTGAAATATTTAGCTTTGTCACACAAAGGCTTAGATATTTTGCATACCGCGTTATAAGCATCTCACGTAAAATACAAAGTTTTCACAATGTGGAGATAAATACTGATGGTAAGTAGACTATTCTCTTTATAGTTTTTATATATTTGTTTAAACAATAAGTGGACTGATTATTATGAACACCTGACATTTGTAGGCAAATTAGCTAAGATTTCGCACTGAAGTAGAAAGAGGGCCAGACCATTATTATTGGGAAACACGTTGTTTATCATGACAGTAGAAGTGCTTTATTTCTGAAGATATGGGTAATTAATGTGGTTTAACAGCTTTTGAATGTGAGATGATTGTTTGTGCTCGGAGCCATGGAGCGAGTATCAGGAAAATAGCTGCCTTGTTAAATGTTCAAGAGCAGCTGTTGTTAAAGTGTTTAAAGATTGGACTGTCAGTCGGAAAACTGGGTCTGAAGAGTCGATGTTTGAGCAGATATTTGAATGTCTAGCCTTGGCTAGCCAGATAACTGGATTTGTCGCCAATGAACCTTGTGGGATCACATGAGGAGACGCATCTGCTCTCTTCCACAGCCACTAAAAGAAATGTTTCCACCCTATGCCTATGGGCTGTGACAGTAAGCTGCATCGAGTGAGCAGGGTATTGACGTTATTGTAAGATTTTTTCTTGGGGTTGCATTACTTTTGACTGTGTGTTCAAATGATGAATTACCTCTTGTAAAGACTGGGGTTGATTTGAGTTCAAATACAAAAGACAGATACGAATCAATCCATCACAACTTTCAAGAGGAACGCTCAACTGCAGTGGGGAGAAGCATTTTTATGTTTACTTAGAAAGTGAAAACAATTTTAAAATAAAAGGAGAAGCAAATGTGTAATACCTGCGATGAAAGATTTGCAATCCTTGTCAGCATTTCTACTTGTAGCTTATAAGCCGATGTAAAGCTGTAAGATTTTGTATCTACACTAGAGCTAAAGAAATAAGAACATAAACAGTAACTCTTAGCAATCAAATGCTCAGACAAATAGATTGTAAATAAACCAAATACCTGATTTTGAATTGGCTTTCAAGAAATGACATCAGTTTTGGCCAAACATCTTCGAGCATTCGTTTGCTTACAAAATCCCCACAAATACTGGCCATTGTGCAAATGACACTAAATGCCTACACATGCAATGGTAATCAAATAGAAGATATGCATTAATTGAACCATCTAAAGAACTTGGAGTTGGGTTGTTTAAAAGAATTAAACTAGAAAACAGCAGCCAAGGTGCTTGCTAGTACTTGAAAAACACACCTTACACTGTTTTTCTACATGGTTTCCACCATTGTTGAGGCACTGTAGCGTTGCACCAGGTGTTGTATTCCCTTGTCATAGAAAGATACTACCTGTGATCCAAACCACATACCAACATGAAAACTGCTAGGAGACTGATATCAAAGGGAATCCTGTGTTCTCTCTCACCTTCTCATCAACTGCATGCACCAAATCATCATTCAAACAAAGATAGTTGGCCACTCCCTTCTTCACCATGCATATTTTCACGTCCTTCATTAAAAAGCCGCACCCATCTCCATGCAATCAAACCAGTCATCGCTTGTTTGCCATAAACCCCATGATGGATTTTAGCAGGTTTAATGTTCTTCGTGTTCAGAAAACCGAATCACAGAACAAATTTCACACAGGTGAATGGCAGGTGTCTTGATTTTTCTGAGACAATGTGTGAAACACACAGCATGAAGCTTTGAAAATGGCACTAGATGATAGGAACAAAAAATCAGCCCACTCGGCATGCATTCACACAATCATGCCTGCAGTTATACAGCGGCAATATTTAAAAACAGAACTTACTTTCATTATGTGAAAAGTACTGAAAAAGAACCATCAGTAGTTTAACAGACCGCATACGTTTCAGGAAAAATGACTTTGAAAACTCATGACATCAGTTAATAACTCTGCTTCTATGCCAACTATCTCCATGAAAAGTGGGCAGCTTACAGGGAGCACACAGCCTGTTAATTGTTAAATTTTATACACATGTGTATCGAGAGACAGATGCTCGGTGTGGGTCTTAGTTCTTATCCAACTGTGACCTCACTATCTTATACACTATTCAGCCATTCACAAACTTATACTTATTCATACACTCTACGAGGGGCGGTCATAAAGTTATTGCAATCAACATGAAAGAATGATTGCTTTTGAAAATGTGTGGTACCAATGGCAAGTGACATCCTTCGAGTGCTGGAGGATACAAAGCAGCGCTTCGTGCAGTACCGCTCAACACCGCCAGAGCATCAAAAGCAACACGGTGCAGCCTGTCGGAAAATTGGAGGTGTGGGGCATGATAAGTTCCTGTATTTGAAGGGGAACAATGCCAAACAAATCCATGAGGAGTTAGTGGCCATGTATGGTGACAATGCCCCATTGAACGAGACAGTCGTCATGTGGCATCGACGTTTCCAGTGCGACAAGCATAGAGAATGAACCTCGGAGCAGATGCCCCTCCATTCGTGAATTGTGAAGCAAGTGGAGACGATAGACCTCTCAGACTGCCCTATCGCCTCCAGACTTCTGCACGACAACGTGCCAGCACATTCCACACACGAGGCTCTACTGGGAATTCGTTCGAAATACTGGCCCATCCACCTGGCCCCAAGCAACTTCTTCCTCTTCCCTCGCTTGAAGAACCCACTTCGTGGACGGCATTTCCAAGACGATGACATTCCTGAGGCGGAGTAGTTCCTCAACAGTCAAAAGGAGGACTTCCATAAAAGCGGCATCTAGAAAATCATCCATCATTTGGAAAAGTGTGTGGCCCTGGGAGGTGCATATGCGGAGAAGGACTGATGCTACCATCGTGCAGCGTCACCCCGTTTCTCAGTCTTCTCGTTGATTGTAATGACTTTATGACTGTCCCTCGTACTTTTACATGTCACTTGAACCTGCTTATACAAAATCTAATTCAATCACATAGACATGCTATTGAATACATTTACCCATTCATATTCCTCATAAATTTTTTAAGTTCTGTTTTGTAATGACAGCTTTCACATACTCAACCGGTTAAACATTTAATATTTTTGCCAAATATGGTTGTCCTTGTGGTCAATGAAACATCCCTATAGATGAAGTGGCCTGTCACCTTCTATTTGCATTGCTTTATTCAGACCCTATTTTACTTCTTGAATCAGATATAAGCTATAAAAAATATGCTCAGAGAAAGTGTCACATTATACACAGCAAACTGTAGTTTTAGCGAAAACTGTTAGTGAAAACGATCATATTTCTATCAGTTCTAAAATTACAGTTGCTTGCTGACAAGTTCCAAGATGGTTTGTTATTTCCACATTGAAAAAGAAAAGACAAAAAGCTATTGAGCAGCTCTTAAAACATAACTCATTGTCGTCAATATTACTTATATACTGCGATGTCAATAATGCTTTGGTGTTACTACATGTATTTGATATCAATCATGCATGGCACTATGTTTCAATAGTCTCAGACAGATGGGATCTATTACCAACATATTAACTTTTCGTATGGGAAAAAATCTTAAACGGCATGTCTCTCTATAGGAAGCTGGATGTTTTAGTTTTTATTACACCGCCAGAGTGTGCAAGGAACAGTTTTGGTATTGGCAACATCCGGTAAGGTTAAGTTAACGTGAAAATGCCGTACAATTGTTGTGTTCCACAATCCTCGGCAACTTCTAAAAAGAATAAAGGATTGAAATTTTATTCCTTTACAAAAAATGGAATTAAAAAGTAAGCAGTGGATTCAAAAAATCAAATCTGGAAAGAAAATTTCAAATTACATGAAATTATGCAGTCTTCATTTTTCTCCTGAAGATTACATGGTTACGTCTCAGGATAAATAATAGTGTTTTCATTCGCTCTCTGCAATAACCGGATATCGCTAATACCAATCCACAACAGCCAGGGCCAATACTTCTGAGGTACAGGTACTGATTTCTGTTCCTAGGCCTCCGGCTCGTTTCTTTTTGAACACTCCTTATATAATCAATAAATAATAAATAACCTGCATCAGGAATGGATGAGGGGAAACTATAATCCCCAGATTTCATGCTTGCTCGCAATTTACACACAAATGGTCATTTTGGCCAAAAATTGACACATGATTATTTGACTCGCTAAGTTTTGAATATTATCGCCCATACCCTTCTCACCATGTTTTAATCTCACCTCATGGTGTCACATGCAGTCTTGTTTAAATTTCTAAATTAACTATAGAGATTTGGGTGCATGTAAAAATATGGAAGTCATAAAGAACCTAAATTGTGACTTGCATCATGTGAAATTTGACTCATGATTTTCAGGCTAAGGAATAAAACTGACTCGTAGATTTTTGGTCCTAATGCAAACCTTGAATCACTCATCCATTCCTGCCTGCATTGAATAAATAATCATCAAATAAAAATTTACCTTCTTGACTATAACAAGATTCCGATCTGAAAATCGCCCAATAAGTGGCTGCCAAAGCTTATGAACAATGGGTAAGAGCTGGTCTGTAATAAACAAAAATTATTACAAATCAAGAGCCAACCCAAATTTTATTATACAGTAAAATCCCGTTACAACGTACCTCGCTTTAACGTACATTTCAGAATAACATACAAATTTAAAATCCCCGGCCGAAATGTAGGTATTTTAATGCTAAAAAGTTTCAAAATAGCGTACTTCACTTTAATGCACACCTCGGAATAACGTATAAATTTTACATTCCCTTGATTAAATTATAACTTCATTACAACGTACATCGTTCGAATGTCTTGTTCTGATTGGTCGATACAGCCCATGTGAAAGTTGCAAATGGCAGTGCATCAAAAGGAAACAACACATCATCACTTAAGCCAATGGGCTAATTAAGCCGAGTTCACATTTCATCTGTTGGTCTGTGTAGCATATATAAACCCGGAAATCTCTGCATGCTACTGTAAAAAGGCCCGATGGCACGAGGGGCTAATCTACAAGATGATTAGAGACGGGTTCCCTTCTGATTTGATTATGATGGTGAGATCCTTTCTCAGCAACAGGTTCTATCAAGCCAAAGTTGGCGAAAACTTCTCCACGCTCCACACGATAATCGACAATAAATTACTACCGTACAAGAGAGTGATTCGGACCATCCTCCTCTATGGTAAGCCTGCATGGACGACTATACGTAGAAGCAGATGGAGTGAACTCCAGTCATTCCAGAATGTTACCCTGAAGATCATTGCGCAGCTTGGAAGAAGGACCGAAAAAATCATTACATCCACTCGGATCTGAACATGACTCATATTGGAATGTGTGTCCAAGAGCTCCTGATCAATGTATTGAATAAAATAAATGCTACACTTCAAGTATTCTTATGTTTTTCTATGCATATATGCATTGTTCACAACCCCCTCCCCCCAGTTTCAGAATAATGTACAAATTTCCAGTTCCCTTGAAGTATGTTTAACAGGATTTTACCGTACATTATTAAGAAGCGGAGGAATGGAGCTACTTATTGATTTTACAATGTCCATCTGTCCATCCGTCCCCTTCATAATTTCTGCATTTTTTGAGGTAGAAGTTATTGAAATTCGGAAAGTAGCTTACAATGGTTCTGCGCACCTTCACTATTTAGTTTGGTTTTGATTGGTCCATTGGGGTTGGAGTTTCGGGGGTGGGAGTTTTAGGGGACCAAAGGTCTGCTTTTATTTAGATATGTAAAGGAGTGAAATCTGGTACACAGATTCATCTAAACAAAATTTACATTGCTATGAAGTTTGAGCCAGATTGTCCCAGTGGGGTCGGATTTTGAGGGTGCCATACAGAACTATGGCAACATATGACATGTGATATATCATTTGATTGGAAATGATGAAAACCAAAGAAGATTGAGCTCATTTTCATTTTCTAAATACCACATTAGACAAAATAAATTTTTTGATTAAAAAGCTTGGGGGGGGGGGTTAAAAAGTGCAGATAATGGGGTAAAAATAAATGACTGCAAGGCTTCCATTGCTTTCCTATATCCTCCATGGGGGGGGGGGATTAATTTGTTAAATATTATGATCAAGCACCCCCAACCCACTTAAAAAACAACAACTTAACAATGAATACAGAAATACCCAAATTACTACAACTTATGTATTAATACTTAAATTATAATTGCAATGGCAATTCAAAACGAGCGTGCTCATCAAATAAACCATTAAGGAATGACATAATCAAGTAATGAAGGGCTAAACTACGGTAGTTGCTATCACATAAACCTCCTTTTGCCCAGTGAAGTGCAGGAACTTGGTGTGGCTTGGAGTCCACCAGTTGGCGGAAATCTCTGAAGAGATGTTCTCCCATATAATCGTGATAGCCCATAACTGCGAGAGAGTGTTGCAGGTGCAAGTATACAATGGATCGTTCGATAATATCCCAAATATGTCCAATGGGTTCATATTTGGCAATCAGTGCCTTTCTGACAACTAGGGCCACACATGGCCCTCACTGAATGTGGCTATGAAGGACTGTTCTGTTCAGATGTCTCTGGACACAAGCATTTAGCAGCTGTGATCAGCCACATGGAGAAATAATGCCTGAAATAAGGTACCCTATACACCCTTGACACTGTGGATTGAGGAATGTTGAATGTTCACACCACTTCAGAAATGGAATGTACCATGCTAGCTGCAACTATCTTTCTGTGCTCAAACTCTGATAATTCTTGTTGTGTAGTCATAATCACGTTACAAGATGTTTCAGACAAATGTTAATAGTCAAATTGACAGCATTGATATCGCTCTGCCTATTTATACATTTTATACGCAATGCAAGTGACACCTGAAAATTTGATTAGATGCTCCATGACTTTTAGCATTTCAGTTACACGGTGCATTAATTCTGGGACAATGAGAAACACGAGAAAAAAGAATTCTATTAAATTAATTTTCTACTTATATTCCTTCCCTCTCCACATACTGAATACAACGTTCAAACAAGCTCTCAAAGGCCCCTTGAAAGTTTACCCTTGAAAACCCATTAAATTCTAACCTACATGGACAAGGAAAGTACACGAACATGCATCTCATAGATTCCCACCAAATTGAAATATGTTACTCATCTAAAGCTACTATTGATGACTGCAAAATAAGAAAATGCTAAATTTTATTTCTTTCAAACTAAATTGAGAAAATGAAAAAATGTAAGCACATATAGCCATACAAAGACTCCATTGTAAAAGCGGCGTGTACGTGTATTATTGCGCTCTCAATTACTTTCTTCCACTACTCAACAATGTGCACGAATCCACTTCACCTGAAAGCATCGCTATCACTTCCAATGTATGCCTGTGTGCAAAAAAAACGTGTTTGTACAACTACGTGTGAGTGGCCAGATTATTATGACCATCTGACATTTAAAGGCAAATTAGCTATGATTCCGCACTGAAGTTTCTAGACAGCCAGACCATTATAAATAGGGAAGCAGGTTATTTACCACGACAGTACAAGTGATTCATTTCTGAAGATATGGGTAAACAACGCAATTTAAGCATGGGAAAATTGTTGGCGCTCAGATCAGTTAAATGTTTAAGAGCCCAGCCATTCTTAAATTTTTTAAAGACTGGACCTGTCAGCTGGAAAACTGAGCCTAAATGTGAGAGTTGTGGCCGTCAGCGACTAGTCAATGTTTGGGCAGAACGAAGAGTGGCAAGACTGGTACAAGATAAAAGAAGGGCAACAGTGCATCAAATAACAGCAGATCTTAATCAGGGATTCTTTCAAATGATCTCTGAATGCACTATACACTGCATCGTATGGCATATGGATGCCGAAGGCCTATTCGAACACCTTTGCTGTCTGCAGTTAACAAGATGAAACGTCTCCTATTCGCACAGGAACACAAGGATTGGACAGTCGAACATTGGAAAAAAGTCATGTGGTCCGATGAATCACGTTTTCAGTTGCATCATGCAGATGGCAGAGTGAGAATTTGGTGGAAACTGTATGAAAACATGAACTTTGCATGCATAGGTACAACCCTTCAAGCTGGATGGGCAGTGTTATGGTTTGGGGTGTGTTTTCTTTGCATGATTTGAGCCCTTTAAAGCATGTGAAACAACATCTGAATAGCACAACATACCTATGGAGATGGCTTCTTCCAACAAGACAATGTGCCATATTGTGCAGGAGTGGTTTCAAGAACATGAGGAAGATTTTGCCTTGCTTAGGCAGTCTCCACAATCACCAGATCTCGATCCAATTGAGCATTTGTGAGATGAAGTTGAAAGCGCCATTAGGCAGCTAGTTCCACAACCATCAAATCTCACGCAACTGGACAGTGCATATGGTGTCAGATTCCTCGCATCACCTTTCAACACCTTCAAATCAATGCCAAGAAGAATTGCCGCAATATTGAAGGCAAAAGGTGGCCCAATGAAGTACTGATGGGGTGATCATAATAATCTGGCCAGTCAGTGTATGTTGAGATGAACTTATGAGAAATCATCTCCTGAAGCTTGTCCCTATTGTTTTAGTTCACCTTGTATAGTAAATTGATAATATAGCAGGTAATCTTATGTATATCACCTTCCCAAGGTTCGAGAGCTAAGATCCCTCTATTGATGGTATCCAGTATAGATAATGACACAGTAAATCTAGTGGAAGACATGACATGCACACAACGTTCTAGAATCTTAAAAAAAAGAAAAAAATATCAATTATTATAATCAAAAGCAAAATTATTATTCCAAATTATTTTCTTAATTACCTCCACTAGCATGTTAACATAGTAGGGAGGAGTCTTTTTCTCTTCTTCATCTTCTTTAAAATCTTCAATATTGCTGTTGTTGTTATTATTATTATCATCTTGTGAATGCAAATCATTAGCATAATCTTCCTCTAAATGGGCTTCAGCAATATTTTTTAAATTGTGGAAATTGATGAAGAAATCCTTTAACTTGATTCCAGCACTTGAATCATTCTCAATTTCATTAACACTTACTGTGTTGGCTTCCGTCAATGGTACATCAGTCTAAAAGACCAAACATACCGAAGTTAAGAAATTAAAGATTTATTTAAAAAAAAATAAAGATAAAGAATGAAAAGACGTACTTTTTTAAAAGATGTGGTGGAAAACCAAAGATGGACCCCTGTAACAAGTGCGTTTATTGCTTCCATGAACAGTTCTGCTTGCTGGCCATGATGGTGATCTAATCCATTCAGCAACTAATATTAAAACACAGTAATAGGGAATTTTCCTTCTTCTTCTTTCTTTTTTTTTCTTTGCTACAAATGTATGTTAGATACAAGGTTAGACAATTAATAAACGAGACCGATGGTACTCAATTAATAAATGTATGACCATGACAATGCGCGTTTTTGATCTATAAACTATCCTTGTTGCTATGTGTACAAGTTGCAACAATAAAGTTGCACGTGCCTATATGCAGGGTTTTTTAAAAAGAAGGAGCAGATTTACAAAATTTATTTCTAATGATCGACAATAGATGGAGACACATATTATACACCACTGGAGAGAGTAGAGTTCAAATTTTAATTTTATGCATTCGGATAGTTCATTACATATCCTTTACTGTGATTGGAATTACATATCTGAATGTGCTCTAACACTGGTTGCTACCACAAATCAACAAGAACAGGATATGAAAGACGGTGCTCCATCTCACTTCCACCGAGAGGTATGGCAGTATCTGAATGACAACAGATCGGAAGGGGTGGGCAACATGATCCTGTTCATCTTAAGTGGCCTCTAAGGTCACCAGACCTTACCCCCTTGCAATTTTTTATCTGTCGGAATACATAAAAGGCAGCATGTATGTACCACCTAAGCTTGCCACTTTTCACGATCTGCGAGATCGAATTGTTACAGAGTGAGTTCAATAACCAGGAACCAGTTATTCTTGTGTGGCAAGAAATGGACTACCGATTTGATGTTTGTCGCATAACAAATGGAGCTCAAGTTGAATGCATAAAATAAAACTTTGAACTTTCCTCCACCCAGTGAGGTATCGTATGTGTCTCTATCTACTGCCATTCATTAGAAATAAATATTTTAAATCTGCTCCTTCTTATTGAATAATCCTGTGTTCTTGTGCTTCGACCACACGCAGTCATTAGTTGACGTTCCAAAATTAAACATCAAACAAAGGGCAAATATTAAGTTCCGTTATAAACTTGGAAAAACTGCTATGGAAGCTTACAAATTGATAAAGCAAGTGTATGGTGACGATGCACTATTTTGTGCAAGTGTGTTTGAATGGTTCACTGGATTTTGTGGTGGCCAGGAAGAGCTGAAAGATAACAAACACACAGGATTTCTGAAAACTGTTCGAACATAGGAAATGATCGAGAAGGTGAAAGAACTTTTGTTAAGCGATCAGTAAATGAACCACAAAATGATGGAAATAATTTGCCTAATATTGACAGAAGATTTGGCCAAAAGGAAACTGTGTGCTTGATTTCTGCCATATTTCTTAACAGATGAGCAAAAAGGAAACAGACTGGTGCCACAGATACCAAGCCGAACTTTCTGGATTCAATTGTGACAGGGAATGAAACCTGGTGCTGTCAACATAACCCTGAAACAAAACAATAGAGCATGGAATGGTGCTCCCCAACGTCCCTGCGAAAAAACAAAAGTAATACTCATCACTTTCTTTTGACAGCACTGGCATTATCCATAAGGAGTTTGTTCCATCTGGACAAACAGCCAACCAGGAGTACTAGAAGGAGATTTTGCAGCATCTGATTAAGAGAATCCATTGAATACAGCCACAATTTCATGCAAAAGGGAGTTGGTTTTTAGTGCACAATAATGCAGACCACACACAATAGTAGTGCTTGTCTAGTACTTCTTAGCCAGTAACAGAATTGTGGAGCTTTATCGGCCTCCTTATTCCCCAGATTTGTCTCCTCCAGACTTTTTCCTCTACCCAAAGGTGAAAACAAGTCTGAAAGGACACGGATTTGAGAATATAGATGACATGAAAAAGAACGTTACAGCCAAACCTGAAATGGTTAAGACCGAGGACTTTAAAGCACGTTTCCAAACTTGGCAATAAGTGTGTGACCTCAGAAGGTAACCACGTTGAAAAACATTAAACAGTTTTGCCAGAAATGTGTTTTGTATTTGTTAAATTGCTCCAGTCTCATTTATCCATTGTCTCACGTTGTAGTACAAAAATTACCTCATCAACTGAGTCCTTTAACAAAGGTAAAATATCTGGCCCACTATTTTGCACTGCCACACGAAGAATATGAGGTGCTGAAGGATTTTCCAATATGTGATGTAGTCTCAATGAAAGTGAATCGACAAGGTAATCAGCGTTGTTATGAATAAGTTGTGCAACATTACTACAAAAAAGAAAAACAAAAAAAAAACAACAAGAATAACATTATCACCACAGCATTTTCATGTTATAGCAATAAGACATTAATCATGGATACAGAAAGCTTATATGTATTTTAAAACACTTTATAGAGGTTTTAGAAGTCTACAAAATCCTTAAAACACTTGACCTAATCAAAAACTCTTCACTGAAAGAAAAGAATACTTTTTCACCCGCAACTGGGTAGTCTACTCTAATAATTGGACTTACATAGATTACGATTTATAAGACAATTTTTTGCTATTTTGGATAAATTATTATTCAAATTATACAATTACCTACAATTGTAAGTAGATGCTACAGGGTGCCCAAACCCTACCTACCAAGATTAAACATCAATTCTCAGCTAGTACTAACCAGGAAATTACATGAACATGTACCTCACAGAAATTGAAAGCACACATCACCATACAAAGATGCTACTCACCAAATTGAAATGTTACTCATCTGATGCTACTATTGATGCTTGCAAAATAAGCAAATACAAAATTTTGATTCTTTCAAAATAAACCATCAAAACGAAAAAATTTGAGCACACATCACCATACAAAGACTCCACAAAGGCAGCACGATTTCCTGATTTTCAAACTACTGCATTTGACATTAGCTGAGAAAGTGATGTTGAATCTTGGTAAGTAGGTTTTGGTCCACCCTATAAAACAATAAAATAGTTTCACCTAACCTGTTTCCTGTATGTAATGCAGTAACAGTAGCCGTGTGGAATGCAGTGTGCGACACAAGAGCAGAGTCACTGCTCATTTTGTCTAACAGGGGATACAGAATCTTCCTTAGCGACACAATGAAATCCACGTCGAGAACCTGGAACAAAGCAGAAATTTACTGAAATCTTCATACTGCCATAATAAAAATTTAAATTTCAATTAAAAGCAACGTTTTCTTTTACCCTTGAAAAGTTCCCAATGCTTTCCAGCATAAGGCAGATTAAATAAATGTTACTGCCAAGGTTCTCCACAGAAGTGGCATTCTTGTCCTTCGAATTTATCACAAGTAAATCTGGAAAGTCAGTCGACTTCGTTACGCTAGTTTCAACACAAGTGACTGGCAGCATCCATATATTTGGTTGAAGATATTCTTCCAACAAGGTACTATAAAGACATGCAAGTTTTAATAGATTATGAAATGATGATGACAACACATTTAACATAAATAATAACATTTAAATATTTCTAACTTGACAATTTTGATTAATTTTGTCCTGTCTGGTGCAGAATGATTTTTCTGGATATCCGTTGTAAGAAAATCCAATAAATTTCCACTGATCCTTTCACTCAGCAAGATGCCAGCAGCACCACTGAGTAGCTCATTCATGATCAAAACAGATTCCTTGCGATAGATGGGAGATGAAGTAAACACTTCTAAGAAGTAATCAATTTGATTTTCTATTGTACCTTGAAAGGAAAAAATGAAAGGTTCCCCCAATCACAATATCAATTACTTTTTTCATGGAGTAACGATAAGATTTATATTAAGTGTGGCAACTTAGTTCTGTCAGTTATCTTTAAGATTTCTAAACATGACCTTTGCTCGTGCATAGTTTAAAAAACTTTTTTTCATTACTTCATGGTGACATTGCTTAGAAATGGATAAAAGAAGACAATGATCAGGTACAGTGATATGGTAAACTATTTATTAAGCCTTATGCATTTCGGTATTACACCATCATTGGAGGCCAACAGCTACAAAGTTGAAGTGAACATGACAGGGTATTTATAATAGTAATTTATAGATAATAAGACCATACCTCCTTACACATATTCCAACATCCAGCGATGGTTTTGGGGCGACGACTTCCGAGACCCGTTTTGAGAAGGCCAAAGCCACAAAAGTCCATGGGGGAAGCGCCAGGTGACTTGACAGGGATAGCAGAGAAGGATATTGCACGAATGCGCAGTCTCTTAATTGATTTGTGCCACGAAATTCTGTATTGAAATGCCTTATCTTGATGAACACAAACTTTGTTGATCTCCTCTCCATACAATGCCAGGATCTCCTTCTTGTAAAGAGATTCAAAATGCTCTCCTGGCAGCAATTTGCATTCTCCACCCAACTAAGTTGCAACAGCCACCACCACAAAGCCTTTTGGAAAACTTTCTCAAGACATTTGCACACCCAATCAGTCTGGCCTTTTGCATCTGCTGGATGGTAGGCAATTACACAAACCTAACCACAACCTGTCAGGTAAATCCAGCTTCTTCCAACGTGACAGCAAATGGCTATTTCTTGCCTGCAAAGTAGCCTTTGTAGAGTTTTGTGTTCACTGATGTGACGTTCATTAAGCGCATGATCCCTGGCTTTATGGAACTTGCGCAGGTGCATTTAATTATGCGGTTTATCATTGATGCAGATGTTCCTGCTTTCTGAGCCAAGGCCTTCTGTGTCAGAGGGTTTTCCTGTGCTACCATCTTCCTGATCTTTTTGATTCTCAGGTGAAAGGCTGGGGTGGGGTCTCTTCCGAGGTAGCTTTTCATAGGTGAACTTGTCGGGAACGCTCGAATGACGTATGCCAGCCAGAATGGAGATAACAGCAGGCTTTGTTACCGAAATTCCTTCCAGCTTGCACTGTTGCACGATACGTATGGCACTAAATCCTGCCTTGGAAAGCGCTCGTACGTACCCTCTCCAAAAATCTTTAATTTTTCTAGTCATAGTGTGAATTTTTTGTGCTCGTTTCCTGAACAAATATTTATGGAATGCCCACTGACACACCACCTGATTTATATAGGTTCGAGTGCATTCCATAAGTGGGGAGGGGCTGTTCAAACTCGGCTAAGTTAAGGAAAAATGACCCTCTGTACTCCTTTGGACTACCATTGTTCTGGTCGATGCAGAATTATCTGGCCAGTACATGTCATCGAAATGAAGAAGAACAAAATTGGATCACCAACTTCATCGAGTCAAAGAATAAATTGTTCTTTTGCCACGAAATCCAAATGTTGCCTGAACGATGGGCAAACGTGGTGGCAACTAATTCAGACGAAATCCAACAGAATTAAATTGCACACGTGATAAATGGTTTTCAACTTTTCAAAATTACCATAATTTCCCAGAAGATAACAAATTTTTACAAACTCTTCATAAGATTTCTTGGAAGAAAAATGCTTAAAAGCTTTCTTGAGTGGATTGTACTGCTCGTCATTTTCACTGTCAAATTTTCCAGAGAAATCTAAGGGGGAAAAAAAAACACAATTCTACAAAATCTTTCATTTCGTTCCAAAATGAAAAATGTATGAAAGGCACCTATTTTAGTACCAGCAGAAGATGTTTTCAAAGCAACAATGTTAACATCAGTGCATTCCATTTGAGCTAGCTGCAAAAGAGAGAGGCTCAAATGCCTCATGTGTGTATTGGATAAGAGCAGACTGTCTACTCTGGGCCCTACAGATAAAATATTTCAACTTAATAAGACTTATTAAAAGTTTGGTAATACGAGGATGAGTCAAATGAAAACCAGAAAACCGCTCCCATTGCGATCAGACCTAGTACGCTTGTGCATGGACTCTCCCGCCATCAATTGGTGTTGGTCTTGTGTCCTCATATGACCCAGCGGCACCATAAGGGGATTTCCAATATGGTGTCTTCTCTGTTGGAATGCACCAAAAAGCAGTGCGGAGTGATCCGTTTCCTACACACTAAAGGCACAAAACTAATAGAAATCCACCGATGCATGTTGGCACAATATGGTGTTGCAAGTGTATTGCAGATTCAGGTGTACGAATGGTGTAAGAAATTCAGCAACGGCACAATAAGTTTGGCGGACACACCGAGGCCAGGCCAGGCACATCATCTCGTGACAGCCGAGGCGATTGCGTGACCTCATAAACCCCATGCGACCGTGGCGACTATCCAGGACTTGCATCTGGAGTGCCTCCCCCATCCTCTTTACTCTCCTGATCTTGCGCCCTCCGACTTCAACATCCTTGCTCACTAGGACTCCTTAGGTGGCCACAAGTTCACGACCGACGCGGGGGTTAAACAGGCGGTGCACAGCCAAAAGATTTTTTTTTCCCCGACATATCCACGCCCTCCGACTCTGTGTCGGAAATGCATCAAAAAGCAGGGGGACTACATTGAAAAATAGTGTACTTGTTCCAATTCTGTCTGTAATAAAGGAGCTGTAAAAATTTTTTCCGGTTTTCATTTGACTGACCCTTGTATATCAACTTAGTCAATGAATTTGTATATCTTCACCTAAAAGTTGAATATAGCTTGCCAAAAGATTTAACAATGCCAGAGTCTTGGTTTCATCTGAAAGTGATAAAAAGACAAAATTCATACTTGAAGCTCATTCATTAGGAAAATTCACTTTATTATTTTGTTTGGATTGGCATTTTTATAATGATTTAATGATTTCATTGGGTAAGCAATAATAAGATTAAAAATTTAAATTTGTCAAACCACTAAGCCTTCATAATTTCGAAATTAACTTTGATCAGAGTTACCCTGATGCTTAACTTCAAATAATGCTCTTATTTTAAAATATACCTGAGTTACGGATGATTCTTGGCAATTTGCTAACAAGTTCATATAAATTATCCTCTAAGCATTCAATAAAACATTCAGTTGAAGAAAACTTCTTCATAACACATTTGAGATGGTCATGACTCTTTTTTGCCACTGGCTTTGTGTCATGAGCTGCCAACGTCAGAAGAATATCCAAGAGCTTTCCTATGCTTTTACTGAGCGAACTTATGTAGAGGAGAAAAAAAAAATTAACAATTAAAAGATTCAATTAGGCACACTGAACGGAACTTAACCAACCACAAAATTAATACAAATTGTGATTTACTTGAAACAATTCGAGAGCAAAGTTCCAGCCAACTCTGCCAAAGATAGAGTGACGCGCCAGTGTGAATGTGATACAAGCTCGGCCAAACGTTCAATCAGTAAATTCAAATTAAATGCAGTTTCATTTAACCAAGTTTCAGTTCTCTGCACCGCTATTGGCCTGTTTTTTTTATTTGGTTCCTCTACAGCACCTGTTAATGTGTAATTAATGAGACCAAAGACAAATTACTATGATAGCATTTTCTAAGATTTCCAAAGAACGAACTGTTTTTAAATTTTACCAGATTTTTTAATATTTTCTAGAGCTTCCGTTATAACTCCATCATTCATAGAGACAAGAACCACGTTCGTAAAAGCTTCCATTGCGGCCTAAAAACGAGAAATCACAAACAAATGAAATGCCCAACATAGAAATACAGGGAGATTCATAAGCACTTCCATATTTCGGAAAACAAGATTCATGACAGTAATCATGAAAGACATAGTGAAAAGCTTTCATCAGCAGATAGAAAATCTCTCTGTTTCCATTCATAATAATAGGAGGGGGTAGTCATTATAAAGTCGCTTTTGAAAATGTGTGCTGCGACTGGGAAGCGACATCCTTCAAGTGCTGGAGGATACAAAGCAGCGTTTGGTGCAGTACTCCTAAATGCTTGCCAGAGCATCGAAAGCATCATGGCACAGCTCATCAGAAAATTGGAGATACAAGCCATGATAAGGTTTCTGCATTTGAAAGGGAACAACGCCAAACAAATACAGCATGAGGCGTTAATGGCTGTTTATGGTGACAATGCCCCATCGTACGAGACAGTCATCATGTGGTGCCGTCGTTTCCAGTGCAGCCAGACAAGTATATAAGACAAACCTCGAAATGGACGCCCCTCCATAAACTGTGAATCATGGGAAGACAATAGTCCTCTCAGACCACCATATCACCGTGGAATAGATCATGGGAAAGGTCATTGTCAGCCATGGCACAGTTTGCAACATCTTACATGCAGAACTCCACATGACGAAGATCACTGCCAGGTAGGTGCCATGTTTGCTCACGCTTTGGCAAAAAGAGTGGTGCATGGATGCAGCTTCCAAGCTTTTGAACCTGTGTGAGGATGATTTTTTTAGGAGCAGCTTGTCACTATGGACGAATGGTGAATCTACCATTAGGACCCTGAAACAAAAAAACAGTGCAAGCAGTAGAAAGACAACTCTTCCACCACCGAAGAAGGCGAAGTCACAGCCTTCGTCAGGAAGGTCGTGAGCGTTTTATGGGACTCACAAGCGGTTGTTTGCCAGGCTATGCACAGAAAGGCCAGACAATCCTGCGGAAGTTACGGGAGGCCATCAAGTCAAAGTGGCGAGGCAAAGTGTCCAAAGGGGCCAGACTTCTGCAGGACAACACACCACACCAATCCATGCATTGCATGGGAGCTGGGGTTCGAAATACTGCCCCATCCAACATATTCACCTGACCTGGCTCCAAGCAACTTCCTTTTCCCTCGCCTGAAGAACCCATTTCGTGGATGGCATTTCCAAGACGACGGCGAAGTCATCTTCGAGGTGGAGCAGTTCCTTAACAGCCAAAAACAGGACTTCTATAAAAGTGGCATCCAGCAAATTGTCCATTGTTGGGAAACGTGTGTGACCCTGGGAAATGCATATGTGGGAAATGACTCACGCTACTATCATGCAGCTCTCAAGTCTTCCGGCTGATTGTAATGACTTTATGTCTGCTCCTGGTATGTACACTTGGAGATACGAGTATTTTCACTATGTCTACCCGGATTATTGTTCTATTAACTTCTGAAACTCTGAAGGGACTTATGAATCACCCTGTATACCACTGAATATGTATACTAATTTTGCAGACATTAAACATAACACAAAAATTTTAAAGAGTGCATGTCTCTTTTTAATGTACTTGCCACTGTAACTCCCTAGAGGAAAAAAAAAAGTGAAATAAAATAATCAGCATTTCTATTTTTAATTATATTTTATTATTATTATGGCAACAGGCCAGGTCTCTTTTATACTTACATGGCCTTGGACACTATCTCCTAATATCACTTTTGCTAAAGAAGTGGATATCTTCGGAATAAAACTTGCAAAACTAGCTGAAATTGCTCTAGAGTCCACCAGAGATTCTAAAACAATCAAATGAACAAAATTATACGTGCTACAAGGACTAACCATTGGCATCTATTTAATAAACAGAGGCTATACAGTACCTTTCTTTTTGCAAAAGGTTAATGTGGTTAGAATATTGAGGGCAGTAATTCTCACAGCCCTCGCTTGTTCATTCCGACTTATTTCTAGAATGAGCACAATGAGGTGGGCAAGTTGAGGAAGAAACTCTTCAGAATAAACATGCTGAACAGCACTGGAAAAAGAATTATTGTAGTTTTTGTAATTACATTCAAGAAATTTAAATGCTTACAAAAGTCCGAAAATACACGAAGGTTCAAAAAGGACTTTACAATTTTAAAAGCAAAATGAAATTTATTCAATAATGTACAGAATTGGTTGAAGTGTCATTTTAGGCCAGACATGAAGTTTGACTCCCACAGTGCAGAAGAAGCACTAACATCACTGCAGTTCAAAACGTTTTGGTGTCATGAAACGAGTCAGCGACTACAGTCCAATGTAATTTTCGTACGTACGGTAAGAATCCTCTAAGTAGGCCTACAATTTACTCTTGGCACCAAATCTTTGTTGAACATTACCTAGATGACAAATGAAGGAAATATAGGGACGCTTGATGAAGTATGGATATACCATCCTCCTCAGAAAAAAGTGTGCATGATAACTTTAAAAATGTTAATTTCTGGAAAATGAGAAGTAACATGTACATTATGTAATCAAAAAATTAGGTACACCCCTCATACCTCATGGAATGTGCCAAATGTTACATGACAATGACAGTAAATTATTTAAATAGCATAACACACCTTCAGACACATATCTGTTTTGTATTATTAAATATAGGTCATTCAAAAAGAGTTCAGCAACTTCCAACATGGAGCCATCCTAGGATTGCACTTGTGCAACACGTTCTGCACACACATAGGAGATTTCCACATTCTGCAAATACCCCATTGTACAACTCTAGGCAATGTGTTTGCGAAGTGGAAGACCCAGGGAGCAACAACAGTGCAACCACGAATTAGCAGATCCAAGAAATTGACAGAGAGAGATCGTCGAGTGCTTGCGCGTGTAACCCGGAGCAATCAAAGGTCTTCTGCTGAAATGATGGCTACAGAGTTCAGAAATTCTGCTTCCTGCATTGCTAGCACAATCACCATTCGTCAGAAACTCCATTCCCTGGGTTTCCACAGTCATGCTACTGCTCACAAGCCCTTCATCACGAACTATAATTCCAGGCAACGTTTGGAGCAATGTAAAACTCACAGAAACTGCAGCATGGAACTGTGAAAATGTGTCCTATGGACTGATGAATCACAGTACACACTTTGGCAATCAGATGGACGAAGTCCAGTTTGGCAGGTGGCTGGAGAACGTTTCCTGTCCAAATGTGAGGTATCAACTATGAATTTGGAAGAGGTGGCAACATGGTATGGGGCTCTTTTATATGGTTCTAACTGCACCAGCTTGTTTGTGTTGTTTATCGAGACATCTTGGACAACTGTGCACTGCCAACGTTATGGGAACAGTTCGAAGATGGGCCTTTACTGTATTAACATGACAATGCTCCTCATCATAAAGCAAGGTCTGTACACAACAGATTTCAAAAAACAAGGTTGAAGAAATGGATTGGCCTGCTCAGAGCCCTGATCTCAATCCCACTGAACACCTGTGGGATGAATTGGAACGTCGACTACGAGCCAGAGCACACAGTCCTTCATCTGTGGCTGAACTAACCCATGCTCTGAGACAGGAATGGAGGGAAATTCCAGCTGTTTAAAGGTTGTACGGAAGGACAAATACAAACTGGGTTCAAAAAATGGTGGAGGCTGTCATTTAGAGCAAAAGGGGGTGCCACTGCTTACTACTCTAATTCCTGTTATCTGAAGCCTGGGACACAGAAATGCTAGTGTCCCTAAATTTTTGATCACATATTGAACCCATGTTAGTTAGTCATTGTTACTAATGGCTTGAGCATACTATCTACTAAGCTGGCAGCAAACTCTAGAGGTAAAGACTTCTAAAACTGTCAAATTTGTCAAGTCAGCGAAGCTTATGCTTTCTAACTACCGCCCAATTTCCATCCTCCCCTCATTTGCTAAAATATTTGAGTCCCTCTTCTACACTCGTTTATCCTCCTACATCTTCTCCACGAATCTCTTATCCCCAAATCAACATGGTTTTGTCCCTAAGAGGAGCACCTCTACTGCCTGTTACGAACTCACAGAATTCATTATAACCCAAATGGCCAACAATCACATAGCAGTTTCCCTGTTTATAGACTATTCTAAAGCATTCGATTCCATTCCCCATGACCTTCTCATTTATAAACTATCGCAATTTTACAATATTCGTGGTCCCCCTCTTACTTGGCTTTCAAGTTTCCTATCTGACAGACAATATACGCTGCATCTATTCAATAAGACATCCTCCACAATCACCCGCAACATAGGCGTTCCTCAAGGTTCCATCCTCTCCCCCCTTCTCTTTAACCTTTTCATTAATGACCTTTCAGATGCTTTATCCCCCCTACCTTTAATACTCTACGCAGACGACGCTACAATTTCTTGTTCAGGCCCCACACTAGAAATAATAAAAGAAACCTTTAATCCGGCTTTAGATAAACTATTATTCTGGAACATAATCAATCGCATGACACTTAACCTTGACAAAACAGTTTATGTCATATTTCATCAACACAATAAAAAGCTAGTAAAGAACGATTTTTCTTTAACATACGATTCCAAGCTAATCAATTCATCCAGCACTTTCAAATATTTAGGAGTTCACCTATCCTATAATCTTTCTTGGGACATCCACATAAATGCCCTCTCCACAAAATTAAACCAACGCCTTGGCCTGTTTTCCCGCCTACACTTTCTCCCCCCTAACATTCTCATTCTACTTTACAACGCTCTAATTCGTTCCTCGCTTACGTATGGCTTACTATTCTGGAGCGCCACTACAACATTAAACCTATTACGTATATTTAAACTCCAAAAGTGGTTTTTGCGCATTTTACTCAAACTTCGAAAACCTGACCCAGTTTCACACTTATTCAAATCAAGAGGCATAATCCCAATATACCAACTCTACCATATCAGCCTTGCTACCTTCATTTACAAAGCACTCAATAATCACATAAACATCTCCCTCCCCCAACACTTATTTGCATCCATCAACACCCACCCTTATAACACGCGCCACAGTAACCCCTTCCCAACCCCTCTAATTAAACGAACCTATCAGCTCAAAAGTATATCCATTGCTGGCAACAGACTCTGGTCATCTTTACCTCCAGACCTCCGTTCTTCTACAAATGCCTACACTTTCAAATTCCAATTTAAAAAACCCTCCACCTTACCCTTCCCTTGTAAACCATCCTTTTATCATCTTCTATAAGTTTATTAATTGTAAACTCACGTTTTCCTGTACCCATCCAGGGACCTACCTCATCGGCTCTGCCATACTGGCCCTGGATGGCCATCTTGTAACCAACCTGTATTATATCTCAAAATTAAATAAATATATAAATAAATAAATAAATAAATGTAAGGCCATACATTTTCAATGGAATTGGCATCAGATGACTGAGGCGACCAATCTAACAATGAATGTCATTTTGTGTCTTCCATTGCATGCACAACCTACTATGATGTTTCTAGTCAGTGTCCTCTTGAAGAACCCAATTTGTATTTGTCCTTCCGTACAACTTTTAAACAGATAGCAAAAGACTATTTGCAGATTTGGGTCATTCTTTGAATATTCAGGTTTCCAATGGAGATGCACAAATTCCCAAATCCATTCTTTGAGAAGCAACAGAGGACTCGGATCTTTACAGGATGCTTAACGATAAGTTCTCGTCATGGGGAATCACATGAAATAACGAGTAAATGACATTGCCCCAATCACAATCCAGGTTTACTTATGCTCATTGGAGACTTTTTCACATATTTTCAGATAGATTTCTTCACCATACTCTGCCATTTTATGTTTTTCTCCCACAAAGAACAACTTATTGTCTCCAGAGACAAGTTAGTACCTTTATGTTTTAGTTTTTCCTATCCCTCGCTCAAAGTTAGTTAAGGATGCTTCATGAAGGTCTCTATGACCTGCTTGTCTTGTCATTTAGTGTCTTACACTTCATTCAGGTGGTTCATCACCATTTTTGTGGTCTTCAAAATATTTCACCCACTTCTTTAAAAATGGCATTGACGTTTTCACTTAGCATCCAGCAGCTGCATGTAACATTTTCAGACCTGCCACATGAGGACATTAGAAAACTAAAACACTTTGCATTCAATAATCATTGTTGCCACAAAAATTTTCCACTCTGTTTTGCCAAGAAAGTTAAAGCACACACTCTTTTCTTAGACAGACGGTACCTTACTAAGTGCAATAAAAACTGGGGAATTTCCTTGCACATTGCAGAAGTAAAAAAAATTATCATGCCTGCAACCACAAAGGCCTGTAAACAAGAGTAGAATGCACTAGATGATATTATTTCAAAAGAGTCTCCTGCAATGGAAACTACAGTACATGAACTATAGTGAAGATGTAAAAGTATCATATTGAGCATGCTGATGATGGAGAAAGGGATTGTAGAGCCAGCGCTGCTCTTGAAATTTGTCACCAGATATTGTAATTGACATTCAGCATTTCCCATAAAATCTTTGTATTTTATGTAAATCAAAAATAACTTACTCCTTAACCAACCCAAAATGCACTCACTTATAATCTGATTTTTCTATAATGGTTTCGATGCATTTCAAAATTGATATCTTGAATTCTTCACTCAAGTCTGCAACTGCAATGAAAAAAAAAAAGTATTATTTTGTTATTAAAATCTTATAGAGTAGGAGAAACAGGATTATTTAAAATGATTCGCTATCCCATTCACTGAAATTTTTATTAACTTCTCTTCAACTTAGGCAGACTATTCAACAGGAATTTTATTGGAAAGGGGGCGGGGGAGGGGGCAAAATTTCTTTTGAGGCTCTTCCCTTATTCATATTAGATATATAAAATTATGTATACTCGCATAAATATATTAATGTAAATTCCCCTCGTTATCTCGAAACATTTTCTTTGAAAACCTTGCTATGTTAAATTTTGACTTCACGTACTAACGAAATGCAAGATTTAAAACATTAGAGTGAAGATTGTTTTCGTAAAATGAAATTTTTCATACGAAAACAAAAAAGTTAGACGATTTTCAAGTGTTACAAAAAAAAAACAATCACGAAAATATTTTTCTATGTTGTTGGCAAGTCTCGATTGTATACGAGATGATTGAGCATGCGCAGTACATGTATGTGCATTTCTGAAGGTAGTGACTCCAGTTGTATGTGGTGTAATTCTTTATACACGTGCCATTTTATCTCCTGTTATTCTCATATTCTCACAGTATCTTTAATAACCTAAAAATCTTCATTTAAAAGTAATACTCTGTATCTCAAAACCTCTTTATCTTGAATTTATTTTTTTGTTCCTGCGAAATTCGAGATATTGAGGTTCGACAGTATATTTCCTCTTTACGATATTTCTTTGTCATGGTGAAATAAGACCACTTTGCAGTTGAAATATTGAATATCCATGATTATCAATGTTTTAGTAGAAAAGCAGTTGACTCTATTATTTACGAAATATAGGAAGCTGGTATCATTGTGTAAAATATTTTCACATCATTTTTAATTTGTTTGGGTTACATAAATGTCAATTCATTAAAAATGTTTCATTATTGACTAATATAACGTGCCAAATAAATGTTCAATAGTCTAAAAGAGTTCTGCCATAGTAATTGATTCTAAAAAAAAAAAGGACTCTATTATTCAAAAAATTGAACTCACTGGTCTATAGAATACTTAAACATTCTACAGGGTGATCCAAAAGTCAGTTAACCCAACCATTAAACATACTGACCTCAAATTTGGATATTCTTTAATCAATGTAACACTGATTGAGCCTACAATAAATGTTCAAAGTGGCCCCTATTCTCCTGCTTGCACAAACGAACGCAACGGCACATATTCTTGGAAATGCGTTGCACCAATGTTATTGCAACACATTCAAACAATTTGTAGAGCAGTTAGATGAAAATGAATGCAGACAAAATTATTATCAACAGCCTGAATCTTAATGGAACGAGTGCAATCTGTTTTGAGGATAGAGTAATTTTGAAGGAAATTTGGCCATCTGACTTCACTGGAATATTTCCTGTGGAGCTGTTTAAAAGTCAAGTGTGAGCCAGCAATCCACAAACTGAAAGCAAACATTCACTCGGAAATCTGCATCATTCCGGAGGACATGCTGCAATGCATTTCCAAGAATAACTGAGGTCACGTTCATTTGTGGAGCATTTACTGTAGGTTCAATTAGTATCATATTGATTAAAGAATATCCACAGCAAATTTGACATCGGTATGTTTAAGGGTTTCATTTTATATATATCTTGGGGTGAACTGATTTTTGGATCACTCTGGGTGTGTTTGTTTAGTGCGACGAAAGCAATGAAGTTAATGTGACTACATTTGTTTAGTCTCGTCAGATTGACTACTTCCATTTTTGAAGAGAAGGTCCTTCATACTGTCCTTATTAATGGAATAAATTGAGGCCTTACGATACATATTTACGGAAAAGAATATCTGACTATTTCGCCTTTATTTCCGGCTTCATCAAGGAATAACAAGAGAGGAAATTAAAGGATTATTTGCTATTGCCAGTGACACTGACGCAGTTACGCTTCATCGCCCGACTAAGTCGACAGCTAAACTATCGTCAGCTTCTGCGGGATTATAATTAGAGAAGGCGATCGCAGAATGTCATTATTACAAACGCAAGAATTAGTTCAAATAGAACAGAACGTTCGTACCAATAGAGTTTAGGATCATTTCGAAAACATGATTTAATGAAAATATTGCTTTATCATTTCGTTATTCACTGCAAGCATTTGATGGCATATATTGCTGTTATCGATTGCCCGTTCTCATGAAGTTGTTTATAATCGTCAGGCTGACGACTTTCATGACATCGTGATTCGTAGTAACGACTAGTTGCTTTCGTTGCAATAAACAAACACACCCTATGTATATAAAATGGTATCTTTGTTTCATGGAATGCCAGTAACATAACAAAAACAACAACAATGTATGGGACTAATACATTGAAATTAACCTTCATTGAAATTTTTTGGATTGCACAATTTAATTAGGAAATTAACGAGCAAGTCCTTGAGTGTTTCCCATTTAGTTAGAGGAGCTTTCTCTAAAATACTTGTTATGCACTCAGTTGTTGCTTGTAGAATATCTTGAGAACTGGAAAGAAAGACAAGTTTTAATCTTTAAACAAAAGACTTCTGAGGAGAGGCTCCTATTGAGAATGAATTATTATTATTTGTTGTTGTTGTTGTTGTTGTTTACCTATTTGTTTTGGATGCTTTGAAAATGATACGCAATGGAAACAGAAGGTATTCTTGCAAAGGTTCAGGAAAAGGGCTCGATTTATTCACAAAGTACAGGGCTCGTTTCAGCGTTGTAAGATTTTCCAGCGTAATTTCCTTTGTCAGTTCAACACAAATCGGCTGGAACACGTTAAACAGTTCACTTTCTGTCATAGTTGCCATATCTGCGCTAGAAGTTGTTAGAGCCAATGTTGAGTTTTCATCACGAAACTAAAATTGAATAACTACTGAAGCTCGTCCTCAATAATCGCTGGAAGATCACGTTTATTCTATCATTTTTAAATTCCAATTCCTTTACTAAATAATTTCTTAATTTTGTTTATAATTTGTAATCATCTCATATGGTAATCAGATGCGTTCAAGAAGCGAAACCACCCTGACGAGGCGAAGGCATCTCCCAGCTATTTTGGATCTTCTATTAGTAAGTCTTCAGCGTATCTTCAGGGTAACAGCAATGTATCTTCATAATGCTTCATCACATTGCATTTATTTACATTTTGTTAACAATTAAACTGAGGCTTTGATTTTAGTAATGAGAGTTATCATTGATGCTCGTGGAAATCAGTTGCTATCCGCAGCGCCATCTATTGACGTAATTACGAAAATTATAAAGGAAATAGCGATGTGCTTCGAATTCTTTCAAATTGGAAAAAAAAAGTCACAAATAAACAAGAAGGAAATAAAAAAAAGAAAAATTACTATTATATATAACAAATAGGTTAATTTTAGCTATCCTGATTCCGCAAACTGAATTGCGCGATTCCTGTAACCGGCCGGGGGGAAACCAACTGCCCCCTGTAACCAAATAGGTTGGGGTATATATCAATTACTTGCCCCCGGAGGGCTCGCGATTTGTGCGGATAGTTAAAATTAACCCAAAATTTATTCGACTCTGAAAGAGGAATGCGTTCATGTCGAATTTTTTGATCTTGGCTTGCTGGTATGAACCTTTCAGTCATTTCTATATTTTTATTTATTTATTTATTTATTTATTTATTTATTTATTTATTTATTTAATTTGTTAGTAAGTTAAATACAAGTATAAAAGATGTGCCCCACTGGGACTGGTATGGTCATAGACCCAGTGGGGACTACATTTGAACAAATTAATGAACAAACGTAAATGTATACAAAAAATAAAATCGGGGGTTAGTATCGATAACAATTATTACAAATAAAAAACAAAAGACAAAAAGATGGTAAGGCAAGCATAACCAAATGTATAATAATAACACAAGTGGATAACAAAAGTCATGGGACAACCCTGATTTGAATGAAAATGAGACATTTCTTTGCAATTTCACTGTTGGCATTCTTCCCAGCACTACATAACAGAGAGTATGCTATTATGAGATGATGCTTGCGTGAATGCTGTAAGAATGTCTCAAAGAAAAGAGCTTTCAGACTTCCAAAGAGGTACAATTGTTGGGTGCCATCTCGCAGGCAAAACTGTTAGAGAGACGTCAACCCTCCTAAACATCCCGAAATCGACCGTTCACAACGTCATCTGGGATGGAAAGAGATAGGCACCACAAGTGTTCCGCCTAGGACTGGAAGACCCAAGATCATGTCGGCCAGAGACCAAAGGGATCTTCGTAAAGTGGTCACTGCAAACCGTCACACATCGCTTGATGGACTGACAAGATTGTTCATAGAGTCGACGGGAACAACTGTGAGCATCCTGACTGTTCACAGGAAACTGCATGCAGTGGGTTTTTATGGCAGAGCAGCAGCCCACAAACCACATATCAGCACCAGCAACGCAGTGAGGAGATTGGAATGGTGCAAAGAGCGACGACATTGGACTCTGGATCAATGGCGAATGGTTGAATGGCGTGATAAGTCCCGCTATACCATCAGGTAATCGGATGGACGGGTTTGGGTATGGCGAACGTTATTAGCCAAGCTGTGTTGTGCCCATTGTGAAGTTCGGCAGAGGGTGATGGTGTGCGGGTGCTTTTCACGGTATGGGTTGGGTGCAATCGTTTCGGTGGACGGACATCTAAACGCAGAGCGTTACCAAGACATTCTGGACAACGCAGCACTCCCATCTCTCTGGCGTTACCAATGGCCTTTTTCTGTTTCAGCACGATAACGCACTTTGCCATAAAGCAAGGGCTGTAGGCACATGGTTTGATGAAAAGGGGGTTCGAGAACTTGACTGGCCTGCACAGAGCCCCGATCTGAACCCCGTCGAACATCTTTGGGACGTGTTGGAACGTCGATTGCGCGCTTGTGCGGAACGCCCGAAATCCGTGACCGAACTGTCCAATACACTTATGGCAGAATGGCGAAAATTACCTGTCTAAACGTATCAAAAACCTGTGGACAGTATGCCCCAGAGAGTAGAAGCTGTGATAGCAGCAAAAGGTGGACCAACAAGATATTAAAATATGTATATTTTTCAGTGTTTCTATTAAAGGGATGGTGTCCCATGACTTTTGATAGGACAGTGTATTTCTCTCTGCCAATTAGTCTTGGAAACGTCATACTCCATATGACTAAAAGTCAAAAGAGACCCAAGTAGCAAACTTTTTAAACATAAAAACATAAAACTGTTACCATATTAATAATATTAATGAATTTAAATTTTTGGTATTATTGTGGTTATGCATATTTATAATGATAATAGCATTAGTAAACAGTAATTCTAATGGTAATTGCGACCAGATCTTTAAGCCACTATAAGATATGCTCCTATGATGATACTCGAGCTTTTCAAAGGGAAGGCGAATATTCCCGGCTTATCTGGTAGAATATGTGTGATTGTGACTATTAGTTCTGATTTCAAGAACAGGGGATACCTTTAGAGTCCCATTTAACATTTTATGAATAAATGTACCTAGTTGTAACCGATAAATCTGATAAATTGTAAAGATATGAAAAGATGGAAATAAATATGAAAAATAGAAACGGTTTTCGGTGTTTTAGCCAGTACCCTCAAAAATCGTTTTTGAAGTTTTAAAAGTCTTGTAAGGTTGTAAGAGGTGATCGAACCCCAGGAAATTATACCGTAGCTTAAAGTTGAGTGTATCAAAGTAAGATAAAGCAATAGAAGTATATTACTAGGCAAATAGTGTAGTTTGGCGATCAGCCCTAGTCTCTTATTGAGCTTCGTGACTAACGCTTCGGTAAGTAAATTCCAATTGAGGTTATGAGTTATTAACAGTCCCAAGTATTTGAACGATTTCACCGTAGTGATGATATTGTTGTCATATAGGATCGGTGGTAGAGAAGGGATATTACATTTATTGTGTTGGTAAAAAACATGGCATTGGTTTTCTCCGTATTAACAGACAAAGAATTGAAGTTAAAGTATTAAGAGTGCTGTTAACATATAAAAGAAGCTGGTTTAAATTAGGGGCTGGAAAATAAAAAAGTTGCATCATTTGCATAGAAGATAGAAAAGGTATCGGAGAATGCATGTGGAAGGTCATTTATGACCAAATTAAATAAAGGCGGAGAGGGTATAGAACTTTGGGGGACTCCCTGATTCCTAACGATTAACTCAGATGAAAAACCTGATTCTAAAATTCTTTATAGAAAAGAAATTAATATCAAGAACAGATGAAGGTAGGGTGCTTTAATAACGCCAAAATGTCTCCTCAGAGACAAAAAAGTCATTTTTAACAAAAAAAAAAAAAAAAAAAAAATCGTCTTAATGTGAGAAGTCCATTTAAGTCCAATTTATTGAGCTTGGGTCGCTAGAATGAGGGGGACCTCTACTACCTAAATGAATGAACACTAGAGCCATTTCTTCATTGTTTAGAAAAAAAAATCTCTAACAAGGTTTAGCCAATGTCATAAAAAGTACGTCAAGACACTGTAAGACCATAGTCTAGAGCGGCAGACTTCTATGAAGTGGGCATGTAGAAGCTCAATGAGCGCTATGACAAGTGTTTAAATAAATTTGGAAACTATGTGGAAAAATAGTTAAAGGTATATAGAATCTGGTAAAGAAAATTTTTTGAAAATATCTGTAGTAGTTTTGTTTTTATTACAAAACGGATCTTACTTTAAAAACAACCCTCGTAGTATGAACAAGAGCTGCAGCGCGTGAAAAACCCGAAGTCATTTAACATCAAGAGGATTATTTGTACGAGATGAGGGGTTCGCGAAGCTTTTGTGAAATGGCTGGGTTACCTCAACAACATGAACAGCTGGGTTCGAGAGATGGACCTATTCAACATTTGACGAGTTGTGCACTGCGTCAGTCATGAATGTGACGAGTCTGGTGTTTCTCGTTAGCCTCGTGAATGTGATTCGCCAACAAGTGCTGGTTTCTATGTGACACCGTCATCAAATTCGCCTACGGGAGAAAAAATTCGTGTTAACACGACCGCTTTCAAATCTGACTCTGTAGCAAAGAAACCAATGTTGAGTGCTTTAAAATGGTTGGCTGGAAATACAAGTAAAGCAAATCACATTTGTAGCATTCATCGTAATTTAGAGTTTAAACTGTTATTTTATTTAAAAAATGAGGAATCGTTATTTGCACAGAGATGCATGTTATTGTGTCTCGAAAATATAACATTTCTTGTCTTAAAATTTGGTGTTTATCCATAGTTTTTTTGAAAGTGGACTTGGGTCTATTTGTATTTTCACCCATTCAAATAGTCTTGAACGAATTTATTTATAAACTTTTCCGTCTTACCACTGTTCACTTTAAAAGGAACGCGTTAGTAGATTTTCTCAGTATGTTGCAAGTCTATGTGGTGCCGCCTGATGCGACTGCCTCTTTGCGTCCTAGCACGCCACGGCCCTTCACCTGTAAATATTTTGAAAGGCTTTCTGATGTTCGAGTGCTGTCTTTTTAAAGGCACAACAAGCGAGAGAACACATCAATGCAGGTAAGAAGAAATTTATATCCATCGTTCTGCTTTGACCGACTGCTCAGGTCAACCAAATCACGATGCAATTACGATGTAGGCTAGCTCATTTCTAGAAAATACTGGGCTGACTCCATTTTACTATCGTATAAACAGCACCAAGTAACCCAGATAACATTTTTACAACATTGAAAATAATTTTGTATATGTTTATTTGGGTTATATTCGTATAGCACCTGGCAAAAAAGAATCTTTCCCATCACTTCTACCAGTATTCCAAAAACTCACTGTAACATACTAGAAAAGGCAAACAACAATGACATTTGTATGACCAAGGTACACCTTACAAGAAGGGAAATTGTGATGGTAAATACGACTTTCCAGCCCATAATGCTTGTATGTCTTGTCTGGAATTCTCAGTACTTTGCCTGTCCTTTCATCAAATTAATTAACATTAAAAAACAATCATAAAAGAAATTGAATGCATCTCATCGAAAAAGATTAACTGAAATATTTTACTCGAATTCATTAAGATTTCATAGAAACATGCAATGAGTATTAGAAGTTACTGTATGTGAAACACTAAAACTACCAGGCTTGAGTAACTCTTGCTACCCTGGTGACATTAAAGCTTAACCATAGCCTACAAGGATTAAGGGAAGCCTGATCAATTTGCTAGTGAGACATGGTTCCTATTTCGACAGAAGTCTTATAGCGTCACCCATTGACAACAATGTGCAAAATCTGAAAAAAATTGAAATAATACACTTAAAACCAAGTTTCATTAATTGCATCACAGTGGGGCGCTGCAAACATTCTGCAGAAATCCATAAGCTACACAGTATTGGAAATAAAATGTTCTGATTAGAAGAGTTTACAGATATTTTGAAAGTAAAACTTATTTAATTTAGATTGTTAGCATCTAAAATTATTTTTAAGTGTACGTTTTCAATTTTATTTTCAAATTTTACAAATTGTTGTCAATAGATGGCCCTATAAGACTTCTCTCCAAACTAGAAAAAAACGGACACTTTTACCAATAGACAAACCGAGAATAGACCAGGTTTCTCTTAATCCATGTAGGCTTTGGCTTAACTTTGAATTGATTTGTGATGCACTGGGTGAGCTTTTGAGTATATTCTCTGTAGCATTATAAAAATTTTCATTTCAATGTTTGGTTTTATGAAAACGTTTTTACATGCATTAATGATACATATATTTCTTCTCCAGTGTAAAAAAACGCTCTTGGAAATCAAGCCTGAATAGCAATCTCTCGAGTATTTTCAACAATGCCTAAGTTTTCTGTTGTAATAAAAAAAAAGTAAGGAGATACGTGGAGTGAAAAAGTACATGTATTCCTTTGCCGTTGGGTTAATAAATCTGAAACGTTCGAAGATGGTAAAACCTCTAAATATCTTATAGGTGCCAGTTACTCCCATTAACTGTATAGGGAGAAGGGTTATCAATAAAGTAGCTCTACACAGAGCTCTCTGTAGTCCGCTATAACCAACAATTTCAATGAAACTACACTGCTCAAAAGAATTAGGGGAACACTTCTGAAAACATTTGTAAGATCTCAAGATTAAAACTTCCGATAAAATGTGTCATAGTTTTTTGATAAATTAGATGTGGTCTATTGAAATCACTGGGTGTTTTTTCAAGTTTCTCTTTTTTCCGTGAGTTTAAAGTGAAAATGCCAGAGACCCCTTAAAAACAGAATGGCCATCACCATATGACAAAGGTCACATGGTCGTCAATTAGCATTAATTTGCATGTTAAAGCTCTGATACAGTATTCGGACGTTTAATTTATACAGGCTGGAGGAAGTTGCAAGAGCTGTTACGCTGCTCCAAGAAGGCTACTCAATCAGGTACGTCGCCAGACAGCTTCAAATGTCACCTTCAGTGATCCATCGTGCATGGAATCGTTTCCAACAGACTGGTCGTTATTCGCGAAGGGCTGGACAAGGACGCAGACGCATAGCGACAAGAATCCAGGACCGATATCTTCAAACTTCTGCTCTTTACCGACGAACATCAACTGCTAGAGACTTGCAAAACGACCTGATTGCGGCATCTGGAATGGTTTAAAATTCATATCTTTAACGAGAACTGTTCAACGTTCTAAACAAAACCCATTCTATACTTTAAGTTTGGGTATCAGAAAAAAATATACACAATTTGGTAGTAAATACCTTTACCGTTTAGGGGATTATTAAGGACACACAAACAAACAAACATGCAAGTAAACAAAAGTGAAATATGCAGGGTGTTTCAAAAATACTTTTACAAACTTTTAGGGGAGGTAGTATGGGTGATTCTAAGCAAAAGAAATTCATATGAACATGAGGCCGAATTTGAACGCTAACTGAGATATGAACAGAAATAAAAATGCCGCCACCAAGACCAACATGTTAATAACATAACATCTAGGAAGATGAAATTTGGGGAAATAATAAGGTACATAAATCTCTGTATAGGCTACCGTTAAAATTGTATCAAATTTTAACTAGTAGTTTCCAAGTGCTTGTTAGTATTTGTTAGTACTCACATGTGAGCACTATTACGATTTTGAAGGGTAACTCGGAAACTACTAGTTGGAATACGATCAAATTTTAACGATGTACACAGTTTTATGCCCTATTATTCCTCCAAAATTCATTATCGTAGGCGTTATAGAACCTGAGTTATTAACTTGTTGATCTTGGTGGCGGCAATTTTATTTCTGTTTATATCTCAGCGTTCAAATTGGCAACGTGCTCCAATCTGAGCACAATCACACAAAAATCTTAATCACGACGTCACAATCTAAACAAATGAGGACTTAAAAGCCCAACTCACCCATCTGGTCCATGCAGCACAGACAGAAAGGAGAGCGTTGTTAGAGTTGCCGTCGAGAGCAGACCTAAAAAGTGGAGGTCCAAACGAGCGCTTCACGTTTTATAAGAGGCGGCCTCGTTTACCTTTGGAGCAGGTGTCAAGCACGCCTTCTCTTTCCTCGTCCATTAAAAGGTTTTTAAAGATCCTTCCCAAGAGCAGCCACTTCTCCAATGCTATCACTTTCTCCAAGGCAGGTATTCAAACGCGAGGGAAATAGAAAGAGAGACCCCCAACTTTTCTTTTCCGCTGACACCCAGATCGAGGAAGACATTTCATGTCACCAAACAAGTCAACTTGTGTACTGAGGCGGCCAGAAACGCACGCAAAGGTAGTGACGTCACGATGGAGGATTTAGCGGGGAGTCGATCACTTTTTTAATGAAATTTGCGTCGCCTGTTGACTCAGGTGAGAGTCGTTCGATGGCTCCCTTCGACATGTTCGGTTTCCGCACAATCACTCAACAGCTTTCGATGCCGGCGCATTGACAGATGGTTACGTTCTTTTTCACTGAAAGCTCGTCTTTAGGCCATTTTATCGATTATTTACAGGAATTTCCCTTGAAAACGTTGTTGTAATTTTTGTTGTTTTAGTAGCAATGCGCACGTATTAGTTAAACTAGCCTTTTAACGTGAAAGCTCCGCCTCGGTCCACTGAAATACTGCTTCCCTGCACGACACCCAATCGAGAATCTTCACTTGAAAAGCACTAGCAAAAGTCTTTCTTTTCAGAATCAGAACTGGTCATAGGCTATCAAAAAATTGTCTCTTATAAAACGAGCCTCAAAAGCCATTCCACTAATGGAACTGTAGTGAAATTGAAACTACGGAACACAACCTACTCACGAAATGGGTCCTTATCTGCCGAGAACAAGAGCCGCCCTTTACTCATCTGTTTAGTAGCTGGAAATCTCCTTGCTACATTGGCAGTCTATCGTTTCAGTCAGTTTCCTCCCAAAAGAGAGTCCTTTCCTCCTCCATTCAGTTAGCTTAATCAACCGTGCTAGCAAAATTTATCTCTGCTGTGCACCTCCACTTCTCAGGGAGAATGGCACTAGAAGAATGGTAGGGGCAGAGAGCTCTCCTATTTATTTATCATAATAGTAGGAGTGGCCCCTGTAGTTTTCGTGGCAACACAGGCTACCCTTCCTTTGCTTAGATATCTTCGGACAATTATTCAACCAGACATCTGTAGTGGTGAACCTAGGGCTGGATTAAACACTAAGCAAAATAAGCACGGGAAGGGCGGGACATAGAATTTCTGCTTTACTTAGATGACAAATTTAATTTATATTAACTTTTAATTAGAGTTTCATTGTTTTATCTTTTCTCACTGTTTCAATAAATAATGACTGGAATTTTTAAATAATTTCATTTTAAAAACATGAAAGAGAAAAACAACTAATGGCAGATATCCTTCAAAACTATTACAGTGACTACTACAAAATCTATACGGATGGACCAGACTACAAGATTTTAAAATTTGTGACAATTGAGGCATTGCTTAGCGCGGGGCGGTATGCGTGAGATGGGGAATATCCCGTTTTCAAATCGTAACTTTTCTGGTGGTTTGGGGGATTGAGAAAAAGATGAGAACTTTTCCAAATCTCGTCCCCATGTATGAGAGGGAACTTCTTTAGTCCTTTGATAATTTTCCCCTAGTCTGCGAGTTTTTGAACCTCTTCCAGTTCAACTGGACCTAATTCCATGAATCAACCCTACAGACGAGCTTAGGAACCTTGGTATTTCATAATGCAATTTGTAAGAGCCTTTATCTGAGAATTTTGTGTATCTTAGAGCTTGTTGGACAGAGTTAAATTTAATTAAGAATTTTCCAGGTTGCAATTTATTTATTCTCGGAGAGCCTCCGATTAGCAAGTTTATGATATAGGGGGCAGGCTCTG
>JAHWFO010068719.1:11707922-11750523 GCA_023313115.1 Rhysida immarginata | reverse complement strand
CCAGTGTAATCTAGTTGGACTAGTAAACAAGTTGGACTCCTGGAGGGCGTAAGGTTATGTTTATTGCCACTAGAGAGCGAATGATGGTCTGCACCTCGTGCGTTTCGAATATACGCGGACGGGAAACACCATCGTCACACTCTGTATGTTGTTGGGCGCTCCGTACAGCGAACTCTGTAGCATGGCCAGAACAATATTGTTTTTGTTTTGGCCGCCGAAACCATCACCTGCAAAAACGATGTGTCTGATTGAGTCGCATTCCAGATCATGGGGGAGAACTTCACTGAGATAATGGAATACAGCGTTGGCTACTTCGTTGCTGCCTTGCTCGGACTGGTCGGAGGACACGTCGCACAACACAAAGTTGCCTCTAGGCCAAACTGATGTGACTAGAATGCCTCTTGAATTGGCAGCTTCGGAAGGACTTGGACCTGTTGTAGATCAAAGGCAATAAGCTTTACATCTGGAACAGTCTTCTTCTCACGAAGAATGGCGTAGAAAGCCTTAGCTCGCAGTTTGTGATTGGCTAGAAAAGTTAGCCCGATTTGCACTGAACACAGCGGTGGAGTTAACTTATTTTTCACCGTCATGCTAACTTTCCTACACTCATACTAAGGAAAATTTTAACTCGATTTGCACCAAATTGTGTCCAACATGTAGGAATCTATGACGTCAAACGTCACCACAAGTTGTTGCAAATTAATTTAAAATTGGTTTGGTTTGTTGGTTTGTTTGGTATTAACGTCCTTTTCAACTGCTATGGTCATTTCAGGACGGCGTTATAGGGGCCGCAAATTTTGCCTCACTATACGGGACCAACGGCTTTACTTCCCTTCCGAAGGAAGTGCGTGATCTCAGGATTTTTCCCCTGAAAAAATCCTCGTCGTCCTCGGCCGGGGTCGAACCCGCGTCCTCGGGCATCAGAGGCGATCATGCAACCACTGAGCCACCGAGGCCGATAATTTAAAATTGGATTTAACTTGTTTTGCAGAGTCACTCTTCAATTCATGATTCCGAATTTCCTTCGTATCTTGTGACGTCCCAACTGATCGGAAAAATGGCGTCCCTCCCGACCGCAGGAGGAGGGGGGGGGGGCGAATTGAAAGTTTTACATATGTTACGCGCAGATTGTGAAATTGCACATTCATGAAATGCGCACAAAGATTTCTACTCATTTCATGCTACAGAGAACCTATGAAGGCTAGGAAGCTCATTGGCGAATGGCGTGGAGCTCGAATAAACATGGCGTCTTGCTTATCGATACGCAGGTGATAGTGGTTTCAGACCATTGTGTACGGCATTAAAAAGCCACATACCCATTAAAAAATATCAACTAATAAGGAGAGCAACGATTTTACATTTCGTCTGTGATAATTTACTTGACATTCCTAACCACAAACACACAGAGGCATGAGCGTGTGCCGTCGCCGCCTACGATTCGATGAACCCCCCCCCCCCCCGGTATATTTGACAGAGCTGAAATAGGAAATAAAGAGATTCCTTTATTTCAAAAATAAAAAAAAAATTAACCATTTTTAATTGATAAAGTTTATATAAAAATTATTTTAAAAAATATCATTTTTATCCTAGCAATAAAAAAGTGACACAACTGAATAATTGAAGGGTCGAAGCAATAAGGACGTAACCAACAGAAAGAATTTTTTGGGAAAACTGATATTATATTTACAGAAAAATCTGTAAATCTGTATGGTTGATGTTTTGCTTTACTGTGACTGCAATTTACTTTGCAATTGTTACTAAAACATACTGTAAATGGATTTCATAAGCAGCAATTACTACATTTAGTACTTCTTCCTGTGGGTTACGTCCTTATTACCCCGAGCCCTTTAATTATAAAAGTGTTAAATGATCAAATATTTCGAAAATTTACACGTTTAAAATTCAGTATTCTAAAACGCAAAGAAATGTCAAAAATAAATTCGTCTTCTAAAATATCTGTATGTTAACTATTAAATACTTTTAAAATATCTATAACAGATAACATATTATATATACATTTGGTTTCAACCTGGCTCAAAAAGTCTTCTTCAGATAGCAAAATACTGTTAACTTTTGGAACCGATTTCCTGAGCAGCTAAGATTTAGCATAATGGAATGTAAACGTACGGACTTCAGCAATCAGAAGTTATATGCTAGGACTTTTAATTTCTCAGTATTTAATGCACCGCCAAGTGACGTGCGCAATCCCCCATTTTTGAAAAACTTAATTACAATGCTAATATTATACAATGCAGAAATGAGTAGAAACTGCTGTGTACATTTCATAACTTATGTAAAAATTAGTTTTAATTCAGAAAGTTTTATTTCATAAAATTATTCTCTCATTTACAAAAATTTTCTATTTTTTCCAATATCAGTTAACTTGATAATAAAATAGTTTGTTCTATTTGTAATTAAAATCGCAGGTAAAAATTTAAATTGAATATCCTTAATGATTTGCACACGATTTGTTTGAATGACATGAAGAGTTAGTTACAAAGAAGTTGATTTTCAAAACAATTACATTTTTTATTAGTACTACGTGTCTTGCAGGAGAATGTTTTGAAACCCTGACGCTCGCTATAATCCAAATAGTTTATAGCGCTCACAGTAACTAACATCAGGGAGAAAATAACCGTATTAAAATATTACGAATGGAATTCTGAGGTAAAATTGTATGAAATTGAAATAAGAATTTACAGCACAATATAGCATTAATATTTGTATACAGATAAAATAACAGAGGTGAATAAACAAGAGAAAGTACAGGTCATTTGTAACTGTACAATGGATGAAATGAGCAGAAACCGAGCAGTTCATGAATTGTATAAAATTCTGCACATTTCACGAACTGTATAAGGGTTGCGCATTTCGTGAATTGTGCGATTTCACGATCTGCGCATATGTTCAGGGTGGTCCATTTAAGTGTAGACATGGAAATATCTCGGAAAGAAAGCATTATACGAAAAAATGTCCAAAAACAAAAGTGAATTACTTCGCGGGGGAAATTCATTAGCCAAAAAATTAGCTCCCCCCCCCCCCCCTTGTGAGAGGGGGGGGGGGGGATAACTTTGAAATCTTAAATAGGAACGCCTATTTTTAATGGTACATTCAGATCGTACACAATATTCGAGAAATGTTTTATTCTTGGTGTTTTTTCAATTGGTCCAACCGTTTAGGAGATAGAGGCCCTGAAAGTATGGAACCTTTAAAGTTTTGAACCCAATTTTATCGATGAAGACAAAAAGATAGAGGGTGGGCCTTGTAGTCATTCCTAGTCTACTTTTTGGTGGTTTTAAGAATCCGATGTCAGAATTTCAAAAATTCAAAGTATTTTAATGCACATGCAAAATCCTGGGGGCAGCAGTCCTATGGAGGCAGGTTTATAATCATCATCATCATCATCTAATCCTTTCTACACCTCTTGAAATAGCTCTCCAGCATAACTTGCACCCCATTCTACCCGGCGATCAAACTTATTCAAACTCCCCTTTACTAAAAGTAATTACCAACGCCGCTGCGTCTCATATCAACACCTCCTATAACTACTCCTATAACCTCCTAAGTAGTTATAGGAGGTGTTGCTCATATGCAGGCATTAAATGGTGGAATAATTTGCCGGAACAAATTCGCTCAGCCCCTACAAGTTCATCATTCAGGAAATTATTGAAAAACTCCCTTTTAACTAACAATCTATCTACAAACAATAATTATTCTCCCTTCTTATTTAAATTTTCTCTATAATTTAACTTAAGACTTTTTTTTTCTAACAATTCTTTACATTTCAAATTTTTCTTACAGCCTTTTTGACTTTAACTCGACCTTTTAAATAAATAGCATCAATGTCAATAATGTAATAATAATATGCGATCTTTCAATTTACATTGTAATGGAAAACAAATAACTATAAATTAGTATACCCTCCGGAGACCTGTTGGCCATACATGGTCCGGATCAGGCTCAATATAAAAATTCTTCTTCTTTAAATAAATAAATAAATTGTATTTTCCATTCCCCAGGCAACAGAGCATTCTATCATTACATCATCATGAAAATATTGTTGCATCATCGCTACATCTGTTTCCATGGCAACAATATTTCCCCAGTGTTGATGTGTGTGTCAGTGGATGTACATGATCTTTTGTGTCTGCGTGCTTTGCATTACCAACATTCTGAGTGGGGTTATTCACTACTTGGAAATCTGTTGTCATTTGCACATTGCACGGAATAATACTGTAGATTTGTATAAAATACAAACAAACCCACAAACATTCTTCTTTATATATATAGATTAGCAGAGGCACCCGCTGTTGCCCGAGTAATATGATTAATTACGTCTTAAAATTGAATGATTGTATTAAAATAAATAAGATGAAATGATAAATTTTACCATTTCCTTGTGATATTCCTCGTAGGTACTAAGTATAGATAATAAATGAAAATTAAATGAAAGATGACAGTGAATGAAGAAAGATAAATTATTTTGTAAATGGGGCATTTTCAGATTTCTTTCTGAATCAATCTTCAACATTTATCATTTATTGTCATCTTTCGTTTAATTTTTATTTATTATTTATACAAAACATCTACGAGGAATATCACAAGGAAACTGTTAAAAATATTTTCTCCATTTATTTATTTGTGAGGATTTCATTCTCCACCCGTGTCAATTTCTCCCACGGTTGATTGGGGGAGAAAGGGTGAAGAAAGGACAATTAGCACCTCCACCAACTGGGAAGTGATGCGGAGGCCACATGTATAAATTGCTCACATTTGTAGCTTTTAATCACTCTCCGTTATTAAAGGAGAATGGCGACAACTCGGGCCTGATTCTGATTGGTTCACGCTCGGCCGCCATAGTCTTCCCAAAACAGCATCCCCGTTTGAATGGAGCTACAGGGAAATTAATATTTTTTGTTCCATTGTTCGTTTTTCTTGTGTGCTTCTTAATTGTCATTAATAAAATTGCATTATTAGTGTTTATAAATTGTGTTTTTACCTAAATCCGCTTTAAAATTAACGATTGGAGCCGCGAAGCGGGAAGTAAAAAAAAAAAATAAATTCATGAATACTATTTATTTACTATTATTCATTAAAATGTGAACATCATAAAATAAAATGATTTTATAATAATATAATAATAATAGATAAATGTTTCAAGGAATGTTAAAAAATTTATATACATTTTGAATTTATATAATTTCAAGAATTTTTAATTAGTGGTCATTCGCGCCCAACGAGCAAGACTTATTTTCTTGAAAGTTTAAAACAAATCGTAAAACCAATAATAAAAATAACTCTAGACACAGCAACATTCAAATGAAAAAAAAATGACAGGTTTTACCAGAAAGAAGAGACTAACAAGAAATTAAACCTCCCGAGGAAAGTGTAGGAAAGTAGCGGGAGTTCATCAATTTTTACCCCTTCATCTGTACTTTTTAACCCCAATTTTTTTTTTTTTATCAAAAAATTATTTTCTCGAATTTCGTATTAAGAAAATTTAAAAGACTCCTATCTTCTTTTTTTTCTCATCATTTTCGATCGAATAATATATCACACGCCATAAGTTGCCATAGTTCTAAAGACCACCCCCACAACTCCGACCCCACTGGGACAATTTGGCCCAAACTTCACAGAAGGTAGATTTTGCCTAGAGGAATATGCATATCGAATTTCACTCCTTTACATACGTGGATCACTTGGTCCCCTCTAATCCCACCCCCGTATTTCCGACCTCAGTGGGCCAATCAAAACCAAACTAAATAGTGGGTACGAGACACAAAAACCCTGGAATTTCATGTAGCCCATAGTAAGCTACATTCCGAATTTCAACCTTCTACCTCAATAAATAATAGTTAATAATTATTTACTTCAGGATAATTTAATTTACTTCAGGATAATTCTCTAATATTCTAATTGCCTTTAGAGAATTATCCTTTTTGCTTTGATAAAGGATAGTCTCTATCCGAAACGTCAGCTTTTTATTTGATTTTATATTTCCAGTTTTATTTTGATTTTACTTATTATTTATTAATTATTTTGTTAATTGTTAATTATTATTTTATTTTTCATTTTTATTTAGTAACTATTATTTATTGTATTCCAGGGTTTTTGTGTCTCGCTCGTCCTTTTCTCTTATAAATATCCGTTCAACCTTCTACCTCAAAATATGCAGAAATTATGAAGGGGACGGACGGACAGACGGACATTGTGAAACCAATAAGTAGCTCCATTCTTCCGCTACTTAATAAACAAACACTTCTCATCGGTAAACCATAAAACGAGAAACCATATTACACATCATCCATAAAAACCTAAGGCCCACGTAAGGAAAACATAAAATATTTAATAAACAACTCAAAGAGTAACATCAAATTAGAGCATTATTATAATAATAAAGAAACTCAAGTAAAATCGCTTATCTTAATAAAGTAATGATTAAATGCTGAAGTTATACAAGAGGAAAAGGAAAAGGTAGAAATATTTTCAGCAGCTCAGCTTATAAAAAAAATTTGGAGCGGTTTGTGTGTGTTTAGATCGTGTGTGTGGGTGTGCGTTCCAGTATGTTTTTTGTTTACAAGTGGTTAGAGTAATATAGTTTAATTCGTTTGTGATCGTATGGTGGTCGTTTTAAGAGTGTGTGTGTGGTTTATATCGTTTTTTTTTAACGTTAATTGTTAATTCTGTGTATTTTTTTTCATATCATTTACCAGCTTAATTTAATATCAAATAACCTTTTTTTTTTAATTGCTATTCATTTTTATTTTCTTGCTAGAAAGGTCAAAAAATAATCACCGTAATTATGGAAATTTAAAAAAAAAATCAATGTTATTTTTTTATGCTGCTTTATCTAAACAATATAAAACACCGGAGTAAAATTGTGGGAGTCGAGGAATTACATTCAGGGTTAATCCGCTATTATTGTATATATAAGGTTGCGTTTATTTTACGTTTTATTGTCATTTTTATACAATAGTTTCTTTAATATCAGATAAGGATATTTTGTTATTCCTTCATTTAAATATACGTGTTTAATAAATGATTAATTTAACAGTCTTGAAACCGTTTATACACGCAGCTAAATATTTGCTCTATACAGGGTGACCCAAACGTACCCAGCATAATTGTTTAGGAACACTGTATGGTTCAAATGGAACAAATGTCCTATAAACATTACATCTAGTTTCGATCGTGTATGAGATATCGACGTTTGTCTTTTTTCTTTTATTTAGATTCTTTTTCTAGAGAAAGCGTAGGTTTACCTATTTATTCTTAAAAGTACTTTTCCTGTTTTGCATATGCCAAACAGGAAGAGGAACCGTCGCACTTGTAACATGTGTGAAAGGTATTTTATTGACTTGGCGGTTGATTTGAGCAGTTGCTCATATTGTGCAACACAACGTCGAAGTTCATTATGCCGTTTGTTTTCACAAAAGAAGAATGTGAGGACATTGATTTGTTACTTTCTTCTTATTCTTATATCATTTTAGTTTTATTTTATAGTTCAATGTGAGGGTTGTCTCTCTCTAACAACCTTGGTTCAATGTGATGTTCTGTCAGTATGCAGAATAAAAGTGATCTGCACTCTCGAGTGTTTTATTTATATGCTTTAACAACTCCACTAGAAAATAGACGAACGTCGATATCTCACACACGATCGAAACTAGATGTAATGTTTATAGGATATATTTTGTTCCATTTGAACCACACAATGTTCCTAAAAAATTATGTTGGATAAGTTTGGTCACCCTGTATATGGCTAACAATTAATTAAGGACTGTTTAAAACTGTTAAACTTAACATTTAAGAAACACGTCATATTTAAGTAATGCAATATATTTCAAGCGGAGTAAAATTTTAGAAAATGAAATTTAGATAGTTTTGTAGCGTCAAAATTCATTTTTCAGTTGTCATTTAATTGCTAGACATTGAAGTGATCAACGAAACCCGATGACGAGCGTAATTGTTCGCGCGAAAAGTTTTGCCAATTTTATCTCTCTTGTAACACCTAGACGTAACTATTATAATTTTGTTTCATATTTTTTTAATTTATTTGCAACTTGCAAGCACGAAAACTTTCCGCTTCGAGGCCTGTCTTTCTCGTTGGCCTCGGTTTTGCCTTTATGTAAGGCTCTAAATAGGTGCTCTACTTTATGACGTCATCGACGCCCTCTAATCAAATGATTTATTTTATTTTTTGCGATGTTCAGTATATAGCGAATATTTGTTGAATTTATTAATTAAATAAGAAAAAATTTCGAAATGTAAACGAAAGCAATAAGTTGATTTGCATAGCAAGTAGAAAAGTATTTCCTGAAACTTTAATGTATTCTTGATGAAAGAAACTTCTTGTCAGAAATTCTTACATAATAAAAGGGGAGGAATCATTCTGTTTGATTAATTAATTGAAGGGCTCGGGGCAATAAGGACGTAACCCACAGGAAGAATTTTTTGAGGAAAGTGAAGTTATATTTTTAAAAAATCTGTAAATTTTGCTTTACTGTGATTGCAATTTACTTGTGCAATTGTTACTGAAACGTATTGTAAATGGATTTCACAAGCAGTAATTATTACATTTAGTAAAAAACTTCTTCCTTCGTCCTTATTGTCCCGAGCCCTTCAATTGTTCGCTTATCTTTATAATTGTGAATGTTAGAGTTGTACAGTGAAGCTAGCTGCCTATTGCGCGCGGGTGAGGGGACCCCCCCCCCCGTCCCTGCTATGGTAGAGAAATGCGGGGTTTTCATTCTTTTTCTATTGTATTTCTTTTGTTTTCTAATGTATAAGCTGCTTACGGAACCTCTTAAGGGTAGGAAACGCGAGACAATGGCAACAATGGTAGGAAACGCCTTATGCAAATAGGAAATCGGTTGCGCGTAGAACAATTGCACTGTGCTCGATAACGTAATCGTCGAAGGACGAACATCAAAGGCACCAATCGGTGGGCGAGGAATCAGTAGAAGCTGACGTCTCTGTTGCCTTTGATCGTTCAATTTTGTGGTCACCAGAACAGATCTACCGCTCAGTGACAATAAAATGGCCGATGGGGAACGCGACTACGATTTTGTGGTGTTCGGAGCAGGTGGTTTCACGGGCCAGTACCTGGTGGAAGAGTTGGTGAAAGAGGCGCCGCCAGTGACTTGGGCCGTCGCGGGAAGAAACGCCGACAAACTGAGGAACGTCGTCCTCGAAGCCTTCCGAATAACAGGTGCGCAGTAGTAGTAGTGGTTTAATAGTAGTAGTAGTAGTAGTAGTAGTAGTAGTAGTAGTAGTAGTAGTATAACAGGTGTTGCAAAATAATGATTGATCCGGTTATGCAGTAACGATGTTTATTATGTTGCTAATGCGTTTCGGTTTACACCACCATCAGAGCAAGATTTTACAAGGAATAAGGAAACTATATATATATGTACATATTTCTGGGAGGGGACAGTTAGCTGGTTAGCCTCGATTCGAGGTCTGTATCTCTGATTGGTTAGCAGTGGGAAGGGGGACGGCATAGTGCATAGCTAGTGGTTGTGAACTTAAGCTTATAACAATTGCACTAGTTATGCCCTATCCCGTTCTCCATCCTACTGCTAACCAATCAGAAACACAGGCCTCGAATCGAGGCTAACCAGCTAACTTCCCCCTCCCAAAAATATGTACATATATATAGTTTCCTTATTCCTTGCAAACTCTTGTTCTGATGATGGTGTAAACCGAAACGCGTTAGCAACATAATAAACATAGTTATTGCATAATCGGATCATTCTTATTTCGCATTATGCAAAGCAATAACGGACCCAGCTTGTCAACTATGACTTAGCCTACGAAATCTATGCCAACCTTCCGGCATTGGCTGGGTTCGCAAACATCATCCAAGGGATTTTGTAAGCGCTAGGCGATGTTTTCTACGATGCCCTTCATTGTAAGTCGCCTTCAAACAGGACTGGCTAAAAGTACCGAGACAGCAATACATCAGAAATACATGAAAACCTAAGCCTTCCTTCTGTGTAATGAAAAAGCACGGAAAAGTGGATTTTTTTTTCAAAACTATGGGGTAGGGGATGTCCATACATTTGGTTGCTTACAGTAAAAAATAAAAAGTAGAAACACTAGCTACATTCAAAAATTCCATGCTAATCGTGTTACGCATGCCGTGTTCAGTTAAAGCACGATCCGTGCTAGAAGTAATTTTTGAATGAACGCATGTTTTAGAGCATGATTGACAGACGGCGTGCACCGTCACAGCGCGAAGGCAGCTTAGCAATCGAGCATAAATATGCCCTATTCGAAAACAGATGCTAATTGATGAAGCTTTTCGCACGTCTACGAATACCATGTTCATACTATATTTCTTGATCATGATCATTTTACACATGATTAAGGTGAATCAAGCTTTATCGATAAATCCATGAGTTCACACAGCAAAATCCTAATTACGGATGGAGATAGTGGAGCTTTTCGCGATAGGCACTTTACTGTCGACCCAATCTTCTCCGATTTTGTTTCTTTCTTGTTTCGGTTCCTAACCAATATTCTTGAACAAATAGAGTTCCTCTGCACTAAGAAAGGCGGTTCTTGAATGTTTTTGAATGTAGTTAGCGACTGCTGAGGCTTTCAGGTTGTTAGGGATCTATGGTAACATGTTATAGAGGGGGAGAAAAGATGGAAAACTACTTTCACCATCATCGAGTGTGTTCAATCTGGTAGCCATGCATCGCAGTTTCCATCGCAGGAGGCTGGAACGCAGAACACCAAGTTCAATTCATTCGTAACTCCTCCTGTTGACACAATTTACAAAGACCCCACTCTTTGCAGTCGTCTCTTTTCGAGGGCCCGTTTAATGCGCCAGAGCCACAAAAATCCATAGGGGATGCGTCTGGCGACTTGACAGGTATGTCTCTGAGTGGAATGGAGCAGGTTCTGGTATTTTCTTGCATGCGTTCTAGGAACAAGCGAGTTGATAAGTTCAACAACTTATGAACATGGCTCTTGTGTCTCGTCTCCAGTTGTAAATCATAGTTGATAATTGTGTCTAGCGGTACACAGGTGTCCCTACCTTCTGTGCAGTGACCCATCGTGTTGGTGGGTTACATCCGGCGACGAGAGCCCGAACTTTCCGGACGACATCAGGAGTGCGGCCTGGTTTTTACCCTCGGGAATGGTGGCGCTTCTGGTTTTGCCAATGTTGATTGATATCCCTTTCTTGGAAAGTACGAAGCCTCGCTTCTTGCATGCTTTCATAATTTCGGAATAGCTGATCTGACGTCGGAAAGGGTTGTTATGTAGCCTTCCCAATACCTGTCAATTTTCGGTGGCATAACTCGATGTTTTTAGCTCGTTGTTTGAATACTAACCATTTTAATAGCTGCTCTAACACTACTCCACGTGATAGCTCACATGAATTGAACGTGCTCGCCACATTTAAATATGCTAATTGTACCATATATCCCTAACAACCCTCTGTGTTTCCAGTGTTTGGCTCTCGGTACTCATGCCATGCAGTCTTTCAAGCACAGTCATACCCTAAGAAGAATAAAAACTCCAACTCTGCCCCTGCTACAAATCTGTAGCAAATCTGGCAATGCCTCTTCCGTATGCATGCCCCAACCGTTTGTACACTGCAACGTGTCCTTCGTGAGATGGGCTTCTTTGGAAAGGCCCGCCCCATTGTAACAAATGGAACGTTGGAAGTGGACGATATTTAATGATGGCACATGTTCTCCTGTAGCGTCTATTCTCTCTCTCTCTCTGCGTCGCAGGAACAGGAAAAGAATTTGGATTTTTTCTTTGCACTCTTTTGGGGGAGAGGCTGAGATTGGGGCCCTGTCAAAGCCAGTCTAGCTTTGAACCCGTGTTGTCAAACCATCGCCGGACAAGCTTCGACGTGTGGACAGGACAGTCGTCCTGTTGGAACAGAAAACAGGCCTTCCCCGAAGCTCCCAGGCAGTTGGGAGTTCAGCATTGTCCAGAATGTCAGAAAGAGGAAGCTTTTTGCCTCGAAGGTGAATGCTCTTCGTCAAAAATAATGGTGTAAGGAGCACCACCATTTGTCTAGTGATGATTGGGCAAAGGTTATGTGGCGTTATGAAAGCCCACTCTCCAGCAATCTGATGGGGCTGGAGGTGACCAAAAGAGAAAGGCAATCAAGACTTGGGACATTTGTGGGAGGTCACGGTGTGGGCCAACATGTTCTGTGCAGCAGGTGTTGGAACCTTACGGTATTAAGAAATGTTGGAGCTTTCTTGGAGTTTTGGGCAACCACTGCGTGAAATTTTGCACAACACAGAGCACAGTTTAGGTTCTATTCTGAGTGAACCTTATCATTTCTTGTCTCTTTTAGCTGTATTTTAAAAATGCCCCCCCCCCCTCTCTTCTTGTAATTGAAGTACAAGGCAGAACTTTTTAAGCCTTTCTAAGTAAATTCAAATTCTTGATGTCTTGGATTTTTATTTAATTTCTTAATTCAAGGTAAATCTGCAAAAGAGATTCCTGTTATAATTGCTGATGTGAGCAATGACAATTCCTTAGGAGAAATGTGCAGAAGGGCTAAAGTTGTTTTGAATTGTGTTGGCCCTGTAAGTACAATAAATAAATAAATAAATTTAATAGAGATGACTGTAAATGCATTATGTTTTATAAGTTTTTTTTCCTATTGTTTCTTTTCACGTTTCAGTATCGATTTTATGGCGAGCCCGTCGTTAAAGCATGTATTGCTCATAAAACTCATTATGTTGACATTTCCGGAGAGCCAGAGGTAAAATTTTAAGGATTTGTTTTAATTTAGAATACTAGTCGTTCCTGTTTTTACGAATTAATTAGAGCACTTGTGACACTTAAAAAGGAAGCTAAATTCTAATAGAAAAAATACTGTAATAGAGTTTCGAAGACCAAGTTTATGAGATGTATAATTAATGTCAATGCTTATTACAAGGGATTTGTTAGTATTCTGTAAGCAGTAAATATTTCCTGAAGAAAAGACATAGAAGGAAAATAAAAAAAGGAAAAGAGAGAAAATTTACACATAAACAGTAGGAAAGCAGAAAGATTTTAACGATCGGCAGCTTGTTCACTTCAGTGCTTGGAAATGACCCAGTCAAACATGAAAATGTACAATCCAACAGCTAGAACGATGCTAATCACAATTCTCTGTGTAAAAACCATTTGGAGCACCAAATATATTCTTTGAAAATTTGTGGTATAAAGTGATTACGATTAAGAATTACTAAACCAAGACAAAGTGCCCTGTTTGGCTCACTTCTTAGTTCTGACAGGCAGTAGCTAGCGGGAATGTGGGGGAAAAAATCTCATTGCATGCATCAAATTATAAAGTGGGGAGGGGGGGGGCTGGTAAAGCTAGGAGCTTGTAGAGTGGGAAATGCATGTATATGAAATTTTTTTTGTTTTGTTTTGCTTTTAAGTTAAGAGCAACCTTTGATTACACACACCAATGATGATATAACTTTTTTAGTGAATTTGCCTTACTCGTATGGTTTTTAATGTGCTAATTCTGAATCTGCTTTTAGATTTCTTTTTTCTTTTTTATATTTAGTCATATTTCCAAGTTATTCACATAGAGACTGCAATGTTAAAGTAATGGGTATGAAGAGAAGCGGCTGCAATGTTAAAGTATCCATATTTTTTGGCCACAAGGAAATTTATCAGGCTGAATAATTTAAAATGGTTCATTGAAAAACAAGAAATCTGTTTAGTGATAGAAAAAAACTGAGGTCAGATACGGGTTCAGCATAAAAAAAATATTTTTTGGTCTGTGTTATTCTTGTATATAATTAATCCACTAAGTAATGATTTTACCGTAAAAGCTCGATTTGAGACCCAGACTTCTATTTGTAAAAGATCGATTTGAGACCCTTAATCGAGATAGGCTTCTATTCAAGACCCGGCATTAAGAGCAATTCCCAAAAATACCACTATATTTGATATGCACACATTTGATTATTAAAAACAAAATTTTAAATGTTTTTACATCATAAACTACAGATATTTTCTAGTAGATATCTTCTGTTTCGGAATCATTGGAGATACTCCTTCGTTATTATAAAGTTCTTCATCGTCCTCTATCTATCTCTTGTAATGTGGTTTCTGTATCCCACATAGAATCAGGTCTTTATTCAAGACAGACTTTTAGCTGAAAGTTTTAGAGCCTCAAATCGAGCTATACTCTATTTTGTATCATTTCCACCATACTGTTATTTGACACAGAAGAAAACACAAGCTCTTGTCCAGATTAAAGTTAAAAGCCCGTATGCACGTTTCGACTGCCCTTGCAGATTGATGACTGCAAGGGCAGTAGATATGCGCATATCGGTTATTAAACGTTAATGTGGACAAGAGGTTATGTTTTCTGTGTCATTCTATTTATCCACAGTAATTCGGTTTCTCCATGCTGTTATTTATTTATTTATTTTATTCTGGCCAGTTTTTAGAAAGAATTCAGTTGGAGTATAACGAAGCAGCCAAAGAGGCAGGCGTTTATATTGTTGGTGCAACGGGATTTGACAGCATTCCCATTGAAGCAGGCATCCGTTTTCTTAGGGACAAATTTCCAGGTGAACACAAAATACATACCAATGTTCTTATCGGTTTCATAAGGTGTCAAATAGATAAAACAATAAAGATTGTGCTAGTGACTCTCAACCAGAGGTAACTTTGAGAGTTTTAATCAGCGTCAGTTTCTGCATCCAAAATGGTGGATTTTTAATACATTGTTTTGTAAAAATCAGTTATACCAATAATTCAGTTGTGTTTGCATAGTCATAAATATATGCAAAATGGCGATGTAATGAAGAAAATGAACTCTTCTTCATGGGTTACCTTAGCCAAATAGTTGAGAGCCACTATTTTGAGATGAGCATTGTTTAATTGAATAAATTTATAATGTTACTTAAGTGTTCAGGCTTGAAATTGGACAAATTGATATTAAATGTGGATGCATCTTCAAAATATGTCATTTTCGGGCATTGTACAGTGTGTTCTTGAAGGACTCCAAATGACTAGTACAGCGTTTTTCATCAGCGTTTAAATCTTTTTCCATACTGAGATTAAGGGTATCCTTCCAAAATGTAAGAGATTTTTCTGTAGCATTGATGTATAAAGTTATTTAAATACTTAGAAGTGCAATCTACATAAAATAAATACATTTCTTACACCCGAGAAGCCATCTATATTGCAAGCTGAACTCGTTGAGAAATTTGTAACTTTTCCATTGTTCCTGGATCGTACGAGGCTTCATTGAAAACTAATGTCTCCATAGTTGTAACTTTTTTCTTTGGCAATCGATTTTCAAAATTCTTTTTTTGTACCTGTGAGCTACATTTGTCCTCTATATAATGCTCTATTCACTTTTCGATATAGTCCCTATCCCTTTTCACGCACTTGTGACAAATCTGTCGGAGAATTCCGATGGTTATTGTCAACAGTAGGATTGAATGACAGCTTTCACCTTGTCATCAGAACAAAACTTTTGTCCCTTTCATCCATCCCTGGTGTTATTTCATAACAGTCATTGTGTTTCTGTGAAAGTTTTCCTCCTTTTGACATGACTTTATCTGCCTCATGTACCTCATCATGGCGTTCTCAAAGAAGATAGCCTAACCACAAAGCTTCGTGTCGTTTTCAATGGATCTGCTCCCACTACATCACTTAACTCCTTACAATTGGTCGGCCCTACAATTCAACAGGATCTGTTTAGTGTTCTTATCCGATTTCGCAAACATGTCTACGCCTTCTCTGCTGATATAGAAAAGATGTATCGCCAAGTTTTGATTGATGAGTCTCAAAGACCCTTGCAGTGCATCTTATGTAGACCTGATCCAAATGATGTCATCAAAACCTATAATCTGAACACTTTTACTTATGGTACCGCTTCTGCTAGCTTCTTGGCAATTCGATGTTTGTTCGAACTTGGCATTGAATGCACACAATCCCTTCCTGAGGTCTCTTGAATCATCAAAGAAGACTTCTACGTTGACGATTTGTAGGGTGGAGCGAATGACGTTTCCACAGCAAAGGTACTGTGCAAAAACCTATCTGCTACCTTACAAACTGGTTGCTTCAATTTACGAAAATGGATCTCGAACGACCCCCTAATTCTTTCAGGCTTCATGGACTCCGGCATTCACCCTATCCCAGCTGATATTGGCTCGCATGATAGCACAAAGACTCTTGGATTGCATTGGTCGCCACTTGATGATAAGTTGGCATTCTCTATTTCTCTTACCTCTACAAAAAGAATAACTAAGCGTGCTATCCTGCCCGACATATATCAGATTTTCGATCCACTCGGCTTGCTAAGCCCTTGCACTATTATGGCCAAGATGATGTTGCAAGCGCTTTGGTTAGAGAAATTTTCATGGGACGATAATATTCCTCGCTCCTTGTCCACTCAATGGTTGAACTTGAAAGGTGATCTTCCCGCCCTAAACGAAGTTGCCTTTCCTAGACATATCATATGCAATGATCCGAAAAGTGTACAGCTTCATGCCTTCTCCGACGCGTCCATCAAGGCCTATGGCGCCTGCATCTATGTACGCTCTGTTGATCAAAACGGTGCTATTTTCTCAAATTTATTATGTTCGAATGACCAGCTCATTCAATCTAATTCATTGTCTTTACCATCGTAAAGAGAGCATTAACCCATAACTCATGAGTTTTGAAATTAATTTTGCATTTGTTCATTTTGGTTATGGAGGTATTACCCCTGGCAAAAAGGGAGCCTTCCACTTCCACTTGTATTCCAAAGAATCAAAGCAATCACAAAACCTCTAGTTTTATGTCTGCAGAAAAGAGCAATAGATTCTCGTCTTAATATAACAATACAACATTTTTGCTTTGCTGTGATAATTAGTAATAAATTCTAACTATTGCATCTGTACCTATTGTCGAGAATACTCAGCACTTTGCTTGGGCTTTCGTCAAATTAGTTAACATTAAAAATAATAGCAAAAAAAATGAACCATTTTTCCACGGAGAAACGATTAATCTAAATATTTTACTCGAATTCTTAAGATTTTATATAAATAAGCAATGGGTATTAGAAATTATAGTATGTGAAATACTAGTACACCAAGCTTGAATAAATAACTCTTGGTGCCTTGGTGGCATCAAAACTTAACTTTGGGCGAGTTTAGAGTATTTTCTCTGTATCGTTTTCAAATATAATAATTTTCCTTTCAGAGTTTTGTTTTATAAGAATGGATTTATTTAAACTACTCTAATATATATCAGAGTACCTTAGGAAATGAATTCTAGTGATGAGCGTGATTTCACGACCTGTGATTTTTTTCACTGATAGTGAAATTTCACAGATAATCAATGCTACTCTCGAACATTCGAAACCGTTACCAGTGATTTTCACAAGTGCTACTCTCGAACTTGTTACCAGTGATTTTCACTGTTTCACAGTTATCTCTACTCACTCGAGGAAACTGACGTACGCGTGAACGACTACAACTCATTTAACCAATCCGAATGCACAGGGAAGTGAGCATTCATATTTTTCATAATCTGTAATACTATGTTTTCTAGCGATCGTTGATTAATAAGCCATATGGAAATCCCCAGTGCCTTAGAGGATTGATCGTATCAACCGAGATTTACAAGAAATCCAAACGTGCGCATTATGTATGGCCCTGCAACAATGCAAAGTACATCCGTCATTATCAAATTTCAAAAGCAACAGCAAACAAACGCGTGAACCCGTTTTGTTTACCACTCTGATTGTCTTCGTTTACTATCAATCCCAATAGTTTTGAGTAAGGTCTATTGAGGAAGAAACATTTCGTGCTTATTTCTATATGGTTTATCGATAATATTTTTTATATCAAATTGCGTTTAATAAAAACATAAGCAAGATCACATAAAATCTCCTGATATAATTACTTCATTTGCATCTGCAATCGGTAAACAATAAATGTGATAACTTTATCCAGTGGCATTTCCAGAGGGGAGCGAGGGGAAAGACCACCCATGATCAGGGGCGGAATTTATACCTTTTTTTTTTATAGGTATAAGCTAAATATGCTACAGCTTAGGGCCTCACAATCTGCAGGGGCCTCAAAAAATTCCTGTTTTCACAAATTTTCAGAAATTAAATTCTCTGTATAATAAAATTTCTGAAATTTAGTATTTTTTAATAATTTGTTATTATTTTTATATTAAATATATTATTTTTTATAAAATTAAACCATCTTAGCGCCCTAAACGAAGTTGCCTTTCCCAGACGTATCATATGCAATGATCCGAAAAGTATACAGCTTCATGCCTTCTCCGATGCATCCATCAAGGCCTATGGCGCCTGCATCTATGTACGCTCTGTTGATCAAAACGGTGCTATTTTCTCAAATTTATTATGTTCGAAAGCCAAAGTGGCTCCTCTCAAGTCTATATCCATTCCCGAACTAGAACTTTGTGGTGCTCTTACTCTCGCCCCCTTAGTTCAGCAGGTTACTTCTGTGCTCAAATTACATTTGATCAATGCTTCTTCTGGACTGACTCCAATATTATTCTTGGTTGGTTGAAAATGCATCCAAATCGTCTACACACGTTTGTCGCCAATCGTACATCTGAAATCCAGACACTCTCCAACAATTCTGTGTGAAACCTTGTCTCCAGTGGCAACAATCCTGCCGACATCCTCTCCTACTGTGCTGAAGGATTCCGCCTTGTGGTTTCATGGACCACCATGGCGCTCTCTAGAAGAATCTTCCTGGCCAACTCTCCAAACGCCTTCCATTCCACATGATCTTCCGGAAGTAAAAAGGTTAGATGTAATATCTGCCACTGCTGCATTTTCTTCATTTCCTTTTTCAAGATTCTCAGATTTTGATCATTTGAATCGCATCGTTGCTTTTATATTGCGTTTCAAGAACAATTGTCTATGTTCCAAGGATGCCCGAAAGTATGGTCCTCTTACACCTTCAGAAATTGAGCGTGCCTTCCTGACTCTTGTTAGACTTTTTCAAAACCACTCGTTCCCTGATAGAGATTAAAATTTGTCAATCCCACGATCCTCGATCACGTTCGAAGCTACCCTCCTTGTCCTTGTTTTTAGACTCTGACAGCCTGCTGCGGGTTGGAGGTAGATTGCTTAATTCTGATTATTCGTTTGATAAGAAATTTCCCTTCCTCATCTCTGGGAAACATCCGCTAGCCAGACTCTTAGTCACCTCAGAACACCTTCGCCTTTTGCATGCTGGTCCTCAACTACTTCTTTTATCACTGCAATTCCAACTTGACGCTGGACTCCCTTGTGCTCATCAAGGACGATCTCCAACCACTATCCATTGGAAGCTTGGTCGTATTACCAGCTTCATTCTGGCAGAGATGGCATCCCTCGTTTAGCCACCATCCGCACTTCTACCGGACTTTTGAAAAGATCTTTCTCCAAGATTTGTCCATTACCCAACGATTGTTAATGTTTTTTGATTATTTGTTTTATTGCTCTCTTTTTGCCACGTTTTGAAAGTCAAGCCTTTCAAGGCAGGGGCTATTATGTTAAGGATTTTTACGTACTTTGCCTTTTTTTAGTTTTTGCCACTAGGTGGCGTTACTTGTTCTTTTCCTCTTCTTATTGTACTACTCAATGAATAAACATCGTAAGTTTTTACTCTCGTACAATTCGTGTACTGCCGTCGTTTCTTTCGCCAAATACAACATCTATGAGCTCATGAATCGCAAGTATAAACTTCCTTAAGTTTGTCATCATAATTAACATAAACAACAATAATAATAATAATAATAATAATAATAATAATAATAATAATAATAATTGTAACAACAACAGGGAGAGAAACACACCAGATAAACCGGGGTGCAAGGCCCCGTGTTGTCCCCCAACAGGCCTAAGCCCAAAACGGGGTTAATGAACCACATATAAAAATTTATAATAGAAAAATAAAAAAAAATAAAAAAAAATAATAACATTAACACAGCGATTCTCGAATAATAACATTAAAAAATAATAAAATAATATAGAAATAATAAAAATTAGATGGAAAATGAATAGGGGGAAAAAAAAAACAAAAAAAAACGGAAAGAACGAGGAGACAGGCGTTATGAGAAAAGAGAAAAATGGAGTTCATCAGAAGCCGTAAAGCAAACATCGTTGAAATTATCTAAGTAATTAATAATCACTTTATACACCGGATCGATCCGTGAAATAAACGTCTTCCATTTGTACAAGGGAGTAAAAACGAAGCCCCTACGCGTCAATCTAATACTCTGAAAGTTAAAATCATTCACTAAAGAACCTACGCTCAACTTAGCGTGAAAAATACCGACAAGAATGTTAAAAAGTGAAATACTAATAATACGCGCAATGTTAAAAATGTTATGAAAATGGGCGGACGTCAAAGGTAGCTGATTGCCAAAGTTCTTTATTATGAAAGCTTTAAAATTAAGGCATTTACGTTGTATTTTATGTAAAACTTGTTGATTGCCCCCAAACCAAATCCACGCGCAATAGATGATTTTAGGAATCACAAAAGTCTTAAACAGAAGCAAAAAAGTTTTTGCTTCCGTAAAGAACTGAATGGACCTCTTCAACATGCCGATGCGACGTGAAATATCCAGATATACGTGATTTAAATGCTCAGAAAAGGAACAATTGTGTGACATAACCACTCCTAAATCCTTCAAAGTATTAGTTCTAACCAAGGGAGTACCATTAATAACATAGTTAAACACAAACGGTGCAGTAGAACGATTGAAGGACATCACAAATGATTTGGACGCATTTAGTTCAAGCCCATTACAACAGGACCAATGATACACTCGTTTGAGCATGACCTGCAGCTCGTGGCATGAGGACCAGTCGTTAATGGTCCGAAAAAGTTTAACATCATCAGCATAAATAATGATTTTAGTATGGGAATCAGTTAAAACATATGCAAGATCAGCAAGAAAAATGTTAAACAATAAAGGGCCCAGAGGAGATCCCTGCGGCACACCACTTTTGATATAAAAGGGAGGACAAGAGTAATCCTGATTTCTTAGTCTGAAAGCCCGACCTGTGAGCATATCATTGAACCAGTCATTGGCCACTAAGTCCAATCCAACAAATCGCAGTTTAAGCAGCAACAAGGGGATACTAACTTTGTCGAACGCTTTTGAGAAGTCCAAATATAGTGAATCGACCTGGGACCGAGTATCAAGAGAATGGGTAATATGATGCAAAAATATGGCGAGATTAGTCTGTGTGCTTCTCTGTGAACGAAAACCGTGCTGTGCATCTGGAAGATGAGCGTCAACGTGTTGAGAAAGTTGGTCAGCAACTAAAGTCTCCAACAGCTTAGCTGGAAACAAAATTAAAGTGATGGGACGAGAAGCTGGTTTAGCCGAATGTTCGGTTTTTTTAGGGATCGGCTGAATTACCACTTGCTTCCATGCAGCAGGGTAACGTCCAGACCCCAGCGATACATTAAAGAGGTGGGTTAATGGAGAGATAATTGCTGACAAACAGCCTTTAAAAATAAAATCCGGGATATCTGGAGAAGTGCAGACTTTTGACGCAGATAATCTCCGAGCACGATCTAATAATAATAATAATAATAATAATAATAATAATAATAATAATAATAATAATAACAATAATATATGAGACTTCTGCATGCAAAGTCTGTGTTTGTGTCTAATTTCTTTTGACTTTATTTCTTTGAAGGGGATCTTAATTCTGTGGACTCATATCTCAGTATAAAAGGTGGTGAACAAGTAAGATAAAAGCGTAATTATTTTTTGCATTCCTTGCCCCTGATCAAAATGAAGTTTAATTGTTTATGAGTTTCATAACAAATTTCTGGTCAAAGCTTTTACAATGTGTTCTATGTTTCTGAAGGGGGTCGCACTTAGTTTTGGAGCATTACAGTCAGCTATTCACAGTTTTGCAAACAGTGGAGAATTGAGATCTTTTAGAGAGAGATTATTTCCAGATCGGCTTCCAAAGAGCAAGTATAAAGCATCTTCTAGGTTGGTATCATTTTATTTTTAATTGTATCTTTTCTTGCTTCCTCCAAGATTTTTTTTTTCCGATTCATCGTCACAAACCAAGTTTTGACATGCTTGCAGTTAATTCGAGTATAGTGGCATTATTGACTTTGAATCCTTGTCTTAAACAAAAATCCTGAAAATCAAGCTAATACGAGAGGCGTTCAAATTTGATCTGGACTTTATTTTTTGAAAATTTCATTGTTGTAAAAATCTAAACTTTCATTGTTATATGCTGAAAAGTTGTCTGTCCGTCCGTCCGTCTGTATGTCCGACGATTACTCGAGAACGCTTTAACTTTTTCAAATTCTGCTTTCGCTCTTCGATAGAGACACTTCCTGAGCTCACCTGATTAGTTTGTGATTGAAATCGTTCTAACAGTCACGTGACTATTGAGACCCAAACCTCCTCCATTAAATTTTTTACTGCAAATATAAGGCATGTAATATGTCATTCGAACGGGAATGACGAGAACAAGACGAATATAACATTCTTTTCGATTTTCGAAATGCTACGTCCGAGAAAATGACCCCCAAAAAAGTACTTCAATGAGCCGTTATTACGAGCTTTAGCTAAAGCTATATATAAGAATACAAGCTTAATCAGTAGCTTTATGTGCCCAGCCGGCCATCGTTTGCATGAAAACGTTGAAATGGAAGAACTTAACTGCGATATATCAACTTTTGATGAGCTCTCGTGGACCCCTTCAAGCACGTGCACTAATGTTAAGAAAATGAACTTAGGGCATGCAATATATCAATCGATTCCTACTGATGAGATATAAGTGAATACAGTGTTACTTTTTGTCTATCAGTTAAGCATTGTTGATGGCAGCTTGGAGCACGTGCCTGTTATGAAGCTTTGTCGTTGCACGTGCTCATTTCGTTTTAAAATTCAGTGCTGTGAGGCCTATTGTTAAATGTGTTAATTAATATTATGGCGATTGTTAAAAATGGCTAATTAATGTTAGGCCTTTTGTTAAAAATGACTAATAATAGGCCTATTGTTAAAAGTGGCTGATTAATGTTAGGCCTACAGTTAAAATGACTACATAATGTTAGGCCTATTGTTAAAAATGGCTAAATAATGTTAGGCATAATGTTAAAAATGGCTAAATAATGTTAGGCCTAATGTTAAAAAATGGCTAATTAATGTTAGGCCTATTGTTTAAAATGGCTAATTATTGTTAGGCCTATAGTTAAAAATGGCTAATTAATGTTGGGGATGTTATTAAAAATAGCTAATTAATGTTAGGCCTATTATTAAAAATGGCTAATTAATGTTAGGCCCATAGTTAAAATAACTAATTAATGTTAGGCCTATTATTAAAAATGGCTTACTAATGTTAGGCCTACAGTTAAAATGACTAAATAATGTTAGGCCTATTGTTAAAAATGGCTAAATAATATTAGGCCTATATTTTTAAAAAAATGATGTGTGTGGATAGAATCAAAGGTATTTTCATTGTGTATTTAAACCAAGTGCAAGTAAAAGTGAAATATTCAAATTTAAAATTATATCTGCGTCACAGCTAAAGCTCCTTGGAATGCTTAAAAGATTTTTCCCGACAATGCTTTGAAACAATGATTTTTCTCTCTTGACGTTTATGGTAACTTTGATCCCCTAGATCATAGGGGAAGAACATAGGCCCAGTAGTTTCAAACATTTAGACGTGCGGGGATTTCATTTCTCATTTCGCGCGTGTTTGGAAAGATTCGTGTGAGCGCTGCAATCGAATACGTAAATTTACATGCAGTGCTCGTCATTGCTGTTTATAAAAACATTACTGTAATATTAAACAACAAATTTTAATATTCTTCTTTTCAGCATATTTGAAAATCGTTTTACGAGTTATAGTCTTGTTGGGATGGCAACTGTCGCCTGTCATGAACAACTACCGATTGTTTGTTTAAACAAAATGGCGGACAGCGTTGTGTCGACCAAAGTGGAACAACGAATAATCATCAAGTTTCTCCACAACGAAGGTGTTAAAGCATCTAAAATTCATCAGAGACTTCAAAGACAGTTCACCGAGTCATGTTTGTCTCGATCATCAGTCTTTGCTTGGTGCCAAAAGTTTGAAGGAGGACGAGAATCCACCGGCAATGAACCTCATAAGGCAAGGCCGGTAACTGTTGTTAATGATGGCATCATCGCACGAACAAATGAGCTTATAAGGGATAACAGGCGGATTCATATCATTCATGTCCGAGAATTGGCTTCAAACTGAACATCAGCACTGGCAGTGTGGAAAACATCATCCACGATAAGCTGAAATTCAACAAGATCTGTGCCAGAAGGGTCCCTAAGCAACTCTCCGAGGATCACAAAACCACCCGGGTGGAAATCTGTTCCGTGCTGCTGCAGCGATATGATAGCTTCCTAAGGCATGCTGTGACCCCCGACGAGACATAGATTCATCACCAAACTCCTGAAAGCAAGCGTGCGAGCATGGAGTGGCGACACACTGATTCACCACGACCCAAGAAATTCAAGATGACACCGTCGGCAACGAAAGTGATGGCGACTGTATTCTGCGACAAGCTCACAAAAAGGTTGTATCTGAGACTCACTTGGGTAAAGGCCCACAGTGGCATCCCTGGTAACGAACTAGCCGATCGGGCAGCTAAAAAGGCAGCCCTAGCCTCTCCTGTTTCATGAGACAGGAAATCTTGCTATCTGCTGGAAGCTATAAACATACTCTTTGGATCCAGGCAATGGAGAAATGGCGGCATTTAGAGTGGACCTCTAGCACAAAAGGAAGGGCAGCCTTCTCTTACTTCCCTAAAGTCTGAACGCATCCCCCCCACCGTCTCTCCAGAAACAGTTCATTTTCTCACCGCCCATGGTCCTTTTCTGCAGTACCTCCACAGGATTAAATTGCGGACAAAGGACCCCTTGCGCACCTGCGGCAAAGGCAGTCACAATCCCGACCACTTGCTCGATACCTGCTCCAACCCAAACGTGGCTGGAGCTCGGGAACAGTTAGTCTCAGCCCTTAGGCGCAATGACTACCCGCAAACACTATCGAGAGAAAACTTGTTAAAAGCAGACGTCCTAACGGATTTTCAAGCTTTTGTTCACAAAGCCATCAGCAACTTCGGTTACTAGGCAGATTAAGTATTCACTACGTACATTGACCGATTGACAAAGTCCCAGCACATATTGGCAGTTTTATTTTCTATTACACATAAGGGAAATAAAAAAAGAGGAAAAATATTATATTTACTTAAACAAATATACAAGGTGATTATAATTAAAGTCCCTTTGTAAAAATGCTATAAAAAAACAACTATGAGTCCGAATGACTTCAAATTTGGACTGAGCATTCTTGAAGAAGGGGCATTTGATATGGATAAGAAAAAAAATAGTTCCAAAATTTATCACTAGATGGCGCTAATACTGTACTGTATAATAAAAAAAAAATCATGTTTAACTTGTTTTAGTGTCAATTGCATTCCTTGACCAACTTTAATGTAAAAACATCATGCCATAAACAACTCATGCCAAAGCCGTCGTATTTCAATTCAAAATGTCACTTCTAGCTGAATCCGCTTCCGTTATGCCGCTTACAGCGCCATCTAGTGATAAATTTTGGAACTATTTTTTTCTTATCCCATATCAAATGCCCCTTCTTCAAGAATGCTCAGTCCAAATTTGAAGTCATTCGGACTCATGGTTGTTTTTTTATAGCATTTTTACAAAGGGACTTTAATTATAATCACCTTGTATATTTAAAAAAAAAGAAGAAAAAAATGAAAAAGGAAAAATGCTTGAACATCTTGATTGATCACCTCATTAGTCTGCCAACTCACTGTTTTCGGTTCTCCTCCTATTGTTATGTTCTATTTTGTTTTCTTTACACAAACGTTTATTTTGTTGTTTCGCCTCTTCTTCATTGTCTTCTTGACACATGGTTTCTAACGTGCTCTCTTTTTGCATACCAGTGGTCTTCCTTTTTGGACTCTGCTGGCTCTGCCCCGGGTGGGTGGGATCCTCCCTTGGCTGTGGTTTTCAATTTTCCATTGCGTTTGCCTCATGGTCCTCGAGATTGGGTGGGCCGAATCAACTATGTATTCTGGGACATTGAGGGTATCATTCATGTCGATTTTCTGGAAGAACGTCGAACCATAAATGCATCCTACTACTGCGACATTTTGAGGACGTCCCTGAAGCCGGCACTAAGGAAAGAACGACCAGGACTCTTTACCAGTAATGTTTGTTTTCTGCAAGACAATGCCAGACCATACACAGCCAAAATGACTATGGACACACTACGGAACTCAATAAAATTGGACATCTTACCACCTCCTCCATACAGCCCGGATCTCTCCCCTTGTGACTATCACCTTTTGGGACCATTGAACGAATTCTTGGGAGGGCAGAGGTTCGGCTCCAATGAGGAAGTGAAAAAGGCTGTCCTGACGTGGTTTCGACATCAGCCTGAAGATTCCTACAGAAGATGCTCCCAGAACGCTGGAAATAATGTGTAGAGAAGCAAGAAGAGTTCTTTGAGATATAACTGGTGCGTGTATGTGTGTGTGTGTGTGTTTTGTAGTTTCCTGATTTTATAAAAATAAAGTCTAGGTCAAATTTGAACGCCCCTCGTATTTAAAAAAAAAAATACTCGATCATGTCCCTAATACAATCGAACCTCGATATCTTGAAAAATTTTTTATTTCTGCATTTTCACTATTAATTCAATGTAATTTTCCCTCGTTATCTCAAAACATTTTCTCGGAAAACAGCGCTATGTCGAATTTTGACAAATTTCCGTACGTAAACGAAGAAATTTAATGTCACTTTCGTTAAAGTTAGACATTTCTCGTGCGTTATCAAAGAAATTCATGAAAAAAATTTTCAATCTCTTGGCAAGTCTCTGTTGCGTTACGAGATGTTTAAGCATGTACAGTTTTGCATTTTGGACGTTAGTGGCGCCACGTACATGCACCATTTTATCTCTTATAGTCCTCTGTACGCTCACAGTTTCTTTATTAACCTAAAAATTCTGATTTAAAAGAAACCCTCCATATCTGGAATTTTTTTCTGTTCCGTGAAATTCGAGATATTGAGGTTCGACTCTACTTATGAATGACAGCTAATATTTGTTTTTACTATATAGAAGGTCTGATCAAAAAGTGTCCGACCTTATTTTTTATTGCAGCAATCTTCACAGCGTGTGAAAGGAACTAAGAGGCTATTTGATCTTGTACTCTACTATGCACGTGTAATTTTTCTCCCATGATCACCCTGCCCGTCACTTACTGTTAGACAGTTGTGATAGTCATTTATTCCATTTCTGACTGTAGTGGTTGGAGGAGCGAAAATGGTGGAATGTGTTGATTAAAGAATTTGCATTAAATTTTTATCAAAAACTAGGTGACGCACAAAGGAGATGAGTCTTGTGCTATGGTTACGACATGGAAACAAAGCCATAGCCACCTCAAGGGAAAATACCAGTCTCTATGACCAAAGAAGACATACCATTCACGAAGTCATGTTAAGGTCGTCATGGCCATTTTCTTCAACTACCAGGACGTAGTACATCATGAGTACACTCCACAAGGACAGACGGTCAATAAGAAATGCCACCTGGCTGCTCTCTGCAGTCTACATGATGCTATTAGGTGCAAGAGACCTTAACCCTAACAGAATGGCAACTGATGCTCCATGAGAATGCTCCATCATTCCGAACTTTCTAGTGAGACACAACTATGCGCAGGCTAAGCAACCTCATTATTCCCATGACATGGCCCCAACCACTCAAAAGAAACATCAAGAGAAATGCAATGAAGCATCTCATGAACATTTCAAAAAGAAGACTTTGAAAAATGTTTATAATAGTGCAAATAGTGTTTACAATGCTGGGAGAAATTGTGTGAACTCAGAAACGTCTTACTTTGAAGGAGTAAAGTATTTGAACTAAATATTTGGCATATTTTCTGATTTAAGGTTGGATACTTTATCAGACCTCCTTAACATGTAGGTTACACATGCAATTTAACCCTACTTTCCCTAATAACTTAAGCCTCTCTAAAATTTTACAGAAAGGCTTTATTCTATAGCAATGAAGCTCACGGCTGGTGCCTCCCCTTTCCAGGTTCAGATAAATCGATTATTGAACGCACAGTGTATTACTTATATCATCAAAATAAGCTCAGACCGGTAATAAATATGTACATGCCCATTTAAAAATGAATATTAATAAACGACAACTGACATTGCAGGTTTATAGTTTCAGATGAATACGTATTTAAGAGCTCCATCTTTCTGCAGTGCTCTTGGAATCATTTTTGTCGCCGCTGTGTTTGCTATCTTTGCATCTTTTCGGTGCGGAAGAAAACTTTTGGAAAAGGTAGGCAGTAGAATTTATACTTTTCAGAATTGTTATTTTAAAAAATGAAATTATAGTGGAGAACACAAAATATTCTGACATTCCTGAAATTTTTTCCTAGTTTTATTGGCAACAGTATTGAATGGTTTGCATCCATACTTTTTCATTGTTTACTTCAATAAAAAAATCCAGCATGCATCTGGGATAAAATTTTCTTGTGCCTTATCTTTAATAAGACATGAATTCTGGATTACATATACGTACATGCATTGATATATTCTTGCACATAGTATAACTTCTATAATTTAAATTTTTATTTTTTCCAGCATCCCAAATTCTTCACGTTTGGTTTCTTTTCTAAAGAGGGGCCAACTCGTGAACAGGTTCATGGAATTTTTATGCATTTAAAATCAAAAATATATTTTGAAATTTTTCACGGCATCTAATTCCAATGTTTTCTTCAGATTGTGGCAGGATCTTTCACGATAACATTAGTTGGCCTCGGTTTCAAAAATTCAACGGATGAACACTCTGGTCCTCCCAATACAAAACTTATTGTAAAAGTCAAGGGGCCAGGTATCAATCACATTTTAAGAATGCGTAAGCTAACTTGTTAAATTTGATATTTATGGAAAATACTTTTGTTTTTAATTGAATTAGAGTCGGGTTATGTCACGACACCAATCTGCATTTTACAAAGCGCACTGATAATCCTTCAAGAAAAGGAGAAACTACCTGACAAGTAATTTTCATTATTTAGAAGAGTTTAATTTCATATTGTTAAAGATAAACAAATGTTCACTGTTTTTTTCAATGGCAATTCTGTTAATTTGCTATAGAGTGTAAGCTGCCCAGTTGTTGCCACTTTTTAACGAAAACATTACATTTCTATGAAACGTGACATGCGTTAGGAACGAAAATGTTTGTATAGGGTAGATGTACCAGTAATTGACAGTTTAAGACATTACTGTGAAACAAAATTGTGTACGTAATGCAAATTGTATTTTGAAACTTTTCTAATTATACCATTAAATTGTAAATAGAATGCAGAATGCGCCAATCTCTATACAATTATTATATCTTTAAAAGCTATTAAGTTAATAAATTTTTTCCTAACTAATGCATGAATCGCCAGTAGTTGACAGTTAATGCACCAGAAGTTGACAGGCAGTTTCACCAGTAATTGACAATACTTTAATTACACATTTTTATTATACAGGGTGTAAATTTTAAGTTGACAAAGCAGAATAACTCGAAAAATAAGCTTCACACGAATAAATGCGTAGAATCCAAAGTTTATTATTTTCGAGGGGGCATCTGCTGGTGCTAAAATTAGCCCACCCCCCCCCGGCCCCTGGGGGTGGGGCGGGGGGCAACTTTAAAATTTCAAATGGGAACCCCTATTTTTTATTGCAGATTCAGGTCCTACATAAAAAACTACGTACATTTTGTCTGAAACATTTTTTTTTATTTTTGGTAGATGGCGCTGTAATTCAAGAAAATCCATTTTCTCATTTTTGCGTGGAAATAACTAATTTATTATTCATTTCGATTCCTACATTGTTTTAACTTCAATGTAATTTGAAGGCATTTCGTCAACAAACAAATAACGTAAACATTGGCATTTTTTTCAGAATGTTTACATTTTAAATTCTGATCTTTAGAAGAAAAGATTGTAATTTTTCAACTGTTTTTGTGAGTGTACAACGCCGTATTGCTTTTGAATTTACATTATGAATTATCTTTCTGTGGAAGAAAAAATTGAGATGGTGTACATTTATGGAGAAAGTGGGAGAAATTTTGATAATGCAGTCGCGCTTTATGCTCAGCGTTTTCCTGGCCAAACGCGATCACGGTCTTCTTTTGTTCGAGTTATTAAACAATTTACTGCGGAAGGTAGTGTGAACCAGAAAAAAAGAACCCGTGCAGCTACTGTTTGTGGAGAAAACAATCAAGTGTCAGTCCTAGCTGCTGTGGCTCATAATCCACATGCGAGCACAAGAGAAATATCAAGGCAATCAGGAATTTCACATATGAGTGTTTGGAAAATGCTGAAGCTCCACAAATTTCATCCATATCATGTATCTATGCATCAGGAACTACATGGCAATGACCACCAAAACCGTCTAACGTTTTGTCACTGGGCACTTCAGCAGATGCAAACAAACCAACATTTTTTTGCACGAGTTCTTTTCTCCGATGAGTCAACATTCACAAACCACGGGGAAGTTAATCGACATAACATGCATTACTGGAGTGAACAGAACCCACACTGGATTCGAGAAGTCAACCATCAGCGACCTTGGTCAATTAATGTTTGGTGTGGGATAATTGGCGATAAACTTATCGGTCCATATTTTATAGACGGTAATTTGAATGGCAACAAATATCGTAACCTACTTGAAAATGAACTACCAGATCTACTTGAAGACCTGAGTATTGAACTTCGACAACACATGTGGTTTCAACATGATGGTTGTCCAGCGCATTATTCATTAGTAGCGCGCGAAGTACTACATCGACTTTACCATCGAAAAAATAAAACGAAAACAATCGGTCCTTTTAAGGACCACCAAATCTTAAACGGGAATAACTTCATCTTTACACAGTCTTTTACTTTTTTACTCTGTTAGTTAATGAGTTCACTCGTTAGTACGTAGGATGTTCGGTTAGTTAGTTAGCTAATCAGTTGATTTGTTTGATAATTATAAAGTTGTGTGGCCTCATGACCACGAAACAAAACAAAATTTTCCTAATCCGCGGCAAAAAATAATAAAATAATAACTTTGCGGCAAAATTTACGAAGTAAATAAGTATTTTTTATTTCTCCGTAACCATTTCCACGCAAAAATGAGAAAATAGATTTTCTTGAATTACAGCGCCATCTACCAAAAATAAAAAAAAATGTTTCAGACAAAATGTACGTAGTTTTTTATGTAGGACCTGAATCTGCAATAAAAAATAGGGGTTCCCATTTGAAATTTTAAAGTTGCCCCCCGCCCCACCCCCAGGGGCCGGGGGGGGGGGTGGGCTAATTTTAGCACCAGCAGATGCCCCCTCGAAAATAATCAACTTTGGATTATACGCATTTTTTCGTGTGAAGCTTATTTTTCGAGTTATTCTGCTTTGTCAACTTAAAATTTACACCCTGTATACTTATACCAAAAAACATGATAGCATTCAAAAGTAGCTGAAGAAATCAAGCATTTTTAAGAATGTGTAAAATATTTAACATAACTAAAATTGTGCTTTTTAAAACTTAAGTTGTTCATATTGATCATTTATCTTTTTTCCCCTTTGAAATAATAAATAAAATCAGTCTATTCCCATATAGAGTGCAAAGACCATGAAAAATGAAGGTGTTTTCCAGTAGTGCAGTATCATCAGATCTTGGCCAACAATTTGTTCATAGAAAAACTTGAGTTTTGACAACTGTTCTCCAACTTTGCAAAATTCATCCAGTCTTATCATAGTAAACAGAATAGTAGTTTTTTTCTTGGAAGATAACTTGTCCTGGGCTATATGTTGATCGTCTCTGTGACAAGATTCAGGACCAACAAAAATAATCGGCAAATAGGGCGTAGAAGATTTACGTCAAAGTGGGTGATCTAGAAATTGACAGTCAAGTTCCTATAATTGATACAGTTAGGTTAAATACTGGAAATTCAGAAGTTACACTTAAAACCATCATGTTTCCTTATTATTACCCTACATTCTAAACCACATTAGTATATTTTGTGGTCTTTTTTTTTTTTTAAAACACAGAAATTATTAATAACTGACAGGTTATGTCAATTACTAGTGACACTACATATCTGGGTTCTAGTAATTGACGGTGGATTAAAACAGTTAAAAAATTAGTCATCAGAAATTCTGTTACTACTAGAAGTATTGTCCACTGATCACACAAAAAGGTTCACGTAAAATTAATAACAAATCTTGCATAACATTCATGAAATAAATTCAAGTACTCAAACCCTCGCGTAGTGGTTCATTACAAGATTTTTTCGACTCGATAAGGCATTGAACAATCGACACGTGTTTGCGGCCATAACAGGGACCAAAGTTTCTTGTTTTTTGTTTTTCTGGGAAGCCTAATACGTTGTTTAATAAGAGGTGGCAACCCCAGTCCCTTTTCTTGCTTTGTTACTTTATTAAAAGCCTTTAAATCGTGGATTGTCAATTACTGGTACACTGTCAACTACTGGTACATCTACCCTACATTAGTATTAATATACATTATTGTTAATGCAACCTACTATTCAATTACCAACTAGCTGTTTATGTTTTGTTTTTATGTAGATTTAAAAACAGTGCTTCGTGAATTTATATGGGGACGACATCCTATGTCACTTCTAGCCTGCGCGTAGCCAACACCACCTCTACTCAAAGCTAGGGCAAAGTAACATAAATTGCAGAGATTTTAGGATTACGCAATGGAATAACTTGAGGCACGTGGCAGTGGTCGGATAACAGTAACAAGATAATATTTATTAAAAAGGAACATAAATAAAAGTATCTACAAAATGAATTATAAGCAATATATAGTGCATAAAGTTAACCTTAGCCTACCCTTTTTAAGGCGAGGTAAATAATTTGATAAATCAATTATCGGAATGAATACTTATTGACCGATTAATCGATTTTTTTTTTTACTAGTACTTAACTATTACTTAATCGATTTTTTTTTCCAACTAGTACTTAACCACATGAAATACAATAAACGTAATAAAGGAAAAAAAACGTAAGGTCTCGTTCTAAATCACAAGAGCTTAACCTTGCAAACCAAAAGATTCAGGCGCAATGCAATACTCTAAACACATGAACCTTACAAATATGGCTTACTAGCTAACTAGCACAATATTAGAAATTCGTTTTAAGAATAAACAAACTCGCACAATCGCTGCGAACAAGCAACATAAATGTCCAAATCAGGTAAATGAATTTTTCAAGATAATTGACGTAATAAATGTTTAAAGAATTCTTATCCAAATAAAGAATCTTATAATATCAAGCACAGAATTAGATTCCACTATATAAACACTAATTATAATAAATGGGATAAAACTTATTCACATTCGAAGTTTTGCGAATATACATCCTACACTTGAAAGGTTTAGTAAATATGGTCCGATAATTCTTTAACACAAGTTCTCAAACGTAAGTCACACAAAGAGTATAATGAGCGCATTGTCCATAGAAACAAACAGTCCAAAATCTTGCCAGTTCTTAAAACATTAATTACACACACTGTTCTGACACAAAACATCGTAAAAAAAGTCAATGTCCATAGGTAGTCCTTATACCATAATACGTAACTATAATAAACCTTACCCAGGAGAATTTTCCTATTCCTCGCACACTGCAATAAACGAGAGAAGCAATTTGTCAAAATGGCTCTTTACACTACTCAAGCCAGTCTTAACACAGCAACGTACAGGTGTGGGACTTGTAAACTGATAATTGTATCATTGTAAACCCCAGTTCTCTCTGCATATAAGCTGATAGTCCCGCAGGCCACTCTCCTCTAATTATCATGTCGGAGTGAAGTTCTCTCCGATATAAATCATTAAAACAGGTACGGAGCAGTTGGGCATGAAATATTCGTTGTGGACCTGATATCGTTCGCCTGACGATTTGGGGCGTCTCCCGGTCCCTCGCACTTGGAACCTCGCTGATGCCTTCACTTTCGTGGCGTTCTGACCAATTCTCCGCCCTCGGAGCTTTTCAGCATGGCTCGCTCCTCGCCGTCCTCGTAGTAGGCCTCGCTGGCGGGTTTTCCACGCTCTTTACGTGCTGTTCGCCGCTACTCGAGGTGTTCACGATGGCACATAGCTCGTAACTCCTTCTCCAGTCGTCTCCTCGTACCCGTTCAGAAGCACGCTCCTTCTCTGTTGAAAATCCAACCGTTTTTTCCCTCTCTCCCTTGGTCTTTTTCAAATTCGCTCCTCGCTCTCGATCTGCTCCCCTATTGGCTGAGGCGTGTTGATGGTTTTGACGCGGCGAGTGACGTTACTCCGCCCTCCTCCTTGAGCGATAGAAGAAGCGAGAGCGAAAGCTAATGCCAGTATCATCGGAAATCGAGCTGGAATTTGATTTCCGTGACACTTAAAGCCTGAGCGCGAAAATTTCATACATTGTTACATCATTAAATTTTTGCGCTCAGGCTTTGAGTAGAGGTGGTGTTGGCGTAGCCCACGTGAAAGACAGGCCCTGGCGCGGAAAAGTCACCTGACCATCTTAGTCCGAGTAACAATCTAACCTTCATTGTTTCCAACAAATGAAAAATTGCTGATTATTAAAATCCAAGATGTTCCAAGAAAAAAAAATCCAAGATGTTCTATGTAAAAGAAAAAAAAATTACGTAGAATCTATATATTTAAGTTCCAAGGTTTGGTGAAACTACTGCATCTATAAACTTCATTTTGGTCTTAAATGAAAGGTCTTGGTCTGTAGTATTGTCAAATTTAGTTTTAGTAGCCATAATTACTATTAATTAGCGCTAATTTACAATTCAAAATTGATTTAAATAGATCTTTTTAGAGAACATATTGTCCGCCAGGAGAGACACTGTAGTTGTCCGCCATTACACACGATCTTTTTGACTCCTAGGCGTCGTATTGTCCCGTAGCGAAGCTGCAGAAATAACGAGCTATTGCACGAACTATAGGATTTGCTATATTTTCGTTCTAACACAATTTCTTCCTTTGAATCAGTGTAGTTCACGTTTTCTACTTTTTTTTTTTTTTGCACGACCATAATGGCGGCACCCATGAGATGACGTAATGAAAAGGTCTATTGATAGGATAAAAAGTACGGTCTATAGATATTCATGGTCATCGAGCTTCGGCCATTTTCTATTGTTTCGAGAAGCTAAGGAAAACAGATCGCGCCAGGTGCCGCATAGATCGCACTATTCCTGACCACAACCTGCGATTGAAACTGAATACGAAAGTAAAGTTTCTGTCTGCCGATAGGGTGGCGCTTCAGGTAGATTGTACATGCAGCGCCACTTTTCAATAGAGTTCCCGCCCTACCGGGAGCTAGAAACTTTAGCTTCATTTTAACAAAGGAGCTCGATGACCATGAATATCTATAGACCGTGATAAAAACTGAAACAATTTTGCATTGTTGTTGCACGTTTAACCATTGTTGGCGTCGGGTTGAAGCACACGCAAGAACTGAAAACCACCTGACCATTGTCTTTTCACCAACATCTATATATTTAAGTTTCAAGAGTGGTTCTTTCGACAGTTCGTTGGAGAAAACTACTGCATTTCAAAACTTTATTTTGGTCTTAAATGAAAAGTCTTGGTCTGTAGATTTGTCAAATTTAGTTTTGGTGTCCATTATTACTATTAATTAGCTCTAATTTACAATTCAAAATTGCTTACGCTGGCAAATCAAACAATCCTCTCTACAATGACGTCACAATCAACAACTTCGCTGGCATTGATGATAAAATTAACAACAATTACATAAACAATTACAGTGGAACAATAAACAACAATACAGGCAAATAGATTTTTAATTAAAGAGATGGAGATGGGTTGTTACCAAGGCAAGTAGAGTATAAGGTATGCTCGTTCATTTCTAAGGGGCTCTGGCTCACGTCATTTTGACGTCATCAATGCTCCCGCCACCTGGTGAGCACCGGGAGAAACGGCCCGATCATATAGTAAGCAGTGGCTTGATCGGGCCGTTTTTCCCAGTGTTCACCAGATGGCGGGAGCATCGATGACGTCAGCCAGAGCCCGGAAGGCAGTGATCGAGCATACCTTATACTCTACTTGCCTTGGGTTGTTACAGCACCTCCTAGACAGAAGGCCTGATAACGGAAACGTCATACATTGTTACATCATCATTAGTCGACCAAATGTAGGGCTTATTATTGGTAGAAATAGGATTAATAATGATCGACTAATGATGATGTAACAATGTATGGCTTTTCCGTTATCAGGCCGTATGTCTAGGTGGTGTTGGTTGTTACCGTCAAATTTTGACGGGATCCATCTTAGTCATTTATAAATACCGTAAGTGAAGGTGGCAAGACGTGACTGGGCAAAATGTGATGACAACTGGCATTATTAGTTTATTATTTTCATATCTAATTTTCAAATGCACTTTAGTAATAAATTGAAAACTTTCTCTCGTAATAAATTCTCCGAACCTCCATTTATGTCCTGCTTTGAATATTTTAAACGCAAACTTAATCACAGTAGCACTTCAGAATCAAAAAGACAATTTTTATCCTTCAGGATGGCAACAACCGGACAGCTTACCCTATTTTTGCTAATCTTATGACATGTTTATTTTCAGAGGAGGCGTGTACACTGCTGGAGCAGCTTTTGATGGTTCCACTCTCTTGGAACGTTTGTCAAAAAATGGTCTCGAGTTTATCAGTGAAGCTGTAACTGAAGTGTGAAAAAGAAATAATTGTTGATCTTTGGTAAATGGGAATATTCTAAATATATGCTTGCATATTTAATTGATATTTTATCTACTTAAAATGCTGTAAGAAATTTTGTATGATTTGTCCACCTTTTAGTTCCTTTAAGGTATTAATCACTTATATTATAAAGCCATTTAAAGTACCGTATTCTCCAACGTATTTTTAAATCGCTCACGAAGTTAAGATTGTATTTTTAATTTTGGATAAAACTAAATAAAAGACATCATTATTCACGTTCCATTATCGACATTTGGAATTCTTTATTGGGTAAAAATGGGCAGAAGAGAGTCGGGAATGACAAATTGTGGAGGTTGGGTGCTAAAACCGGGTAGTGGCTTGCAAACCAGCCTTTGTCCGTACATACTTTTAAATAACAAATATAAATTAAAAACTTTTAAAGCACGCGCTTTCACCTTAGGTATGTTAAAATTTTATTTGGTTCTGCTTCCGAGGAGTTAGCTGTACAAAATTGGTCGCTCACATACGTAAGTCGCAATAATTTTCAAAATTTCAACGTAGGGGAGGCGGGGGTTAGAAGTCTCATGGGTAAATTGTCCCAATACTTATAAAAAATAGTCAAAAATGGCGTAGCTACTCCACGATTTTTTAAATCAGAAAATGGAAATAGCCAAGAAGCCATTAAAGTTTCCAGTTTATTGACGTTGCTATTCTCCCGCAAAATATTTTTGAAGAAATCCTCGGTCTAAGAGTAAGTATTCTACGTCCAAACTTTCTTAAATATTTTGCGAATAGTTGTAGATAGAATGCTCTTAATTTCTATATGGGTTTTGAATATAATTAGTTAGAAATATTTCAAATCTGACTATTGTAAACCTTGTCGTTGTTAGACGAAAGTCTCAAGTTTGAATCATGTGGTTGGGGAAATAGGTCTGTCTCACCATACTTTGGATATATTGTCTCAGTGAAACAACATGCCCCAACAAACTCACAACGACATATGTTACAGGTTTCCTTTACCTGGTATCGAGATTCATAAATTTAATTTTACTTAAGAGGAAAAAAAGTGCTTTACATTAAAAAAAAATCCTAGAAACTATACGAATCACGTATTCTGATTATTTCTCTGTTTCTGAATTGATAGAATGCCAAGAAATTATGCCAGAAAAACTATAGGGGACAAACTCCACTCGGCGTTATGGAGACGCCAGCTGAGCAAGGAAAGTCTGTACAAAGTGATTCTAAGGAATTCGATATATGTTACAAAACTTCTCGAACGTTTTTTTGCAAAAAAAACAAACTGCACATAAAGAAGGAAAGTTGCCTACTATTACTGTAGGTTATGTGAAAGCTCGACAAGTGTTCAACGAGCATGAAGAACTACTTCTGGAGGAATATGCAAATAATTATCCGACATTTATTGTGGACTTACTCCATCACAAATGAGAAAACTATCTTAAGACTATGCTGTAAAAATTGTCAAAAGCTTGTGCAGTTAAAGGCACGCAAACAAGCAAGCTGGCTATGGCTAGCTTCAAGGGTTCCTAAATCGACACCCATGCTTTTCTATTCGTACTGCAGAATCGACAAGCTTATCTCGTGCAACAAGTTTCAATCAGGCAAACGTGTCATGTTTCGTTGATAATCTTTCTGTTGTAATGAAACGTTACAAACTTGTACCAGAAGATATTTGGAATGTAGATGAAACCGGGGTCACAACTGTCCATCGGCCCAATAAAGTGATTGCCCGCAAAGGCAACTTCTACAGGCCACTTAATGACCCTTGATGTAGCATTCTACCTTTCTTTATCTTCCCAAGGCTGAACTTCATGCACCATTATTTGAATAATGCACCCATTGGAAGTGCTGGTTCAGCCCATTTAAGTGGATGGATGATTGAGGACAGTCTTATTCAGTTTATGGAGCATTTCATCAGATCATACAAAATGCTCTGAAGAAAGAAATTTGCTTCTGCTGTTGGACAATCACAATAGTCACATTTCTGTGGAACTCATTGATGTAAAAAAAAAAAAGAAAGAACGGGGCGATCCTCCTCTTTCCCACCCCATATATATCCCATAAACTGCAACCACTTGACCGTACTGTATTTGGCGCATTTAAAAGCCATTACACCGCTGTAGCTGAAGAGTAGATGAAATCAAATTCTAGAATGCCAATGACCATTTACGAGGGCTTGTATGACATTCCAGAGCTCGTATGACAAAAAATATTTGATGAAATATGAGCATTTTACTAAATAATGTTTAACTGCGCATGCGTAAGCTTTACCGCAATATCTTTTGCATAATTTATTAGTCAAATGTATAGAGCTACTCTTGATAAACTTGAGAATAAAATAAAACTCTTTTTCCACAACGAAACAGGAAATGAACAAAAAGAAAAAGACCGAAAATAAAATGAAAAAATACAACCTGAGTCTGTAAGCGCTTTTCGAAAGCTTTGCTTTCATCATTCAGCAGCCAAGGAGCACCTCGAGAGAACTTGAGAGAACTGACTTGGAATAGAACATGCTGAGTATTTATAACGGACAGAAGCCAATCAAGACAAAAAGATCCAACTGAGTTTTATAGATTGGGTAAGTGCGTCGCCCATTTGATCAATGGTGATTCGCTAATAGGACCCCTATCTAAGTTGAGTAATAATTTTTCATCTGTTTTTTGAATGGCTAAGCTTTCGAAGGCGTCCAGAAGGTGTATCTTGTTTATTGACTCAATAAGTTTCACATTGCTTAATAAAAATTCATGCCCGGTATCTAGCGAGTGTTTGGCTATGGATGACTGATTCCCTCTACCATATCTTGTGTGTCTCATGTGTTCTTCAAATCTTGTTTCAATATTCCGGCAAGTTTGTCCTTTATATCTCATGGGGCATTGGGAACATCTAGCTTCATATATTCCTGATTTCTGTAGTGGTGGAATCGGGTCTTTTGGATTGGGTAATAAATGCCTGGTCTGGTTGGGATTGCTAAAAGATAACGAAATATTAAAAGATTTAAAGACAGAATTGAGACCTTTGATTAATGATTTATTGTAAGGTAAGGATATGACTCTCCCTCTATTTTTAGTCCGGTTGAGGGTAGTGATATCGTCCATGAACTTTTTTAACCTCCTCTTCCTTACCAAATCGGTGATGGTACGTGTGCTATAGCCATTTTTAACTGCAATATTCTGAATCAAGGAAATTTCTTTTTTGAATGAGGATTGACCAAGTGGGAGATTAATGGCTCTGTCAATCATCGAAATGAAAGTAGATATTTTTTGATTCCAAGGGTGGCTGGAATCGCTTGGTATGTAGTTCAATCCGTTAGTAGGCTTTCGGTATACCTCAAATGATAATGAATCATGGTTTCTGATGACTAAGATGTCGAGAAACGGCAACCTTTGATTGTTTTCTAACTCAAAAGTGAATTGAACGGACGGAAAAAAGCTATTAATATGTTGGACAAAAGTGTTGACATCGCAAGCATTGGTGTCAAAAATTGTGAAGACATCGTCCACGTATCTGAACCAACAATCGGGAAAGTAAAAACCGGAATTCTTCAGGATATCCTCGAAACTTTTCAGAAATATTTCAGCCAAAATAGGGCTAAGACAAGAGCCCATCGGTGTACCGCCCACCATTTTGTAAACTTTCCCATTATATTTAAAAATATTATTATTGGTACATAACCTCGTTAGACTTAAACATTCGTTGCGTATGTTCTCAGGAACTTTGTTCTCCTTCAAAATATTAGTTAAAAAGTTTATAGTTTCAGGTATAGGGATGCTAGGGAACAAGGAGACAATATCGAAGGATACCAAAATTTCCCCTTTCTTAATGACCTTATTTTTTAGTTTCTTCACTAAGTCAATACTATTATTAACCGAACTGTCGAAGTTCGACAATTTTAAGGTTTTTAAAAACTCTGCTAGAAATTTAGAAAGCCGGTAAGTAGGAGAGTGAATATTTGACATAATCGGCCTCATTTTGTTTCCAGGTTTGTGTATCTTAGGGAGAGCATATAACCTAGGTAAAGTCGGGTTTTTAATGCTGAGCGAAGAGGCCGATTGTGAAAGTGAGGGCTTTGCGCTATTTCTCCTCTAAGGTGACATCTAGAAATTAGCGTGAATTTTCTTTAAGCATCGAGAGGTAGCATTGGGAGCACCTCGTGGCATTAATATTTTGACTGTACATACCGGTAATACTGTAAGTGAGTACCGCTCGAATTTGTTGCATTAAAATATATTTTCTTTTAAACCCGTGATTTTTTCACGGGAGAAATACTCGTTTTTAATAATTACAAGCCAAATTAGAATAAATTAATTCTTTTGAATTTTAAAGTATTTTTTTCTAGTGTGCAACAAGAAAGTTCATTTAATTTTAAATACAACAAGTCAGGCAACCGAAATGCCCAGGACCGATAGGATTTTAAAGCATTCGAGAGCGAAAAGGAAAGCATTTGTAAAAATCCCTTTCTTTGTTAAGAATTAGATGATATTGCTAAGGAAGTATCTGATTGCTAAGCAAGGCGTACTTCTAAGAGAAATATATAGTTCAAACTGAATAAAACTACCTGAAAAGTTAAATGGAGAAAGTAGCAATTCTCTATAGATTAAAACATATACGAATCCTTTAATTTGTAAGCATTCCTATTTAATGAAATAAGCGTTAATTGTTGAAGCGTTCTGTGTAAGGGTCAATTCTTTCTTCATAAACTATTGCCAAAGCTTTTCTACGTAAGCAAGTACCATTGAAGGAATGACTTGCTACTAGCTACTGTTAAAATTTGCCTAACGCAAACTATTGATAATATAAGGTATACTGTAAGTAATTACATGCCTTATCTTAGCATTGAAAGTTTCCAATGGTTTCATAATGGTATCATTAAAACATGAATCATGGAACCAAATTAGATTATCATTAATTTTACGTTATATTCATTCATGACACATCATTTCAAGTCGTTTGATATATTACATGCCATATTTTAGCATTGAAAGTTCCAATGAACCATAATGGGTCCACTAAACAAGCTGCCTTGGAACCAATTTCGACTATCATTAATTTTACGTCATATTCATTCATGACACTTCATTCCAAGTCGTTTGATATATTACAAGTCATATTTTAGCATTGAAAGTTCCCATGAATCATAATGGGTCCACTAAACCAGGTGCCTTTGCACCAATTTCGTGTATCATTAATTTTACGTTATATTCATTCATGGCACATCATTCCAAGTCGTTTGATATATTACATGCCATATTTCAGGTTTGAAAGTTCCAATGAACCATAATGGGTCCACTAAACCAGCTGCCTTTGAACCAATTTCGACTATCATTAATTTTACGTTATATTGATTCATGGCACATCATTCCAAGTCGTTTGATATAATACATGCCATATCTTAGCATTGAAAGTTTCCAGTGGACCATAATGGTACCACTACACCACATACCCTTGAACCAGTTCTGACTGACATTAACCATCAAAGAAGACCATCACGTATTTTCACTTAATTCACAAGCCTTTTCTCTGCTTTAGCTATGGAATGCCAAAGAGAGAACAGCATTTGGCTGTGTACAAGCCAGTTATACATGGAATTGTATAGTGAAAAACGTAGTCCCCTATATTATTTGTGACCTTTTGAACCGGAAGTAGTTCACCGATTTTTTCCACCAATGAACTCAGTCTTCCGATTTCCCTAAGTTGTCGAATAGCGAAAACGGAAGTCGAAAATTCGGAAGCGTTCGAAAGCTAGAGCACCAACAGACAGACAGACGGACGGACAGACAGACGCACGGACGCACATTGTGAAAACATAAGTACCTATCGGTCCTTACTTACTTACTTTTCAAACCGCTTATCCG
>JAHWFO010068719.1:11683136-11706446 GCA_023313115.1 Rhysida immarginata | reverse complement strand
TATTCATTCATGACACACCATTCCAAGTCGTTTTATATATTACATGCAATATTTCAGCTTTGAAAGTTCCAATGAACCATAATGGGTCCACTAAACCAGCTGCCTTGGTACCAATTTCGTCTATCATTAATTTTATGTTATATTCATTCATGTCACGTCATTCCAAGTTGTTTGATATATTGCATGCAGTATCTTAGCATTGCAAGTTTAAAATGAATCATAATGGTTCCATTAAACCAGGTGCGTTTGAGCCAATTTCGAAAATAATTAATTTTATGTTATATTCATTCATGAGACGTCATTCCAAGTTGTTTGATATATTACATGCCAAATCTGAGCTTTGAAAGTTTCCACTGAACCATAATGGTTCCAAGAAACCACATACCATTGAACCTATTTCGACTATCATTAATTTTACGGTAATATTCAACTATGACATGTTATTTCAAGCTGTTTGATATAATACATGCCATATCTTAGCATTGAAAGTTTCCAGTGGACCATAATGGTACCACTACACCACATATCCTTGAACCAGTTCTGACTGACATTGACCATCAAAGAAGACCATCACGTATTTTCACTTAATTCACAAGCCTTTTCTCTGCTTTAGCTATGGAATGCCAAAGAGAGAACAGCATTTGGCTGTGTACAGGCCATTTATACATGGAATTGTATAGTGAAAAACGTAGTCCCCTATATTATTTGTGATCTTTTGAACCGGAAGTAGTTCACCGATTTTTTCCACCAACGAACTCAATCTTCCGATTTCCCTAAGTTGTCGAATGGCGAAAACGGAAGTCGAAAATTCGGAAGCGTTCGAAAGCTAGAGCACCAACAGACAGACAGACAGACGCACGGACGCACATTGTGAAAACATAGGTACCTATCGGTCCAAATAATTTTTATTTTCTTACATTACAATCTTGTTATTTCCATAGATAAAGGTTTCTTTGCCAATTTCTTGCAGTCTAAAGAATCATTTTAGTATTAGAAGTATTACACGAAACATTCAGAATCATTCTGTTTAGCAACGATGAATACCTTTTAATGATGTTAAAAACATTACTACGAGGGTGGGCTGAAAAGTAATGCCTCCATGGCTGTAACTTTTTTAATTTTTAACCGATTTTCAAGATTCTTTTTGTATCTTATACTCACATTTGTCCTCTATGTAATGCACTATTCACTTTTCGACATAGTCCCCATCCCTTTCCACGCATTGTACCAACGTGTGACTAGTCGGGTGAACCCGTCGGAGAGGAATTCCGGGGTTGTCGTCGACACGAGGATTGAATGGCAGCTTTGGATCCTCTTCTGCAGCACGATAACGCCCGTCCGCACACGATCGCCACACATCAGAAGGGGTTGCAGCGCCTACAGTTCAAAGACGAAAAACTGCAGTTCAAAAATGAAAGACTTTGCACCTTGCGACTTTCACCACTTCCCAAAGAGGAAAGAGCACCTTAAGGGGCATGAGTTGCGTTCTGACGACGAGGTGAAACCTGCCGTTCGGTCTTGGTGTCGACAACAACCCCGGAATTCCTCTCTGACGGGTTCACCCGACTAGTCACGCGTTGGTACAATGCGTGGAAAGGGATGGGGACTATGTTGAAAAGTGAATAGTGCATTACATAGAGGAGAAATGTGAGTATCAGATACAAAAAGAATTTTGTAAATCGGTTAAAAAATCAAAAAGTTACAGCCATGGAGGCATTACTTTTCAGCCCACCCTCGTATATTTGCGAAGAAAGTCGGTGCCTATTATAACTTTTGCTTATTTTTTGATACTCTATTCGAATCTAAAGTCAAAATCAAAAAATTGAACGACTTCGTAAACAAAGTAATGATGTTTTTAATTGGCTTGCGCTTTTAACATCGTCCTGACAATGAAGTATCATGCATTCTCAACTGTTTTTTTTGTGTTTTTTTTTTGCGTGTAAGCTGAGTAAATGTAGAGCAAGAACAAGAGAGAGGCGTTTTTTAATGTGGTTTTTTAATTTAGGCAAGGGAGAAGCAGGGATATTTTTTTAATGTCTTTAATATTTTCATGGTCAAAAAAGCAACTAAAAAGTTATAGGAAATCGAAATTAATTAAACTTGTGGGAAGGGTCTTGAGCTGCTATTAAAGGAATAGAAAGGTGAAGCACTTGTAGGAACAATAAGGCAGGTAGAAATAACAGGACATTCTGGAATTTTATCGAGCAACATGCGAGCAATGATGAACAGTTATCGATGCCTTTACCATGCGACGATCAGCTAACAAGTTCACGAAAGCAGCGTTCTTATTGATAATTAATAACAAATGTGATTAGAGTGAGACCGCTCAGATGAACGAGCATTTTACTATCTAGGGAGTTGAGGTTTAGCGAACGCCAACAAAGCTTCATTCCGTAGAGCGGCGGTAACATCAAAGCGAACGTAGTTTGGTCAATCTGACGTCTCCTTCCTGATATGTAGGCGCAAGAAGGCCAACGAACAAATGCTCAGTTGGAGCAAATGTAGACGTGTGAATGCTGATAATTTACGCGAAAGTAACGACATACAAGTAAGTCAGCCATAATATTACTTTCACTATGTAATTTTCTGTTATTAAAAAATGTCGTTGTCCACGCCTTAACTTTCGTTTCGTTTTTCTTGTTATTCCGTTCAGTTATAAAAATCTGGAATGCGCAATTACAATTTCTTCGTTGTCGTCCAGCACGCACCGAAAAATATACAAATGTAACGGGTTCATGTCCAACGAACGTTTGATGTAACCAACAAATGCATATTGACACATTTCCAATGGCAAATCTCGTTCGTTGGAACTCCTTGGGCCGTTGTGTACCCAACATATATCAGGAAGAGACACGTCTTGATTTCACAAAATCACTGACAACGTAGCGTAGCAGTCACAGTTATATATGTGAACGTAGAATCACGACCTGCTCAGTCACTGTAATTCATTGTGCTGAAATAGTCTTTACAGTCGTAAAGAGAGCACTAACCCATAACTGAAAAAAGGTAATAAACTCCTGAGCTTTGAAATTAATTTTGTATTTGTTCATTTTGGTAATGCAGGTATTACCCCTGGCAAGAAGGGAGCCTTCCACTTCCACCAGTATTCCAAAAAGTCAAAGCAATCACAAAACCTCTAGCTGCAGAAGAGGGCAATAGATTCTCGTCATAACATAACAATACAACATTTTCGTTTTGCTGACAATTAGTAATGAATTTTTACTGTTGCATCTGTACCTATTGTCGAGAATACTCAGCACTTTGCCTGGCCTTTCGTCAGATTAGTTAACATTAAAAATAATAGCAAAAAAAAAATGAACCGTTTTTCCACGGAGAAACGATTAGTGTAAATATTTTACTCGAATTCTTAAGATTTTATACGAATAAGCAATGGGCATTAGGAAATACTAACACAGCAGGCTTGAATAAATAACTCTCGGTGCCTTGTTGACATCAAAACTTAACTTTGAATTGACAATAGACTTTTGAGCGAGTTTAGAGTATTTTCTCTGTAGCGTTTTCAAATATAATAATTTTCCTTTCAGAGTTTCGTTTTATAAGAATGGTTTTACTTAAATTACTCTAATATTATACAGAGTGCCTCTCTGATATAAAATGCTCTTAGGAAATGAATTCTAGTGATGAGCCTGATTTCACGACCTGTGATTTTTTCACTGATAGTGAAATTTCACAGGTAATCACTGCTACTCTCGAACATTCGAAGCCGTTACCAGTGATTTTCACAAGTGCTACTCTCGAATGGATGGATTTCCAGCTCGCATCTCCCCCTTCCAAGAGACTAGCTGATTGGGATGAAAAGATGCTCTCGAACTTGTTACCAGTGATTCTCACAAGTTCTCCCTATTCCCTGGTTTCACAGTGCCTTTCTCTACTCACTCGAGGAAACTGACGCATGGTGAACGACTACAACTCATTTAACCAATCCGAATGCACAGGGAAGTGAGCATTCATATTTTCCATAATCTGTGATAGTATGTTTTCTAGCGATCGTTGATTAATTGAGGAAACACTTCGTGCTTATTTCTATATTGTTTATCGATAATATTTTTTATATCAAATTTCGTTTAATGAAAACATAAGCAAGATCACATAAAAGCTCCGGATATAATTACTTCATTTGCATCTGCAATCGGTAAACAATAAATGTGATAACTTTATCCAGTGGCGTTTCCAGAGGGGAGCAAGGGGAAAGACCGCCCATGCCCAGGGGCGGATTTAGGTGTAAGCTAAATAAGCTACAGCTTAGGGCCTCACAATTCCTGTTTTCACAAATTTTCAGAAATTCAATTTTCTGTGTAATAAAATTTCTGTAATTTAGTATTTTTTAACAATTTGTTATTATTTTTATATTAAATATATTATTTTTTAAAAAATTAAACCATCTTAGCGCTGGTGTATTTTAAAGCTTTTCTGAGATCAGCTTGTGTAGTTTAAAATGGTAGGGGCCACAAGGCATCATTAAGTCTAAATCCGTCCCTGTCCATGACTACCAATCTTCTTGGTGATCACGGCTAAATCAACACCTTCTATTCAAATTCTAGGATAATATTGAAATATTCACTAGATATTTGTATACTCGGTGGGATACGCAACTATCTTTATCGTCCATAAAGATACATTAGATATGCAGTGATCAAACACGAAACCATATATATAGGGGACCAAATTTTGGGAAAATCAAACGGGTACAATTTACTCAAATGTAGATATTATCAATAATTTTTAATTAATTTAATTAATAAATCCCAATAAGAAAATCAGGACAATTCCGCAAAACCAAGACGTCAACCAATATGTACTAATAATAAGCAATTTGTTAATACAATCGCTTAAAATTATTATATTACACAATAATAAAAACTGAATTTAATGAACAACGAGGGCTTAGCTAAGGGGGGGGGGGGGGGGAGAAGCTAAGAAGCTGCAGTACCAATACCCTGTATTTCTAGCCACTAAGACAAAATATTATTAAATAAATAATAAAGGATCATAATTTTTTCGAGAATTATAGTACGGTATTTAATTTTCAAAATTTGAATAAACAAACTTAATGGAGTACAAATTTCTTAGAGGGTGGAGAGTGGGTAAATTCGCAAATAAAGAACTAATTTATTTTTTAAAGGGGAGTGAATTAATCACGATAATAAAAGTTTACAAAAAGAATTAATATAGATTTATTTTATTTCATCAAGACATCGTTATAGATTATATACTCTTTAATAAATCCATCAAAGAATGTCTACTTCGCCGGCATATTAGTGAATCATCATCACTGTGTCTAAATCGTCGGAAAAAGCAAGTCGTGATTTTACGTTCACAGGTAAAAATCACTGATATCAAAAAGTAGGAGTCACACTTATACCTGTGAACGTAAAATCACGACTTAGTTCATCACTATTTCCTTTAAGTGAAAGGATGTGAATGCGACTATTATTTAACAACTGAAATCGGAAATTTAATTAAACACGCCCAGCTTTTTTTTCGTTGGATAAAGTATAATTTTGTATTTGTTCATTTGGGTTAGGTGGGTATTACCCCTACCAAGAAGGAAGCCTTCCACTTCCATCACTATTCCAAAAAATCAAAGCAATCACAAAACCTCTAACTTACATCTGCAGAAGAGAACAATAGATTCTCGTCATAATATAACAATACAACATTTTCTTCTGTGATAATTAGTAAAGAATTTCTTTTCTGGCATCTGTACCTATTGTCGAGAATACTCAACACTTTGCCTGGCCTTTCGTCAATTTAGTTAACATTAAAAATAATCGCAAAAAAAATGAACCGTTTTTTCACAGAAAAATGATTAATGTCAATATTTTACTTGAATTCTTAAGCAACGAGTATTAGAACTTATAGTATGTGAAAGACTAAAACACCAGGCTTGAATAAATAACTCTTGGTGCCTTGGTGGCATCAAAGCTTAACTTTGGATTGACAATTCGCAGTCGTCAGCCCTCTAGCGGTCAATGACTCAAGCTTCCAATATGGCCGCCGAAGAAGGGTAGGTGAACAGCAGACGACACCTCATAGCATGGTAGCTAGTAGTGCAGCTAACTGAATAAGCATATCCATAATTGATATTTTAAATTATCTTAGATTGAACGCCAGTAATGAAAGAAAAAGTGTTTGGTACACTGGGGAGGCAGTTTTAAATGCTCAGCATGTAATATTTTGTAGGAGGAATAATTCCTTTTGTCTTTTAAAAACGTTAACAGATCTAAAAACCATGTGACCATAATTTCCCACAAATCCTATCTCACTAAGGCTGTGGTCAAAAACCCTCACCGGTGAGAGAATGATGACGTAATTTCTCACTGGGCTAACCGTCTTTTTCTCGGTGAGGACGGTGAGACTAACCGGTTAGGCATAGCAGCACTAACTGGCGTTTCTGACCGCGTTAAAATGACGTCACAGTTTTCTCACCGGGATTTCTGACCGACCAAACGCTAACTCTTCTCACCGGTGAGAGTTTTTGACCTTAGCCTTAGAGAATTTTGCCCAAACGTCATAATATTATAGACCTTGCCTAGAGAAATCTGCATCCCAAATTTCATAACTACATACCATTTAGAGTATATATTATAAACAGATAGCCCTCTCTAAATCCCACCCCTGTAACCTGATCCCAGTGGGCCAATCGAAACTATAGTATTGTTCCAAATTTCAACCATCTATGTCAAAAAATTGTATAAAATATAAAGGGGAGAGAGAGAGAGAGAGAGAGAGAGAGAGAGAGAGAGAGAGAGAGAGAGAGAGGGAGACTGACACGGTAAAAACCAATAAATTGCTCCATTCTTCCACTACTTAATACAGCTTTACAGGTTTATGTTTTGATTATATATCTTTATCTGATCCGTACATTGGCAGGGTTGAAAATTATATTTACCTCCTGTGGAGTGAAACATGCACTGCTACTCCTTAGAACACTGCTTTTATGTGTATGGAAGATAAAGTGCAGTAGTGTTCCTCTCATACTGAGCATTTAAAACTGCCTCCCCCTATACCAAGTACCTTTTTCTTTAATTACTAGCGTTCACTCCAAGATAATATAAAATATCAGAGATGGATATAGTTGTCCATGCTTATTCAGTTAGCTGCACCACTAGCTGCAATGCTATGAAGTGTCATCTGCTGCGGCCATTTTGGAAGCTTGAGTCATTGGCCGCTAGAGGGCTGAGTTGGACTTTTGGGTGAGTTTAAAGTATTTTCTTTGTAGCGTTTTCAAATATAACAAGAAATTAAGCCTCCCTAGGAAAGTATAGGAAAGTAGCGGAAGGTATAGAGTTCATCTATTTTTTTTATTCCTTCATCTGCACTTTTTAACCCCCCATTTTTAAAAACAAAAATTGATTTTCTCGAACCTTGTATTTAGAAAATATAAAAGAACCCTATCTTCTTTCCTTTCTCATCTTTTTCGATCGAATGATATATCACACCCTATATGTTGCCATAAATTTCTAAAGACCAAGTGATTGCCACCCCCACAACTCCGACCCTATTGAAACAATTTTGCCCAAACTTTACAGTAATGTTGATCTTGCTTGGAGGAATCTGCATACCGAATTTCACTCCTTTATATGCATAAATACGCGTAGACCTTTTGGTCCCCTCTAATTTCCGCCCCCGAAACTCCGACCCCAATGGGCCAATCAAAACCAAATTAAATAGTGAAGGTGCCCATGCCCATAATAAGCTACATTCTGAATTTCAACCTTCTATCTCAAAAAATGCGGAAATTATGAAGGGGACGGACGGACAGACAGACGGACATTGTGAAAACAATAAGTAGCTCCATTTTTCCGCTACTTAATAATTTTCCTTTCAGAGGTCCCATGTCTCCGTGTACCCTACGCAAGGAACAGAAATCATTAAATATCTGTAGTACAAATTTTGTCTCATTTGGAGCAGGAGGACGCACTCCAGAGCTCTCTGAAGTGGGAAACTTATTTATCGCTAACTCTGTATTTTCAGCACGATGGAACACCTCCTCATAGCATGATAAGTGTGCGAAAACACTTAAATAGAATTTTTCCTAATCGGTGAATTGGTCATTCCCATTTACTGAAGATAAAACGTAGTCACATGCCCAACGTAGCCAATCATCTTTAACGATAACTTCTCTTCTTCAGCCTTTGTTAAAAAAAAATAAATGTTTTTGACATTTTCCTATCGGATCAAGTGATCCATGGCAACAGAAGTTTTATGCCATGTGTCTTCCTATAATCGCCCGACTATAGTTGATACGTTTTCTTCTATAAAGGAGAAGAGTGGGCAATGCTATATTGGAGTGGAATTCTTAAATTTGAAATGGAAAATAAGTATACAAAAATAGGAAAAAGTTTAGCACAAGCCTGTCCACCAAGATTACTCCGCCCAACTCCCTTGGATTTCTGCTTGTGGGGTTGGTTAAAGTGTTAGGTTTATAAAACTCCAGTCAACATCCGAGACGAGCTTATTGCAAGTATAACAGATGCTGTGGACCAAATAAGAGAACGTGAACATGCGTGCAACTCGCCATGTTCTCACAAGAATTGAAAAATGCATCGAAGCACGTGGCGGACTATTCGAAAATTAGTTAAGATAATGTTATTAGAAAGTTAATGCAGTAAAGTATAAACCATATCAGAAATTTGTTAATTTTAATTTCAAATCGCTGTATCTCAGAAACCATTAATAAAATATTACATGTTTATATAAACTTTTTTTGTCTTGCAATAATTCATTCTATATCCACACGAAATATTGACCTTTCCTCCCGGGATATACTGTATAGGATCGTGTGGGACACATTTTGTTTATTGTTTGTTTCAGTCATTTTTCAGTCATCTATCGTCATTTGTTAATTCGGTTTTGCATTGTATTGGGTCAGTGCGAATGAAACGTCCTGAAATATCTTGAAAAGTAGCAACATATTTGGACGCGAATAACTGAAAACTTTGATAACTTGCCTAATCAAATTAACCCCCCTGTGAATTGTAAGGGGGGAGGGGGGTCTGAAGAAGTCATCAATTGCAAGGCCAACCTCGTTATCTGTCGTTGAACAGTTTTTTCGCTGACGGAAACCAATGGTAGTCTATAGGAGATAAGTCCAGGACGGGATGAGGCAATGCTTCACAGTCCAAAGTATTTAGTGTCAGAAACGGCCGTTGTCCTGGAGCGGAAGAACACCAAATCTGTTGACCAAAGCCAGTTGTACCTCCAGCTATTTCTGGTGCATCTGTTGCAATTCAGCACAATTACGTTCTGCATTGACGGTTTGGCCTCTTGCCAAGAAACCACCATACGAGGCTATTCTTTTCTCTTGAGTGGTTTAGGATGCTGTCCAGGAGACTGTGCCTTACTTAACCATTTTCCAGATTCTTTACGATTATCATACAGGATTCAATTATCATCACTGGTGACGATTTGGGACCGTAGAGGTCCCTTTTTATTCCTGGCAAGCACAGATATGCAGACTTTCAAACGTCTTGTTTTGCTGGCAGTTGGCATTTCATGATGTACCCTTATGTCCATTTTTTGACCTTATTCAACGCAGCCAGACGCCGAACATCTGTCGTGTGATGGAACACCTACCTCTGCTGCTATCTCACGACACATTTTTCGCAGGTCGGTGAGTACGTGCCTTGTTTTGCAGATCCGTATCTCTGCTTCAAAACTTCACAAACCATCGACGAACGGTTCGTTCGTTGGCTGTGTTTTCCCCAAATGCTTTGTTGATGTTCTCAGCGGCTATTCCTGTCGAATGGCCCACTCATACAAGAAGATGACTCTCAAATCATCATTCTCCGTGTTTAGTTTGAGGGCCACGTACGCCCGAAAATGGCACGGTCGAAATTTGATCTTCACACATTTTTTCACCTTATTCAGATGTAAACAAAGTCACTTCCAATTCACTCCTTCTGGGTGCTAGTGTCTTCCGGATTGGCAGCCATTGTACACTAAAGCATCTGTTTTCGGTGTGTAGTTGCATATGAAGATGACGATTATACCAGCAGTTTGAAATCGGATATCAATTTCAGATTTTATAGAAGACATGTTTCATTAAGGGATTGGAAATGTATTCAGCCTACTTTCAACTCCAATGAATATTCTCTAATAGGCTTGATAATGTAGTGAGACAAAGAGTGTATCACACAGTTAATCAAACAGGAATGGCACATTTGCGAACCCAAACGGAGACACATTACCTCATTCTGTCCACTGTTGCACAATGCATGAGCACTTGGACTATCCAACAAAAGTCATAGAAAACTGCGTCTCAAGTCATAGAAAACTGTCATGACGTCATTCATTCTGGAAGCCCTGTTTCGACGACAGTCACGAATCTGATTAAGTAGCGGAAGAAGGGTGCACTTATTAGTTTCACAATGTCCGTCTGTCTCCTTCATATTTTCTAGATTTTTTTGAGGTAGAAGGTTGAAATTCAGAATGTAGTTTATTATGGGCATGTCCTACTTCACTGTTTAATTTGGATTTGATTGGTGCACTGGGGTCGGAGTTACATGGGTGGAATTAGAGGGGGCAAAAGATCTACGTGGTATTTAGCTATACAGGGTGATTCTGAAAAAAGTGTATAACTATAAGCAATGACAGAGGAGACTAGAATGAACATTTTCTTTTAACACAATGTGGGTCCGAATTTGAACACCGAGATATGAACAGAAATAAAAATGCCGTCACCAAGATCAAGTTAATAACTCAGGTTCTGCAATGCGTAGAATAATGAATTTTAAAGGAATAATAGGGTACATAAAAACTCTGTATACCATGAAAATTCGATCGTATTCAACGAGTAGTTTTCGAGTTACGCATTTAAAATCGTAACAGTGCTCACATGCGAGTACTAACCAGCACGTGTTACGATGCTGGAATTAGATCAAACTTTAACGGTATAGTCTTATGTATACCCTCCTCAGGATGGTTAATATATTGTTTGAGATGCATCCTCGATGACCTTATGCTAGCTTTTGATGCTTGACACTGTTGCGAGTCATGGGTTGAGCCTAGTTTTATAATTTAGAGTGGTAGAGGACCTTATTATAAATATATTTTGAAGACGAATTTAAGAAATGTCTACCGATTTACATGTCCTAATTGTGGATTATCTTATATTTGATCCACTAAACGCTCATTATGAGAATGTTTTAATGACCATAGTCACTCATGGATGAACAAAGATGGGAAGTCAGCATTTGCCGACCATTTGTATAAAAACAAACACCAGTTATTACCCATAGGCCAAACCATGACGATTCTAAGAAAAGAAAGAAATTCAAAGAAGATACTAATTTATGAAGCATTAGAAATAGGCAGATGTCATTTCAAGAAACCTGAAAAAATATTGAATAATCAGACATCCAATTTGACAAAGGTCCAATAGCTCTGTTTGGTCCACATTGTTAATCCACCAATCAGTTACCTGTTACATATTACATGTTTCCTGACTGGCGGATACTTACCTCTTCTGTAGTCACCTGTCATTAGCTTTTAGCTGTAAGCCCGTTAAGATAATGTTAACCGAAACGTGTTGGCATAATACTCTACCATATTGCTCATTTAAGAAATATCAGGTTGTTGCAAAAGTTTTTTTCCGGATTTTTATTCCAACACAAAAACCTCATTTTATTGAATGACAGATTCAGCTCATGCACATGCCGGGCAATGGTTAAAAAGTGAACCTTGAACTGTTCTGCGAGTTCCCTCGTTGTTACATTGTGATCTTCATCAATTGCTTAGCGTAGATCACCATCTGAAATCATGATTAGCCGACCAGAGGAGGTGCATCTTGAAGAGTGCTATCTCCGCGTCTGAACCGCCGATACCATTCTTCTATTGTACGTAAACTAACAGCGCCATCACCTAAACGTTGGCAAATGTTTCGGTGACATTGCGCAGCACAAATATTTCCAGAAAACTCGTAGAAGATTATTGCTCGAATATGCTCGCGTGAAAGGTCCATTTCAGCGATTGATGGCACTCACAGATGTATAGTCAGAAAGTTGATTCTTGGATGTAATATAGCAAAGATATTCAGGAATCGAATGCAATAATTTGTTTGAAAACATATGAACACCCCCCTCGTAAAATGAGCCCTTCTTGGGCACGGGTTCTAGAACCGGAAGAAACTTTTGCAACAACCTGATAGTTTCCTTTTTATTATTGACTTTATCAGCAATATTGAAGAGCATGAGTCGTATATTTTTTTCCCGTCAGTTCTGGCCACAGCTTTGTTTTAATATAAAAATGACTTCACTATAATAAATGTAGTTAATTCGTCCTGCTAAATCGGCAATACCTCACTTCAAAGTGCTATGCCAATGCCAATGTCTATAACACAAGTAATATGTTTAAACATTAGGCAATTACACGGTTCCGAAATATGTGATGAATAGAAAATGTGACCAAGAACAAACAATTAAAAAATTGATGCACATGACCATCGCATACATGTAATTAAAACATTGATTTTTTTATTAATTATACAACCTGTGACAATAAAGTTCGGTGAATGACGTCAAATTGCTAACGGTCGTAAGAGTGCACCATCGTCGTATCCTGCCCCAGACAGGTCGAGACATGTTTAAACAAATTTGAGAGAATCAGCGCTGTGAGTGTGTTTATTGTGTCTAAACAGGACATTGAAGAGAGAAGGCGTAGTACGCGCGGTCAAAAACCCAAAATGGATCAGCGAACGAAAGAGACTCATGAAATGATGACAACCGTTTACAAAGAAAGTGCTATTACTTTGAAGTGTGTTTATGAGTGGTTTAAACGGTTCCGAGGAGGCCGGAACACCGTAGAAGACACCCCCCGAAGTGGCCAGACATCCCACTTAATGTTACGACCCAACTGAAGGGTATCACTAAAAACGACTACGCCAGGAGTTTCCAGGACTTGTACAGGCGTTCCCAGAAGTGCATTACCATCGACGGGGATTACTTTGAAGGATAGTAACTGCTGTTTCATGTAAGCAAGCAATCCACTCTCAATATGCCATCATTCACCGAACTTTATTGTAACAGGTTGTATGCCATAGCTATGGAACTAATGAATATTTTATCAAAAGAAAAAAAAAACTCAAAAGATAATCTATATCCAAAAAGTCAGCTTCTTTCAGGGTCTTGCCACTGTATCCAATTTTGAATTATTCCATGATTTTTACTTTCGTCCTACTTTTCTTCTACATCATGTCATTAGTTTTTACTGGAGAAAATTAGGGATTTAAAGGTATTGGTGCAGAAAAGATTTGTGGATTACTGAATTTAAACGAAAAAGCCTCGAGTGATGGATAATGTTGGAATCTCACAATAACGCACTTATGAGGAACAGATGAATTGTGATCCAGAAAGGTATATATTAAAGATGTGGCATTTAAAGAACTTGATGGAATATTTAGTACATAGCAGATACTTTATGTGGACCCAGATCTCAATACAACGTTCCCATCCTGAAATGACCATGGCAGTTGAAAATGACGTTAATACCAAACCAGCAATACAACGTTATATAGCCTGTTTTCATCACTGACGTGTCTGGAATAGCCACTGAAACATGGTATCAGCACAGTTTCAAGGCACATTCAGTGGCAGCACAATGAACATCCATGTGCACTTCCAGGACATCCAGAGATAACGAAATACAAGGGAAGATCGGCACATTGCACATTTAGCAAGTGGCATCCTTGTCTCACCTATTCGGACATCCTAAGGGGGCATGCAGAGTTCTTTGCATAAACTGTGTCCAACAGCATTACTATTCTTCATTGTATCCACACAGCTGGGCTTTGTGCTCAAAGATGATGTGTACCTCTCAAAGAAATCTCCACTGGTAACCCAAGTCAAACACCATTAGGAAGCTGAATGAATATATAGTCTTCAGTGATGAATCCTGCTTCTGTTTTGGTACAGCTGATGGTCGGTGTATGTGTTACAGCATATGGGTGAAGAACTTCAAGACAGTTGTCGTGATGTGTGTTTGTGTTTGGTTGGGGGGCACAATGTTTTGATGTTAGTACCCAGAGTACCTTATTGTATTGCAAGGGCAAGCAGATAAAATCAGTTACGTGACATGTACATTTTCTTCATATAAACATCTTACAATATGTACAACTTTTCTCTGGGGGTTGTTGCATTGCTTTTGATGTTGTGTATATCTTTAGCATACAGTTTACATTTTTTGCATATCCTTTAGAACAGATTTTCATAAAAAGTTGAAAGGAAATAAATTCACTTCATGAAAATAACTGAATAACATTATAATTAAATATAATTTATTGACATACAAAATATTTTGCACAAATGCCTATAGAGAATGAAAATTTACATTTTATATATTTATATACATAAATTTATATACAGACACATACATAATTTTCAGTAGAACCATTTATGGTAAAAGTTTACCTCTTCATTTCTCAAAAGCCTCTCTAGGAGAGGAAGTAAATATAGAGATACGAATTTCTTTATACATTTTGCTTTTGCTTTTTTGTTAATTGCAAAACAATATACACATTAAAAAAATATGTCTTAAAAATATTTCTAAGGCAAAGTGTTTAAGAGATTCACTTGAGCCACCATGAAAAATTAAAAATAATCTTTAAAAAAATGAAAAAATATGTATTATACCTACTTGTCTTGAAGTATTTAAAAAATACTAAACATGAAGCAATATAAAAATAAATATCTAAATAAATAAATAAACCATGCATGCACATGCACACACATACAAGAAGTCTACGATAAAACAGAATTCCATTTACTCAATAAAGCTACAAAAAACGTTCCAGCCCAATCCTGTATACGAGATAAAAGAGCTGAATGAGTGGACTCAAGCAAAGTAGATATGTCCTCCTCTCTAGGATCGAAAGATACACAACATAGGAATGCATTTTAGAAAGGTTACCTTTCTGTCGTTTCATTTCACCATCGATCAGGTTAATTGCGATTGTGAAATAAAATTATTTGTAAGGTATACTTAAAATATATATTATATCTTCATAAATTTCTAAAACTTCATTTTTTTTTTTTAAAACTTTGCCTAATAATTATAGAGAGACTATCATTTCATACATGATAAATATTTTTTTAAATACATTTTTTTTTCTTCTTTTTTTCATGATTGAAAGAACAAAACCAACAACTACAATATAAGTTGTGTCAAAATTAGAAGACATTAAGGAGTTAATACTGTTCAATTTTTTCGGAATGATGTTTAAAAAGAAGGAAGGAGACTAGGTTTTTGCTCGGGACTCGTCATCTTCCAATTCCAGCCAAAGTTTGTGTAGTGGTTCACACGAACCAACGATGTCTGGAATGGTTCGTAAAGTCTGTAAATATAGAAAAAGATTTGCTAAAATTATTTGGTTATCCTCAGAAGCAAAAGAAAAAAAAAATACAGTATAAAAAAATTAAATAAGTAATGACCTATTTAATAAGAAACTAAAAAGCAACATGTTTAAAATTTAATTAAAATGCTGTGAATTTTATGGCTTCTACAGAACAAGTGGAAGAAGATAATAAATAAGCAAGGCATAACAAGATTGAAAATGATCAGTTACAAAAATTTCAAATAATGATGTTTATTGATTGGGTGAGGCAGATTTAAAGTAACAAATCAAAGGAGCCCTAGCATTCGATAGATAAAAAAAGGTCATGTAAAATGTCAGGTAAGAGGTCAATTTCAAATGTTTAGTTGAAGGCTGCGAAAACTGTACTTAATAACTATATTCGCTCATAGCTCGTCACTACGAAGTGTTTGACATATTACTTACTGTATCTTAGAATTGAACATCTGTAAGGGGTACCAGAATGATACCATTAGAGCATATGCTAATGTACCGATTTCGATCATCTCTGAAATGGTTTGTGCAATGAGCCAAACTTATGGGTTGGCAAGAAAGGATTTTGGACATCTTTCGTAGTCTTCGAGAAGAACGAATTACAGACAGACAGGCAGGCACATTCCCCCCAGTAATAGCATAAAGCACCTTTCGATACTTAATAATAAGAATAGGCAAAGTACCAGGATTATTATAAGATATACTACTCAACTATCTAGAAATAAGAATGATGTTAATTAATTGTTTTATTTATTAGACAATGATTTGTTACAAAAATTATTTTTTTTTGATGGACAAAAGTTTTAATGTTGTATTTAGTCAATCGTTTACAGAGGTGCATAGACCTTTTTGAATACAGTATCGTTCCCTCGGTTATTGGCCAACTTCTGTAAACTGTATCTTTGACAGCCCCCCAAAGAAAAAAAAAAAGCCGAGAGGAGTTAGAACAGGGGATTGAGGGGGCCATTCAACTGGTCCTCCTCGGGCAATCCATCGGTCATGGAAAGCATTTGTAATGGCGATCCGAGTTATGTGCAAGCTGTGCAGTGGGGCACCATCGACCTTTGTTTTTGTTTTTTTATGAACAATTTCAGTTTTTTTTTTTGCCTTTTCTTTAAATCCAATCACCATCACACATTCACTGCCACTATCTCCTAAATGGTTGGATCAATTGAAAAAACATCAAGAATCAAATGTGTACAATCTGAAAATACCATTAAAAATAGGGGTTTCCTTCCATTGCACATTTCAAAGTTAACTTCCATATTCGAAAATGATGTTTTTTTTTGGAAATGGAATACACATAAAAACCTCCTCACATAAAAGTACAATAATTCTTCTGATACTCTGTCAAATTTGTAGTTTAGAAGTTGGCTATTGATTCACATTAAGTGAGAAGACACCCTGTTGGCTATAGATGTTTCTAGTAGGTCTAGCTTGTTAAGATCCCAAGTCTTGAATAAAATCTTCATTGTTGATTCAATCTCGTCAAATGAACAATTTTGATCTGCTAGGCAGATTACAACAGATTTCCTTGTCATCGAATTTTAGGGATTTTTACATGTTCTTTGTATCTTATGATAAACTGGAGTGACTGTTTCCTAAATAGAAGTTATTACAAAAATTACAATTTATATTGATACATACCACTGTCAGTATAATATTTTTAGCTGCTGTGTTGTCAGTCTTAAAAGCCTTATGGTTTCTTAGGTTAGCAACACGGTTAATTTCAGGGGAAAGGTATGCGAGAGCTTAATAATTTTGTTTTTATTTGTTAGGTTCATTTAGAATTTTTGCAGTGATGCTTTATCAGGGTATTAATGGTTTGGGTTGGAGAGTCATTTAAATATCCATTTGATGGACAAGTAATTCATATTCATATCTACAACTCTTGGTCATGATCATTTTACACACATTCAAGGTGAATCATGTTCAAGCTTTATCAACAAATCCATAAGTTAACACTGCAAAACCCTAATCATGATCAGGGTTACAATTTTTGCCACCAGATGGGGATAGTGGAGTTTTTAGCGCTAGGCAATTTTTGCCAACCCAATCTTCAGCGATTATAAAAATAACTTTGTTTCGTTCCTGTTTCTGTTCATAACCTATTTGAACAAAAAGTTCCTTTTACACTATTTATTCATGGCATGATGTTGCAATTAGTTCGTTTAACTCTAAAATATTAGCGAAGTGGTGCTTTTAACACTATTGCGAAAAGCCTTGGTGAGTACACTGGATTTGGAAGTTGATAGATTGAAAGTGTAAAGATTTGATCAGATTATGGGAAAGTGTGAAATTACACGTTTTCACCATGATGATCACATTATACTTGATCAGGTTCTGTTCACACTATTTCTTATCACAATCAAGAATTGTACTGTGAAATTCCTCTGGTTATTAGCTTCTTCCATTGTGGATATTTTTTGATAAACAAGCAAATGATAGAGTTTCTCTGATTCGTCACTTTAAATCTGTCTCACCTAATTAATGAACATCATCTTATTTGAAATATTTATAACTGATAGTTTTCCATCCTTTTGTATATTGCTTATTTATTATCTTCTTCAACTTGCTCTCTAGAAGTTGTTAGACAAAATGTATTAACATTTTAATTAAATTTTAAACATATATTGATTGTCAGTTTTTAATTATTTAATTATGTATCCAGTAGAAATATTAGAAGTTAAGCAGTCTATTTCTAAACACATTAAATGTTTCGTAAAACAAAGGAAAAAAAGAAAAAAAAAGCTCTAGGCAGATTGTAAAATTTCAGATCGATTAATTTCATACCCTCAATTCATTAAAAAGTTTGGAAATAATTTGTCATCCAGTGAATTTTACATATAAGGGCAATAGTCTACGAAGTGAAAACAAAAAAATAAGAAGAGGCTAATGCACCAAATTTTCGCATTAAAATATTTGAGTTTGATAATAAGATTGGACACCAAATGTTTGTATGTGAAGTAGGCTGAGGAGTCAAGCTGCTTAAGGAGTTACCCACCAGATGTGACTTGCTCGAATCCCACTTCAGGCATCGATGTTAACGTCCTTTCATCATCTATTCATTAATCACCCTTCTACTGTTCCAATTAGACACTGTAGTGAAAACAAATGTTGTTCATTCACTAGATTTTACTTTATTTTCGTGAGTGAAATTAGTGTGATTTATTTTCATTAATAATAAATTATTAGTAATTTGCAATAACTAATGAATTGCAAATATTTAGCTTATTTTAGGAATATTCAATCAGTTATTACTTTTGCTTACAAAATCAATTGGTGTCGTCTTATTTTTAGCAGAGAAAAAAAAAAGCAAAGCATTTTTGAATAAATCAAATTACTTATGTAGCTTTGGCTTTTAATTAATTTTAAAATTGAAGATAAATTCAAATACGGAGAAAGGTTCCACTAAAAAAAAAAAAAAAAAGATTGCTAAAAAATTATATTCTAATTTTGGAGAGAAATTATGAATGAATCCAGTCATTTCTGAAGTCTTAATCATAATTCTCCAATTCATATTAGAATATCAACAAAAAACGCACCTCATTTCTAAAAACTTTATTATAAACACAAACAGCAAATATTAAAAAACTTTATTAAAAGTGGTATTTGCTTTTTATGTGTATAATAAAGTTTTTAGAGTTGAGGTGTGTTTTTTGTTGATGTTTTAATAAGTATTTACCGTCAACGTATGAATTTTATTATCTATAATTCAAATTAACAAGAAAAGAGATTACCATTGCAAAATTTCATATGATTTACATTGTGATCAAGTTTATGAGAAAAACACTTTAAAAAAAAAAATATGTCTATGTGGATGAAAGTAAATTTCAGACTAAAATCAAGTAGAATAAATTCTAAAGACAAGTGCTAAAATAAACATTCTACCGCTGTGATATCAAATTAATAATTTACTATACAGGGTTCTCCCCAGGCCCTTTTGAAGGGGCACACCGCCCGGCTGATTTTGGTGACCATCCAGCTGAATACACAAAAAGCTGCACAAGACTACATAATGTTTTATTTGTTTTTAATTGTTGCCTGCCCAGCTATGTTATCTTCCCACCCACCTGATAAAATATTCTGGGATGAGCACTGTGATATTATGCATATTCTGTTGAAAGCAAGAGGAAAAACATTCTAAATTTCACAAAATAAAGAATCCATGATAAATTGTTATGTAGAGACGCAACAGGGGAAAAAGAATTATAAGAAAAATATAATGATTTAAATAAAATCACTAAGGGCAGTGTCAAAGTTAAAATCTGTCTGTGTATAGGAGGAGTTAATCTTTACTCACTGTTAAAGCTTTGAAAATTTTTATATACAATAGAACTTTGTATAGCAACACTAGTTTCAACAAATCATCTACAGCATCAGGTTTTCTGTGGTACGAACACAATCCTCATAAGAAATGAGTTTTTCAGCCTTGCTTAATACAACAGACATACAGGTTGAGTCCAAAATCTGTTACAGAGATACAACAAATCTGTTGCAGACAACATCATTGTACAGTTGTAGAGCTCAAAATGCTGATTTTAACAAAAAAGAGATTTTCTCTACCTGTAAAGGTTACAAATTGCAAGGTGCAAAATTCGAGGTCTATGAAATTTTGCAAAGGTGCATAGGTCAAATTTGACACCACCATTGTTTAACCCCTACCTAACTTCCTATAGCCTGGAAAAGATTCGCTGTATCTCCACTCATTTTGAGTTTGTATGGAGGATAACAGACTTTTGACTCATCCTGTAATAACCTCACCTATTTCCCACACTATTATTGTTGCATTGTCTGCCACGTGCATGCATACTCTTTAAGCGATTGTGCTTTTGATTAAAATGATTAATAATTTTCTATACATGTACAGTATATGTTTTCTATAGCAGTTATGTTTGGTGGATACCTAGACAAATTTTGCTTGACTTAGGAATAAATTAGACTTGTGAACCAGCTTTCAGAATTTGTTCATAATTAGAGCACTTATTGAAATTACGGTAATCAATTTAAAATTAAATATCGCTGTTGCCTATGGCTCATGGCATGTAAAATTTTGCACAGTCATCTATTTTTTTTTTTAAATGCTCTATTGAATGAATAGGTTCAGTTTTGCAATGAACTTATTTGATTCAAAACGTTTCCTTGTGGAAACAGTTTTTATTTGTCTTGATGCAAACTGTCATGCTTCTTTTCTAAAGATGTCCAATTTCAACATTATATGGCCCAATGTAAATAAAGATGAGATGAGAGATTATGTTTATTCAGAAAGTCACCTTATATTTCACTTTGTCAGAACAACTATTAGTATTGGTAGGTTTTCTCTAAATATCGAACACAAATACTATGCCTTGCCTAACTGTCCAGTGAACTAAAGTTAGGCACGCCCAATCAAATTCAATTTCAACGAAGTCTTTAATTGTTATTGCAACGTCATCTAATAATCAAAATTGGAAATTTAGATATGCCCAGTTTTTCTTCCATTGGACAGACAATACTTATAATAGGTAACCATTTAATTAAGATCCATATTTATTTCACACTGAAATCGATCAATTCCCACTATGATATTAAAAATATTAGCATTACATGAGCTAGTAAAGCGAATCATTATCAGTTATGTCAAATTACACATGAAAGAAGGTGTTCAGGATTTTTTCTAGAAAATTCAGTGATAGTTGGAAATGCATATTTCAAGCACCATGATCTCTTTAACAAGTAATACGTATGAGGAATCCTTTAAGCTGCTTTCATTTTCATTTCACTTGCTGCTGCATAAATGTTAGGCACTATCTTGGAAAACAATCGTTTGTTATGTTTCTGTTAACAGTTTATGGCTTGTTGTTAAACATGGGACATGGCTCTACACAGGAACTTGCAGAGATGCATTTCATGTATGCTATAGCAGGATATACTGCCCAGTTGAACAGATATACAGAGAAAAGTTTTCCTTCAGGAATCTTTTGAATTGGAAGGCATTTCTTGCAGTGGACAGGAATTTACGAGTGTGTGTGTCCTTCAAGTCACAGAGAGCTGGCCAGGGTGCTAAAAACATCAGTTTGCACCCCAGGTTTTGAGCTGATGTGGCAGAAGCACCTGTCAACTTGCCCATGATAGATAAACAGTTTGCTCTGAAAATAAAAGCAGCTTGCACAAACGTTCCTCGCACATGTATTATTCATTCAAAATCTCATGGTGCTCAAAATATGCACCGATTCCCTATCTCAAATGCTCAGTTATTTTAGCAAAAGATATTTTGGGACCTTTTTTTAAATCATTCACACAATGCCAGAAAAAAAGCACAAAATTCTAATCGAGGATAAAGAGAAATTTGCTTAATTAGTGATAATCATATGGAAAAAAAAAAGATAGTATAGAAATCAGAGCCACAAAAAGCCACATACTTCTAAAACGTGATTGAAGACTGTATCCATTTGTTTGGTTTCCTCATCAGCAACTTTTGAATTGGAGCAAAACAATTCTTTATATTTCAAGCATTTTGTCTTGTATTTGGCGATCTCTTTTTCTTTTTCAAGAACTTGCACAGCCAGTTTCTGAATCTAATTCCACAAATTAAAATTGTTTGTTACCATAAAAAGAATAATCAATTTTATGACATGTATATTTGTACAGAGAAATTTTATTTCTAAACAATTCTCAGGGAATCTACCTCATTTTTTAGTTGGTATTTTTCGTTGAGAAACTCTGCAAACGAAAAACTGTCTCCCGATGCAGGATTTGTTGGGGAAAGTTCACAGATTTTTTTCATTGCTTCATCCAACTGCTCTGCTATCAACTTCTTTTCTATCTCTAACTTTTTCTTGGCTTTTTGTAGATCCTGGATTTGTTCTTTCATGAGCTAAAACCATATAGGAACAATAAGTTTATTTCAAATTTACTTTGCTTTCAAGATGGCAAGATCTAAATTTTATCAACAGAAAACTTAAATTATTACATTGACTATTAACAAATAATAATTAGTAAAAATATTACGTAACTATTTAAGTTGCCAGACATACTATTTTTTCACATAATAATTTTCTTGAAGTTGCTTTTACATACAATTACCAGATTGATACATATGTCAGATATAACGAAATCCATTTCCTAATTTATTTATTTATTTATTTATTTATTTATTTATTTATTTATTTATTTATTTACGTATAGTATTTCAAATTATGTAAATAGTTCCTGTGAAAGAACCAAATGTTGAACACCTGCTAAGGGTTTCAAAAACAGAAATAATATACAGAAACATGCCTGTAAAAAAATTTGAACCTATAACCCAGCTTGTCCAGTAACACAGATCACAACTAACTAGTATGAACAGTCGTGCCAAAAGATATCCTAAAGTCTCGACCACAGCTTCCTGCAACTGACCGAGCCATCCTAAAAGTCTGAAAATCACAACCAGAAATCAAAAATTCTTACTGTGACTGCCAAAAATTTGTAGGGGCAATGGCGTTCGGTCAACAGAGCTTTCAATATGGCAGAACAAGAACTCACGCTTACAAATGCAGACACTGCAAAAGGCAATTTTATAGCGAAGAAGAGTGCAATACACATATAATCACAGTCTGAGGCCAAACGGAATGGTAGAACAGAAGGCAACATCTGTATATTTGTGCTATATTCTTTTTCAAGAAAAATGTTTGCTCTTTCCTAAGTGTCGACAGGCTTTGCACGTTTATAACTTGAGAACTTGAGGGAGAGCATTTATTCACTCTAAAAATAAAGATTATTTACTGTATTTTTCAGAAGTAAGGCAGCAGTGACTGATAAGCCGTAGCAGCAAAAATAGTTAGGCTGCGGTGGTTCATAGGCCACATCCCTCCACACATATCTTTGGTAAACTAAAAACAGTTTTCTTATAAGCTTCAATAAAAGTAATATGCATTTTAGTGAGGAAAAAATTTTAATTTCGTATATTTAATATATTTCTGCAA
>JAHWFO010068719.1:11669570-11682736 GCA_023313115.1 Rhysida immarginata | reverse complement strand
GGGTACAAGCGGCCGAAATGAGATTTCTGAGAGGTGTGGCAGGTGTTACCCTACTAGATATAGTGCACAGCAGCACAATAAGGGAGTCTTTAGGTGTTGAGCCGCTACTTCTCCGCATTGAGAGATCTCAGTTGCGCTGGTATGGCCACGTGATACGGATGCCGCAAACTGGTCTTCCTAGGCAGTTATTTTCCAAGCCGGTGGGTAAGAGACCAAGGGGTCGGCCTAGAACCAGGTGGCTAGACTAAATGGAGAATCTGGGTTCGAGTCGCATGGGTATTACCAGGGAGGACATGCACCTGATGGCGGAAGATTTAAACTTCCACAAGCTTAATTTATCTAAATTTACATTTCTGAAACTTCTCAAAAACAGAAAGAAAACCAAATATCAGGTTGTTGCAAAAGTTTTTTTCCGGATTTTTATTCCAACACAAAAATCTCATTTTATTGAATGACAGATTCAGCTCATGCAGATGCCAGGCAATAGTTGATAAGTGAACCTTGAACTGTTCTGAGAGTTCCCTCGTTGTTACATTGTGATTTTCATCAATTGCTTAGCGTAGATCGCCATCTGAAATCATGATTATCTGACCAGAGGAGGTGCATCTTGAAGAGTGCTATCTCCGCGTCTGAACCGCCGATACCATTCTTCTATTGTACGTAAACTAACAGTGCCATCACCTAAACGTTGGCAAATGTTTCGGTGACATTGTGCAACACAAATCTTTCCAGAATACTCGAAGATTATTGCTCGAATATGCTCGCGTGAAAGGTCCATTTCAGACCATTGATGGCACTCAGATGTATAGTCAGAAAGTTGATTCTTGAATGTAATATAGCAAAGATATTCAGGAATCGAATGCAATAATTTGTTTGAAAACATATGAACACCCCCCTCGGAAAATGAGCCCTTCTTTTCATAGAACCAGAAGAAACTTTTGCAACAAACTGATATAATCTGAATTATACTTCTAAAACATAGCCTCGTAAAATTAATTGTGTTGCAAAATTTTTAATTTTTCTCCTTTGTGAATACATCTAAAATTTCAAGCTCAACTTCAGTAACAAAATGCTATGTGCTACGAATGACCATGAATTTGCAATGTGAAATTAGCAATAATAAATTAGATAAATTTTAAAGCTGCCTTCAGAAATCATTTTGATTTGTTAAAGAAGAGACAGACCTATAAATTATCTAAATAGATTGCTTGTCAAACAAAAATTAATATCACGAGTATTTTTCAAATCACTTATTTAGGATAAAATTGAAAATAGAATTTAAAAATTAAGAAATTATGAGGTTAAAATTTAAATTTTTTGTAAAATAAAGAGATTTTACAACACTGATATTAAATAAAATAGGATTAATAAAAATTCACTCCTTACATCAATTTCATATTGTTGATCAGTGATATTTTCAAATTCATTGGCAAGCTGCTTGTATTCATTTTCACTCTGCTGAAGTGCTCGCTGAGTCTCATTCTGTTTATTTATGGCTTTCTTGAGATCCTGGTGAATTAGCTTTTCCTTTGAGTGTAGTAACTCCATCTCCTCTTGCATGCTTTTAATCTGATCATCGCTGAGACACCGTTGCTTTCTTAACTCCTGTTGAATACGCTCACTAGAGAAACAGAAATTACAAGTTTGTTAATATCAGTTTTAGATATTTATCCTATAGAAAGAAACTTGCTGCAAGTTATACAAATATTGTGCTTTTAGAGGAAACGTTTAGTAAAGAAATGATTTATCAACGCTATAAAAATCTAACTGGGAGCAGACAAAAATATTATTTTGGTGGAAAAAAAAAAATGGAATTACCCGTAGTGGGTTTTCACCAATGAAATAAGCTTACAAGAACGGAAACCAATCACCATTTTTAAAGCAATCGTCCTGCCCATTCAGACATGACAGTTGGATGCAAAACATCAAAGCATGCTTGCAGGAAAAGAGGAATTTCGCAGCATTTGAAATATTTTTTTTCAAAACTTGTTTAAATATTTACAAATAAGGGAAACAAAAGTTATTTGATACCCAGTTGCATTATAACTTAAGCACATACTATATTCATTTAGTAATTATATTTTTTTAAAGTAAATTTGAATCGGTTAAAATAGCTCTTAACGATTATTAAGATTCTTCCGAAGAGACTAGTAACCCTGTAGTAATCTATCGGGTGTAAAATTATTATTTCCTTTAAAAAGTACATTTATGCATATAATTTGTCAGATTTTCAATTAAGTTGACGAATACACTAATGATCGATTAAGTGTGAAAAGTCAAGCCAGATCATGTAGCACATATAATACACCTTTTGCAACGCACAAAGTCAGCATTTTAAAAGAAAACAGCATTCAGTTGAACTTTAACTCAAACATGACACCACACAAGCGTGACCAGGCAGGTGATGCCCTCTCCCACCCAAAATATGATCGAAACTAGCCCATTATTAAAATCAGGGTTCGTATACTATGCTCAACTTCAAATTCCAGGCTTTTTCAGACCAAGAATTATGACAGTATACCGGGCATTTCAAAAATACTTTTACAAGCTTTGGGGACAGGTTCCTTACACCAAAACAAGAAAAAAAGTTCACATAAATGTTTTCGAGTCAGAAGATGTGCCCCTGCAAATAAGAAACATGTGGTTTATGCATGATGGAGCTCCAGCATATTTCAGTATCTGTGTTCAAGATGACCTGGTTGGTATCTACCATGACAAATGGATAGGTAGAGGAGGGCCAGTTCCATGGCCTGCACATTCCCCCAACCACAATCCTTTGGATTATTCTCTCTGGGGACACCTTAAACAATTGGTCTATGCAGCATACCACCTGGATTCAGAAACTCTTCATCGATGTGTCATGGAAGCCTGCAAAACCATTCAAAACAGGGTATTTGAAAGGGTGCGACAGTCCATGACTCGACGAGTGCATGCATTCTTAGAAGCAAGAGGACACTTCGAGCATGATTAGGAGTTTATGTGTGGATGAGCTCCAATCACCTACGTTGTAAACTTTTATAATAATTCGAAAATGAAGGATTTTCGAACAAATGCTTATATGAACTTTTTTCCTTGTTTTGGTGTAAGGAACCTGTCCCCAACATTTGTAGAAGCATTTTTGAAACACCCTGTAGATGCTGCATGATGCAGGAATCTAGAAATTAGTGAGTGCTAGTTCATTTTTCAAAGGAAAAAAAGGCATTTTTATATTACAACAAGAGTAGTGGTCAGCTACCGTTGCAACATTTGAAATACCAGTGGTCTATTTTAAATCTTACTGATAACCTTACAAGCTACACCGTATAATGCATATTTAACTTACAATCTGAATGGTGTTCGCGGAAATGTTTTTATAGTGCTGATGGCAATGCAATAATACTGGTTGAACACGACCAGTGCAGCTGGATTCCTGACATACATTTGGTTTGGTCTTTTTTTCTATTTCTTTAAAAATGGAGCGATTTATATATTTTATGTCATGATAGACATTATAGTATGCATTAAATCTATTTTAAGGAATTACATTTTCGTGTCCCATGGGACATGGAAGTTGTAAGGCTCAGTCAGCCAATGAAACCTGACTTCAGCACTACTTTTATTTATATATCCCACAAGTTAGTGCAGACAGACTTTTTTAATGCCGAAATGAAATTTGACTAATTTTTCCAGTTATGTAAAAGAAATTCCAGTGCAAAAAGCTAATTTTATAGTTTTTCCAGCTTATCCAGATCTTGAAAACCATTTAATAAACTTCCAGGCTTTTCCAGGAATTTAAGACTGCATACGAACCCTGTAAAAACTACTTCGTGATTTTGCCATATATTTATTTTTATTTATTTAGCCATTTATTTCTCTATTTCCATTGCAAATCGCAATTTGACGACACTGTCATTGTAAACTGAAAACTGCAAGATGTTGAGAAACCTTTTTAGCTTATTACAAGCATTTTATTACAAGGGCTGTTATTAGGATTTTTTTACAGCTTGTGAATGACAAAAAACACCGAAACCATCAGTCAAAGTTTATTTTCAAATAAAATAATTATACTTGTATTGTAAAATTATAAACAAGCACCCGCCAAAAATAGTGTAGGCCAAACAATAGCCTAATCTGGCCACCCTGCAACACATGCGAGTTATTTGTTTTTATTCGACAGTAATAGCTGACACCTACAAGTAGTAGAAGTGGTTTCATGATGGTGGCGCTGAGTACAATACATTTTACATCTAAATTTTACCTAAATTTATTTCATTAGTTTTCACAAATTGCAGGTTTAACAATGTTTTGCAGATTACTCCATCTCTAAATATTATGTAATTAAAATGATGATAATAGAAGAAATGGTTTATTAAAGTAATAACCCATCTAGACTAACTTGTACCATAATTAGGAGAATATCTAAGTTTTCTACAGGTGCTTTGAAATCAACAACCATGAATAAATAAAATAACCTTGGTAGACATCTAGCTAATATATGGCAGCTGGCAATCTATTGCCCAAGAAGCGATAACCCTCAAGTACTTAGACCAAATGTATCAAGGGTTCTCTAATGATGGAGCTTCAAACAGGGTCACAGACTAACAGAATTGTAGACTTATATCATTTAACATAATGGATGGTGGTTTTAAATATAAACTACCTGGTTGCATACGGTAGCTTGATGTATGCTGAATTTGGTCTGTTGGTCACATAGCTTATTAATCTGGTAGTTTATGGCAATAGTGGGACTCTTAAATTTCCCAAAATAGGCCCACTCTACTCCACCAAAAGTTTGATGCTCTCCTTCCAAGATGTAGCTGTTCATGTTAAGAAAAGTTTATATTTTGGAGATCCTCTTTGAACATAACTGAAGCTTATTTCATATTGTAAAAAATGTCTGCTGTATTCTATGACCTATTGCTAAATGCTACCTCTATCTTCCTCAGAATTAGGCCAGTCCTGTAATTACTCAGCATGGCTGGATTTGGTAAGTATTTTTCATGCTTTCCATTCTAATACATTAAAGCCTGTTTGTATCTTTCATTATGATTTTGTCGTTTTGTAAAAGAAACTCTGTTCAAGTCTGGAAACCAACTTCCAGAGGTGGACCAAAAACAGCACCAAGTCCAAAGTGCTCAAATTAAGGGAGAAAAATTATATGTCGGAAATAAAATGTGTGTGTTTAGAAATTTCCCGTTTACTGTTATATACAAGTGTTTAAGATTGTGGCATTTTGCATGGTTTTGTATACATGTCAGATTATATTCAATGTCATTCTTACTTTTGTAAAGTGGAAAAACCTGATATCTGAAAGAACAATAGAAACTATGTTTACTCTGTTCGCTCCTCAGAGGAAATTTAATTTGTATCCAAATGTATTTAATGATTATTATTGATAAAATAAAAGCGCTAAATTTCATTTTTCAAACTATATTTGCATTCCTATTTATTTGATAAAACTAAAGTGACTCAAGTAAAAGCATCCATATTTTTTAGGAATGTGTGCAAACTATTAGTGTATAACTTAATCCTATTTTTGAGGTCATAATTCGTAAATTAGCTGTTGGACTTTAACAATTTTTACACAGCAGCTGTGATTCCATTCATGCTTACGGTAATATCAAAACTTTTGCTTCATTACTTCACGAGTTATGTTGCTCAGAAATGGAGCCAGACAAGGTGCATATTCAAACTGTACTTCATTACTTTCACATGCTTGTGCTGCTGAAGCATCCAGGATTCTGTGTGAAATGTATGGAGAGGCTACTGTATCCGACAGAACATGTCAACCTGAACGATGAGGAGCGCCAGGGCCAGCCAAAGAGTTTTTCAGGTGCAGATCCTCTCAGACAGATTCAAAAGGAACCTGCAGAGAAGTTCAGAGTAATTTGCCACACCATCAGATGTGCTTGCAAAAAAAAAAAAAAAAATCCAGAGAGAAGGAAAATGGATGCCTTATAAGATGACAGAAAATTTGACGCAGCAACAAAACACACGTTTTCAACTGATCGCCAGGCAGAAGAAAACATTTCTGCAAAACATTGTAACCAGCAACCAAAACAAAGTCTGGTAATAATTACCTGAAATGCAAAAAATTCCAGGTCAACCCTGACAAACTACCACCTTGCAGCCCAAATGCAACATTCACAGCAAGAAGGTTCAAAAGGTGGGATCAAAAGGAGGTGCTGATGGTCCCATGAGCTTCTCCCATCAGGGAAAATGACCACAGCAGATCCTTATGCACAAAGTGCAAAATCTGCAACATGAAATTGATGAGAAACTGCCACCTAGTCACCAGTGAGACCCTGCTACACAACACCACTTGTCCTCACTTGCTTAAACATCCCACACAATCTGACATATTTCTGGACATTGGACATTGCTCCTTCGACTACCATTTGTTCTGGTTGATGCATAATCATATGCCCAGTAGCAGAAATCAAAATGAAGTGCAAAATTGGATCACCAACTTCGACTTGAAGAATGAATGGTTCTTCCACTGCAGAAATCTAAATATTGGCTAAAACTTGTACAGAATACCTATATTAATGTGGTTATTCTTGCCACACAAAATACTGCAATAATCCGGATAAATAATACACGTAAAATGGATGATCATTGCCAAGAATTTTTCAAGTCTATTAAATTTTATATACAAGGTAAAACGGAAATGTGTTAAACATGTTAAATAAAAATGAAGGTATTTAGAAAAATAATATTCTTTAATCTTCATTTATATTTACACATTCGTGCCGAAAGTACTGTCCCAACAAAGCAATGTGCACAGAGTTACGTAAATTTCACAAAATTTCTGTGGCCAGATATTATATAACACTCCTCTGCTGAATGTATATCAGAATGGTTCATTACATTGATCCAGAAATTTGTTTATCGTACTATCAAGCTATACAATGACATCTTGCGTGTGGATGACAAGGCCAGGAGTGGCTGTCCCCGAACTTCAAGAACTCCTGATTTGACGAAATATTCCCTGCAAAATAAAATCTCGTCATGGGAGTTGAAGATACTAAAAAGAACAATGTCTTGGGGCTTATGGAAGACAGACTGCCAACATCCTAACAGGTGCAATAAGATGCAAACGCCTGCTTCAACGGCACGCGGATGGAAAACACCGTCAAATCCTGTTTATGGATGAGAACATTTTTACCATTGAAGAAAAGTTCTATAGGCAAAATGACTGTGCATGCTCAGAGCTCTCAAGAAACCTCTAAGAAGATTCCAAAAGTGCAGAGAGGCCATAATTTAGCATCGGCGATAGTTGATGGGGAGTGGGTTATGATAGGGTGACCAAATCGCATTGTGAGCAAGGCGTCAAAACGAAGGCTGTGAATTTCCCAACAAATGTTTAGAACAAGTTGGTAAGCCCTTTAACAATACTGTAACTTATTTTCTGAAAAGCAATGGGCCTTTCAGCAAGACTCAGCACCTGCCCACAAGGCTAAAACAACACAGCATCAGATTCAAGAGAATTTACCAGATTTCATCGCTGCAGTAGATTGGCCCTCGGGTAGCCCCAATCCTAACCCCCTTTGACTATTGCCATTGGAACATTTTGGAGAAGGCTTGCTTAAAGCCCCACTGCAATATCGAGAGCTTGAAGGCAGATCTTGTTACTGCAGCAGCTTCCATACCTTTGGAGGTAATGTGTGCTGCCATCCATGAGTGGCAGGACAGTTTGAAGCTTTGTGTATGCTGAAGGTGGCCATTTTGAATATTTTGAGATGTATATATTCTACAGGTTGCAATTTGCTCATTGGAGAAATTCGTTCCTTGTGACAACTTTTGGCAAGACTCTGTAGCAATGGATGGCTGGAGACTAAGTTTCTTCTTGAAAGAAGAAAAATAAATACTGTATACACATGCATTTCTGGCAAAGGCAGACAGTTACTGTTAGCGAATCGTGAACAATTCTATATCCACGGACTCTCTTACTGGTGAGTGGTGGGTACCGCCATCAGATAAAAGCAGAGTGCTATTTGAAGAGCAGTGACTCAAACTAAATGCAATTTCGGTTGCATATGTAATGGGCTACATCTTGCAGCTACGATAATCTGTATTTGGAGTGCAATAATTGAAATTTTATGATCAAAATATAAACTGCGATAATTGATAATTGAGATATTGATGTACAGGAGGGTAGTGGCAGCAGACTGAAATTATTTCGAACAGTTATGTAGCAGTTTCCAAGAAATAGAATGAATTTCAAAAAATCAAAATTAAAGTTGTACACCTAATAAATCATCTTAAGTGTAATTATGGTAAGACTATATGAATATCAATATATTCAAAAAAAAACAAAACAACTGAATATTCCTTTTTCACTTAGAAATAATACATGTGTATCTTCTGCCATTCACACTTGCTCTAACCATAAAATTATGTTTCAAATTCTTCGCTCTAACCAAGTGTTGCAAGAGTATGGAGTGGATGGGCAATTGCTGGTTGCTATCATGACTCTGTACGAAAGCTCTGAGATGTGTGTCCGGATAAATGGCATTAAGTCAAGACCGTTCACCGTGGGTGTTGGACTTCGCCAAGGGTGCGTACTGTCACCCCTCTTGTTCATTATCTTTATGGACTGGATAGACAGGGGCAGCCGAGGCGATGAGCATATTTGTGTGGGCGACTGCCTGGTGGAGAGGTTGCTCTTTGCTGACGACCTTGTCCTGCTTGGGTCTTCTCGCACAAACCTTCAGCATGCACTAGACCGGTTTGCAGCCAAATGTGAAGAAGCTGGGATGAAGATCAGTGTGGCTAAAACCGAGGTTCTGGTCCTTTTAAGACAGCCTGCTCAGTGCGCTCTACATGTCAGGGGAGCCTCATTGAGACAGGTGGAGAAATTCAAGTATCTCGGGATTGCATTCACGAGTGATGGACGGCAGGGGAAAGAATTGGATGCTCGGATCGGTGCAGCAAGCTGGGTAACAAAGCCAAGCTCTCAGTCTTCAAATCTATCTTTGTCCCCATTCTCACCTATGGTCATGAGGCTTGGATAATGACCGAAAGAGTGCGATCGTGGGTACAAGCGGCCGAAATAAGATTTCTGAGAGGTGTGGCAGGTGTTACCCTACTAGATAGAGTGTACAGCAGCACAATAAGGGAATCTTTAGGTGTTGAGCCGCTACTTCTCCGCATTGAGAGATCTCAGTTGCGCTGGTATGGCCACGTGATACAGATGCCGCATACTAGTCTTCCTAGGCAATTGCTATTTTCCAAGCCGGTGGGTAAGAGACCAAGGGGTCGGCCTAGAACCAGGTGGCTAGACTACATGGAGAATCTGGGTTCGAGTCGCTTGGATATTACCAGGGAGGACATGCGCCTGATGGCGGAAGATCGCGATCGCTGGAGATCTTCCATAGGGCTGCTGCCCCCGCGACCCTAACGGATAAGTGGGTTTGAAAAGTAAATAAGTAAATTCTTCGTCGATAAACCATTGAACATTTTGAAAATCACTTAATTTGCTTCACTATTATGGTTCAAATATAAAACACCCCTTTCAGGATGCCAACTTTTATATATTATGATTATTAAAATTATTATTATAAGCTATTCATATAAACAAGTACACTTCTCTAACAGATAAATAAAATCTTTAATGAATAAATATGAAATGATTTTAATAATGAAGGGGTTTTGGGGGTGGGAGTGGATAATGAAGCTTTAAACAAGTATTCAGTACTGTCTTATCAGGAAATCATGCAAAGCGTTTTAAAAATAAAGCTATAATGAAAACAACGTAAACTATATTGAAGCAACTTATAAAAATACGACCGGAAGGGAAATGACCTCCTTTCTTCCGCTAAAGTGCACCTCCTCTGATGATCTTCAACAAGAACCTTGAACAGACGACCCATACATGCCACTAATTTTTTTGCTTGCCTCACTTGTTGCAATAAATGTTCACAAATGTTGGCATTCTTCGTTCTTTCCAAAGTCTTATTACTATTCTCAGTGTTATTGTTGTGGAAATTGTCAACTATTTCATCAGAATTTAGTTTCAGGCCATTATAATCAAAACTTTCAACAAAAGGAAATTCTGTATACAGTTTTTCATCAGTGTGATCTGGCTGGTTAGAGGCATCTAAGGTGAGGAACGTGTCAACATGATTATTCTCCTGTGAAGCAAATGCACTTATCACTTCTTGTACAAACGATGGATGATACGGAACATTATTATTTACATTTTCGTCTTGTTTTACGTTATTCGTTTTAGGAATAAATTCAGGATGCGATGATCCTGTATCAGTGGCATCTTCATTAAATTCGTTCTGCAAACAAATTCAAAGTATATAAATTAGTAAAATTTCAAAAAAGAAAGTATAAATAAAACAAAATACCATAAATTTAAGATAAGGATCTTATCAGTTACATAATACACACAACATGTTTTAACAATATAATTTTAAAATTCGGAATCTTGCATTGATTATAGCAAAATAGCTTTTTTTTTTTTCTTTTTAATTGCTGCAGATGTCAAGGAAATTTATACGACAGGAAATTAAGAAATTCATTCCAAGAAAGTTAAATTATTTGAGATATTTACTGTAAAAAACAAAAAAATAATAAAATAAAATAAAATAAACAAAAAAGAAGAGGGGGGGGGTGAAAAAATTTGGAGTTCAGTGTTATTTGAGAACTATGAACCCTAATTGGTTTTTGGTGTTTATATAACAGTGTCCGCTCAGCCCACTCACCAAATCGTCAGTGGCAATAATTCAATTAACCTAATGAATACACTATCACATTTGGCAAATACAAATGGCTACCGTATATACTCTTCTATAAGCCGATTTTTTTTTCTCCCAAAAAATGACCCTTAAAAATCACATTCGGCCTATGCACGGGTCAGAGTTGATGAAAACTCTTATAAGCGGAGTAATTCATTAATCCGTTTAGATTTCATTTATTAACTCTTTTACTGCTTAAATAAATTTCTGATAAGAAAAGTATTCTCTCTCTCTCTTTGCAGCATACTGAGAATCTAAAAAGCTGTGGCAGCCATATTGGAAAAGGTATGAGGCAGGAAGGGCTTCAAACGAAACCAGCGCGTTTTTAAGTGTTCTCTCAATGCAATACATAACATACATTAATCTAAACAGTTATTCAATAGATAATGAATTCAAAAAGGAACATCGATACATGAGCTACTGGTAATGCAGTGGTTTCCCGTCGCCTTCTGTAACTTCACAGAGCTGGCTTGCTCTGCGAAAGCCACTAGGCCACGGCCTCCCCTTTCACTTAACCCCTTATGATTGCAGGGGTTATGCTGGCATGGCAAATTATTAGAACACCTACCCAATAATACCTTCACCAACACCATACTCACCTGCAAGTTTCTTCAATGCTTCACCGTTGTCTAGTCTTTTCAAGTTTTCTAGCTTAATTTTAATTGGCACAAACTTCCTCTTACCCTTCCCACTCATCGTCACAAAAATGAGTGAAATAGAAACCAAATTATTTTTTCAGATCAACAACAGGTAAAATGACACTCGAGAGCGATTCAGCTCTAAATGCATGGAGCCTTGAACTACCGAGACTCGAATTATTGGGAGCCTACTGTAAGTGAGTATTTGCATAGACATACAATGAAACCTCTATTCTCGACCACCTCTTAACTCTACCACTTTTCCTTGGCACAGAATTAATGTCTCATAGGTATAATGCATTTTTTTTCCTCTTTAAGCCGACCACCTCTTTACTCGACCAACGACCACCCATTTCAGGCACCAATCATCAGGTATTAAGTAGACAGGTATTCTTTATTCCCTCTTTAAACCGACCAGTAGACATGGCAAAATCGAGTCATGGCAATCTTGGGATTGAGGAGTTAATAATGCCACTTCCTGTAACTTAAAAGAGTATGCTCATTTTTTGTAAAGGGGGAGTAGAAAATGGAGCATTGTTCAATCTGTTTCTTTGCTTTATATGTCAATAGCATTCACTCACACACCTGCTTTATCTTACAGTTAGGAAGAGCCCAACACATAATTGCAGTTGAGAATGCACGTGTTGGGCTCACTTTTCAATCTCTTGCCTCCTATGGTCACCATGTCAAAAAGAAAACTTTGTTTTTATCGCTACAAGACCACGTCAAAACTTGCTGCTATTGTTATAAGAGGTGGAGAAAGAATCTCAACAAGTTATAGTACATAAAAAGTTGAGCAGAAAAAAAATAAACTTCAATGTTGCAGTTTTTCAATAAAGAATAGTGGAAATCTTTGATCCAATAATTGGGATCACTTTTATTATGTATTAGTATTGTTTTCACGTATTGTTCATTCTGAATAACCACATTACTGCATAAAATTTTGCAAATTTCATTCAAATTCATTAATAAAACTTTAATCCATGATGCAAATCACTAAAATAATAAATGAAACAAAAAAGTAATCTTTGTATGTCTTCAGATTATATCCTTATAATGTTAAACAATAAAACAATGAAACTTTATAGATTACACTTACTTTATATTAAGCCCTCCTCCCTCCCTCCAATTCTTTAAGAAGAACACCTCTCCAGACGACCACTATTACGTGGAACCATTGCTGGTCGGCTTAAAGAGGTTTCACCCTAACATTCCTGATGCCACAATCCCTCTATCCTCTATACAGCCCATCTACTATAAGATGGCAGATGACCTTCAATTTAGCCAATTACATTAGCCACTAGTCTCAAAATGCCAGCACCTGAATTTTTTTTTTCTTTTCTTTTAACAACTAGTGATTGCATTCACAGAACATTAAAACCTGTCCTCCAAGCAAAACAGCATGTACCTAATATAATTTCCAGATACAAAATGAAGCTGAATTGAGTCAAATTCTGCATGAATTAAGGGGCTTTGATTAGATTACTGAATTAAAGTTAACCTTGAATAGAGGATACGAGTTAATCCTCTCCCATTACCCATGGAAACATGTTAGGTCAGCCGCCAAGATAAAACAGATGGACTCAACCAGTGTTTCAAGTTTTTCTTGGTTCCAGAAACAATCTGCAGCACCCTGGAGTAAGAATCCCACACATTGTGTCTTTACATTATTCTGAATATCTGGTAATAGTTTAAAGTTGTTTTGTGTATTTCCCCCCCCCCCCCCCCACAATTGAACCCAGGGCGAATTATTCCAGCACCCAGGGGGCGATATCACCCACTTTGAGAAACCCTACTCTAT
>JAHWFO010068719.1:11653692-11669470 GCA_023313115.1 Rhysida immarginata | reverse complement strand
AACAATTGAACATAAGGCTACGAATTGTTCCAGCACCCCAGGGGGCGATATCGCCCACTTTGAGAAACCCTACTCTATACGGAAGTCCTTGCGACAATGTCACTGATTAGGTACTTACAATTAAAATAAATCTAATTTAGAGATACGAAACGTTTCGTCCAATTTCAAAAGTTCCTGCGAAATGACAATTTCTGGAATTACTTTTGATAAAATATAATTTTTCACTGGCTAAAAGAATGCAATGTTACTAAAACCAAAAGAAATTATAAAAACAAAGTATCCCTTATCAAATAAACAAAAAAGGGACTTAAAATCATGCTAGGTAATCAAAAAGGGCAAAGATTAATCAATGAGAAAAGTTCTCCAAGTCATTACAAAAAAAAAAAAAAAAAAAAAAAAAAATTATCAATTTTACATTTTTACTTTCCATGATTTTATTAGCCACTAATGGATCAATGTGATAAGCAACATAATCGATGATATCCTTCAGCTGATGAATGAACTGGGAGATGGCTTCAGTGATTCGCACCAACTGAATGTCTTGTATCAACATTCCCTGAGAAAATTTAGTCATGCTCTCGAGTTCACCCTTAAGATGGAGGACCTCTAACCTATTAGGACATTCATTTTACAAATTAGGAAAATAATTTATGTGGTATATATAAACTTATGCAAAAACATTTACCACCCAATGGCAAAAAATCATTCAAACTTAAATTCAAAAATCAATCATTTATCAATATTAGTAATGACTGATGATATTACCACTCCGTGTTTTGATTAGTAGTTGAGTTGCATCCTGCGCAACTACTACATAAAACAAAAAGAAATAATAAGCAAACAAAAAGAAGAGGGAGAAAGAAAGAAAAAGAAACGTTAATAATTGTACAAAAATAATTTAAATAATTTAAAGGAAAACATAATTGTTCAATTTTGCTTTCCAATAGGTTTCTTATTACAGTGCAGTAATTTCTTGCTTAACAGTTTTATTTAGAACATTGTCAAGTAAATGTAGTTTATTAATTACAATCTCATTTATATAAAAATTTCAAGCAATGGCAAGCAGTGTTTTTATTGAGGTAGTCCCCTAGGCAAGTAAGCAAGCAACATAGCATGTATATTCATAAAAACATGTATGAAAATATGGAAGTAACAAGCATAAAACATATTTATCTTTTTTTTTTTTTTTATTTTTTTAGTAAAGTAACAATCTAATCACGATTTCAGGGAAGTGATGGAAACGTCCACTTTCACTAACATTACGGTACTTCGTTTTTTATCACACACAATTAACTCTATGCAAGCCTATTCTTAAGCAATATTTATTAAATTTTAACCCAGAATCTAGTTAACTTGAACTATATAATCACGTGCGATTGGCATCACGATTTTGCAACAACACAATTTCCTGGTAACTTGTGGTCACGATGTCCTGTGAATAAGAAGTAAAAAAAAAAAGCAGGGAAAGAAAATTGCAGGGCATACTACATAGGTTCCACAAAACATTCCTTCACTGAAAGACTTAAAGAACATAGATTTACCTAGTTCAATAGAGATGAGAAGTCCGCATATGCTGAGCACCAGATTCTGGAAAAGCATCATATGATCCAAACAGAAGAGTGCCATGACAGTTTTGTGGAAAGGAAAGAAGACAGAAGATGCATTACAAGAAGAAATTGCGATAAGACAGCATCATTTCAAAAACAAGGAGAAACTATTGAATAACCAGGTCTTATTCGAAAGAGATGCCATCCTGGATTTTCTTGGCAATTTCCAAAATGAAAATATTTCATCAAACCACCTAACCCACTACCCACTTGATCCACCTCTTGGATTCCCGTAATTGTACAGATAGGATGTCAACACTGCCCTCTATTAGGTCGATCTTCGGGCTTCTTTTACCAGTTTTATAAGCCCACTCACCCTCTTACAGTACGAATTCTCCATGTCTTTCTCACCTTGCTTTGTAACAGTTTTGTCTGCGAAAATGGTGTAATACCGAAACGCATCTGCATTAAAAATAGTTTACCTTATCATTTTTCTTGGAACAGTTTCTTTATTCTTTAATAAAAAAAGGTAATGTGTCGGATACAATGGAGGGGGATCTGGGGGCACAGCCCCCCTGCTATGAATAAATAATTTTTACTATTCAGAAAATTGCAAAGTCATGTTGCAAAGCTGAGTCGCGAATCGTGTGGTCACAGTTCAAGTTAACCCAAAATCTAAACGTTTATTCAGGTAACACTGAAAACGACGCAGTAATTTTTTTTAATTCAAGATTAAAAAAAAAAAAAAAATGGATTTTAGTATAGTATTTTTGAAAACGCACCAATTCATTGTTCACTCAATGCCTGCACTCTGAGCATTACAAATTATTCCTTTGAAGAAGAGAACATTACAAATTATTCCTTACAATATGAAATCAAAAACTGTGTTTGTATTAACAAACCTCAGGAGAGGGGAAAAAAGAAAAGATTCAAAATGAATGAAATAATAAAATTTTATCACAGGATGATTTAGAAGGTAGCACCCTCAGTCAGGTTGATCAATCTTGTTAAATCAATCATCAAATCTTGTCTACTTACGGTGACAAACATAACAGAGGAAAGTGATCTAAAAAGCAAAATGCTTTGCAAAACTTTAAGAAAATGTTCTGCACTGTTGAAGAGTCGATCAACTTATGAACTTTGATCCACATCTTGAAATAAGCATGCAAATCTGCCAAATGACTAACAACGTGTTAAGCTTTTGCAAGGGGAAAACGTTATGAAGAGAAAACAGGAGTTTTCAAAGTGCTTTAGTTAAAATTTTTTCAGAAAGAAAATTAGTTTAAATTTGTTTATTTTATCATTTATTTTATCCTGCTTGTTTTCAATTTTATAATAGTTAAAGAAAAATGCAAAGTTTTGAAAATAGTTAGATGAATTAAAATATTTTTCAATATTCAGTTTAAACTTATTCATTAAAACCAAGCATTTTTTTTTTTTTTTTACTTTAGAATTAATGAACTGTTAAACAAGTGATTGCTGCACGTTTCGATTTTATTGTATGTATCAGCATTCTATCAGAAAACACTTTAAATACAGTAAGAGACAAAATTATGCGGGACACTTCAAATATTATACATAATTTTTAATCTTTAAGCATTAAAAGTTTTTTCATCATGTACAAATCGTATAAAAAGGCAGTGTGTGAAAGAATGAAAGAGTATTTAGTAGCAAGGATTTATTTGTAAATATTGAAAAACATGACCCATGACAAAATTATACATTCTTTAATACTTTCTGAAAAACTGAGTACTTATCAATGCCTAAATTCTATCAGGCAACGTGTCCTATAAATGTCTGATAGTTGTTTGGGGCACTCAGGGCCCGAGTTCAAATCTATCAAACCAGTCAAAATTTAGCTGCCCCTAGTCTGGGCCCCTTTGGCCCTAGCCTAATCCAACCCTGGGTAGACGGTCCCATGTTACAACAATAGCATCTTTTAATCCTGTTATAGAGAAATATTGCAGCTCATTCTTGTAAACTTCTCTCGATAAGAGGCCCCAAAAATTTTCAATGATATTCAGATCGGGTGATAATGCAGGAGTCTGAAAATGATGAATTCTCTTGAACTTGAACCACTCATATACATTTTGGAGTGTGGATAGCAGTATTATCTAGTTGAAACTGCCACTTATGTCCACCCATACGGCATCCGCATTAAGAAAATGGCCGCAACAAACTGCAGTTCAGAATTTCTGGTAATTGATAACACTGATCCTCCACCAGTTTGCGACGTGACATGATCTTTTCCTCCTTCCTTAAATCATGGAAATATCAAAACCCACCCAGACTATCTAAATTTTTTTTTTTCCATGATACTATGCCATTCTTTAGTCCATTCCATGCAGCCTTATGTCACTGTTTCAACATTGGCTTGTGGCAAAGCTTATTGCAAACAATGTGTGCAGTGTTCTTTAGGAGTGCTGCGCAGTTCTCACACTGCATTTAAGTCCAACATCATTTATTTGTTGTTTAGTACTCTTTGCAGAGTTTGAAGCAGCACACAAAAGCACTCTGCTTTTCCGTTTTGTTATGGCAGGAGGTCTCCCAGGATGTTTCTTCACACCTTATACTGCTAGACATTTCAAATATGTTTATATTACTGTTACTTCTTTGAAGGATTTTGGCCATTTCAGTGTGAGATTTTCCTACTTAAAAAAAGGCAGTAATTTGCCTTCTTCCAAAATGCTTTGGGCCACTTGGCATAGTTGTTATCAAACATAGGTTCAGAAAAGAAGTGAATTTTATATTGAAATCACAGCAATATTGATATCCCTTCAGAATAATGGAACATTTCAAATGCAAAATTAAAAGTTATTAGAATGATCAAACTTTAATGGATATCATGCGATTGCTGGGGAGTACCTATAACTTTGTCGTAGGTCATCTTTTCAATGTTTTCAAATTAATTTATACTACCAAATATAATTCTTTCATTCTTTTGTACAAAGTATTTTTATATGATTTGTACATGATGAAAAATGTTTCAATGCTTAAAGAGGTTTCGATTAAACATTATGTACAATATTTGAAGTGTCCTGTCATTTTGTCACGTACAGTAGATCACATTAATACATAAACATCTTATACATGTAACAATTTTTAACAAAATTGCCATATTTTCCTACCATATAATTAAATAACATTTTTCTATTTGTATCTAATAAAAGCACCCTCTCCCCTTTATGCAGTGCTACCACTAAAGCATCAGTACCTGGGGCAAATTTGGATTTCAGTGCCCAGTTTACCCCCTTCTAATTGCAGCTCTGCTTTATGCTATAAAGTTTCATTTCTTGATAAATTCCATTCAAAGACTACGACATGAACATTTTCTAAGTAATCCAATATTATTTCTGTAAACTAAAATCCCTGGATTCATTTAATTTCAAAAAATGCAGAACCCGATGCAATTACATAAAAAAAAAAAAAAATAAAATAAAATAAAATCTGTAGATACAAATAGAATAACTGCATCAGGAGAAGGCATTACACAAAGCAAAACTACTAAACACATTTATACATATCAATAAAAGACAAGCTGCTCAATATCCAAAATCAGAATGGTAAAATGGTTAAGTTAGGTTTTTAGAAATGTCGGACTTCAAGTTCATGAACCCTTTTTTTCATGACAATTAACCCTGTTGATATTTTATTTTAGCATAATCATGTTTTTCATTATACAAGGAGTGTTCAAAAAAGTATCAAACCTTAATTTTCCCCCGCAGAAACAAATAAGACACGGGAGTCCTCTTGGTGGGATGTGAAGGAGACATTCATGAGAAAGCGTGAATTTTTTTCTCGCCCGCAGATGACATTAGTCTCTGGCAGTTTTTGTATGAGTGAGGATGTGCGTAAGCACACGTCGAATTGTGATGGAACGAGCTGAGAGGTGATATTACATTAAATTTTGCCAAGAGCTTGATGAAAACCACTAGACCTGCGTGCGGCAAAAAAAACTTCATCACGATAATACACCCACCCATTCTTCACATCCGATTCAAACTTTTGTGGTCAAACAGCATTCCTGTGATTTCTCAGGCTCCCTACTCACCTGACATGGCTGTTTTAGTTTTGGCTATTCCCCAAGTTGAAAATGCTGCTGAAAGGGATCTGATTTGAATCAAGAGAGGATATTATGCGAAATGTGATGGCCCAGCCGAACACCATTCCGAAAGATGTGTTCCAGAAATGCTTTTGACAATGGTGGGACCACCGGGAGAAGTGTGCGCATTACCACGGGGACTACTTTGAAACAAATTAGAGCACATGTCTTGTATATGAATAAATGCATTTTTACCAACCAAAGATTCGATACCTTTTTGAACACACCTGGTATTGAAGAAGAGTTTTTAATGCATGAGTCGTAAGAAATCTGCCACCTGTTGAGGAAGGAATGGCTATTTGTCTATAGTGTACACAAAGGTCATATCTGTGAGCATCCAATGAAGATCTCTCACAGTTGAAAGTTAACAGTCAAGCAGGTATATCTCTATCTGTTCTCTAAAAATGAGTGCATTGATAGGTTTAAGTGATGCTCCATAATAATTTCCATATTTTGGAGATTTTTGGATAAGGCTTATGAATCTGCAATTGTCTATATAACCCTATTTCTACACAGATCTTGAGTTACATAACTACAGATGTCGGGACACATTAATATGACCACCTCTCCTCGAACATGTTGGAACGTCCCATGGTATGCAGATGAAAAATCATTGCATATCATTAAAAGCTGACTACAGCAGTCGTTTAGTAGCATCCATTAACACAGCAATTTTCGCTGTCATGGGCAGAGCAAGTAACCTGGCGGACCTCCAAAAGGAGATGATCATTGGCTATCGAGCCAAGGGGGGGGGGGGGGGGGAGGCATTTAAAAAATGCCCCTGTTGAGCAACTGACACAGCAAATGAACAGTGGGGCCACTAGGCATGTCAGCACCAAGACAGTGCAACGATCCCTCTTGAGATTGGGGCTCCGGAGCAGGCGTATGGTAACAGCACCCATGTTGACGCCTGTGCATCGCCGAAATTGCCTCCAATTCGCAATGGACTATCGCCATAGGACCTCGGCCGAGTGGCAAAGGGTTGCTTTCTCTGACGAGTCGCGGTTTCTGGTGAATAGAGTGGACGGACGATGGAGAATTTGCCCAGGAAGCATCTGAGAACAGGCATCCCGACACCATCATTGGCAGACGACAGGCTGGTGGGAGAGGTATGACTGTTTGGGGGATGTTTTCCTGGTATCATCTGAGTTCACTGATACCGCTGGAAGGTACACTAAATGCTGTTCATTACCTGACAATCGTCGCAGACCAGGTACACCCCTTCATGTCGACAGGGTTTCCTCAGGGTGATGGCACCTTTCAACAGGATAATGCTCCCTGCCATACTGCCAAAATTGTCCATGACTGGTTCGAGGAGCATGAGGATGAATTCAAGCTACTCCCATGGCCACCAAACTCCCCAAACCTCAACCCCATTGAACATTTGTGGGACCATCTCGATCGCCATGTCCACAAGCTGGACCCTCCACCACGCACGATGATGGAATTACAGGATGCACTGATCGCTGAACGGTCCCAGATACCCGCAACCACCTTCCGAGGACTTATTGACTCTCTGCCACGTCGACTAGTTGCTGTGTTTGCCGCCAAAGGTGGATATTCCGGATATCAACAGTGGTCATATAAATGTGTCCCGACCCTGTATTACCAGTAATCAATAATCAGAATATGCAAACAAAATTAACTCTTAAATTTCCCTTCACCATGATTCGTGGAAGTTGCAGCATTATATAAATTCATTAAATTATGCATACAAGGTACAGTCAACAAATTTACGAGCCAAAAGCTTTTGTGAAATCTATGCTAAATGGAATAATACTAATTGCCAGCCATGAAGAAAATCATGTGCACATGCATGTGTTGCTAGTGCAAATAGGTGCTATGAAACATCATCTGAGGGGGATAATTCACCATATGCGCTATTCAGGCAATTGTATAAGAGAATTGAGAAATGGATGCATCAAAATAGAAGCAGAAAGGTGCAGTGCTGTGTTTGAGAACGGAAGGAGCAGGATGTACTGAAATCCATAGAAGAACGATTTGGAAAACTGCCTATCACTTGAATGTCCTCTGTATGCCTTTATCATTCTTCTATCGATTTCAGTCACATGCATGGCTTTCCTTGAATGGCATTATTCCTATCCTATAGGTTTCTGTAATATGCCTTTGGCTCGTTTTATAACAACTGCACTTGATATTATTCATCACCATATTCTTGTGGAGTTGAGAATTCAACACCACTTTCATCTGGCAAATGAGTCCTGTCATATGACCAATGCAAAAAAGGTTCGTCATGAATTTAAAAAATTAAAATTGTGTAAAAGATGAACCAAATTAATAAAAAACAAAAATACAAGGCAATTCAAAATAAATGGTACAAAAAAGAAAGCACACCAATGGCTACTATAATTAATTTATTTCTCCAAAATGAAATAAACATGAAAGGTTTATTCTCCAAGTTTCATTTAGCAATTCTGAAGTCTGCCATATCCTAATGCTCTCTTAATTCAAACTGGCAGCATCAGTAAACTAAAAAGCTTTTTGCATATGAAAATATGCTCAAAATTCATTAGTAATCTTTGTTCAGAGACATTTGGGAACAAATCTGCAAAAGAAGTATCACAACATCACCAAGGGATATGACAGTTCGAGGAGATGGGCTGCTTATATGAGAGGAAAAGCTTGCTTGCAATGGCCAGTCGTGTTGGCGGATTTTTCGTAAAGACTAGGCTCTTCATTGTTCGAATGTTAACTTTACTACAGGAAGAACGGGGGTGTACTTTTTTTTCAACAGCGCTGCACTGTTGTTTGTTTGGATCCATTTGTCTTTGTTATATTTTCTAAAAACCAACGTAATTATATTGCAGTTTTTACGTATCCTTTGTGAATTTACGATTACAGGTACTTTAGGTATGGAGTATCAGCATGATGAGGTACAGTCGGCAGCAAAAGTTCTTAGCCACCTTCCATTAATTTTCCAAAATTAAACATTAATTTTCCCTTTAATAATTCCGGTAAAAAGTTTTTCTTGGTGTGTATTGATTGATGCGGGTATGATCATTTTGGTGCACGTGAATTGTTACTTTTTACCGGAATTGTTAAAGCGAAAATTAATGTTTATTTTTGGGAAATTAATGGAAGGTGGCTAAGTACTTTTGCTGGCGACTGTACATTCCAGTTCTATCCTGAAGTAAAATTGAAAGACTGGCGAAGGTTATGGTTAGATTTTTTGCCTGATTAAGAAAACCACCTTTCAAAATCTTTTTTAAAGTCTCCCCCCCCCCCCCACATCTTTTTTTTTGTTGCAGCCTTCACGTTTTTTTTTTACTTTCTCAGAATAAATAAAGTACTGTAATCATTGGGTTTTAAAAAATATGATGGGAGGGGGGTAGGGGGAGAACTAGGGGGAGAACGAAGCCACATTTCACTTAAGTGGCAAAGTGAACAGGCATAATCTGATATTTTAGGGCACAAGAAATGCCACACTGGAACATTAACATGATTCTCCAAAGATAAACAATTTCTGCATTCTAACTTATTGCAGTGTGTTTTAAGCCTTCATGGAATCAACGGCTACAGGGTTCACATATCTCGACATGCTGTCTGAGAAGTTGTTGCTGCAGTTAGAAGAAGAGGTACCAGACTTCATTTTATAGGAAGACGGTGTCCCATACACACTTACCTCAACCAGCATCTTTTAGAATACTGAATTGGCTGCGATTACCTCAAATGATGTGTGCTGTTGATGTTTGCCCCCCACCCCTTCCCCACTTCTCCCGACTAACTCCTTGCAATTTTTTCCTTTTGGGGTATGCAAAGGGTAATGTGTTCGTACCCCTACTTCCATAAGACTTACAGCAGTTAACACAGCGGATAGGTGAAACGGTAGACTCAATCAGGCTATGCCGGCAGAGGTATGGCAAGAACTGGACTATTGTCTATACATCTGCCTTATCACAAAGAGCATCCACATTGAACATTTGTAAATGTCCATAGAAATTTGGAGAGTTAACCTTTCATTTTATTGTGATAGGTTTTCTTTTTATGCTGTTCATTTTAAATTACTGGATCACTTATTTGTAATAACCCTCAAACAGGGTTCCTTCTTTCTAGCTAGTACAGTTTTTTTTTCTTCCCTAAATCCTATTTTTAAACTTACATTTACTTCATTACAGAGAAGGGCATTAAGATTCTCTACGTCTTTAACAATCAGATGCGATATTCTTAAAATATTTTAAGATATTCTCAAATTTTGTGTATTATTTATCTTATGTATCAAACTGAAGTTTAACAAGCCTATTCCCTGAAATTATTAACAAGAAAGCAACTTGGTAAAAATTAAAATACAAATACCCTCAGAAGATTCATGACCAATTGATTGTTTTGAATAACAATTTAAAGTGAAAATATTTTTAAAATAAGTGCAATCAAAAATACATAAAAGGTTTTCATGCATATGCTCCCTTGCATAGATACTGCGTAAGTCCATGCATGGGTAAAGTAAGCAAGTTAATGTGAAATAGCTTGAGATGAAGTGCTTAATACAGGGTATGGCATACATCTGAAAACAGGGTTAAAACAATCAGTGATATATTGTAATATGAAATGTAACTTCCCTACAATAGCACAAGGCATGTAAGAATGCGCTTCTAAACAACATAAAATGAACGGCTATTCTTTTAGTTTTACGAAAAAAGCCCCTGCATCTTCTAACATTGCCAACCTTGTATAAATTTTTCACACAAGACTAATATGAAAACTGTGAACAACAGTAAAGAGGTGGAAAAAACCATAGGTTACCTGAAAAGCATCCCGAAAGCATTAACAATAATTTACACTGGCACAGAGGAGAGAAATTAAGATTGTTTCTTGGTCAGATAAGCAATATTATCAATTAGAAATTCTACTTATTATCTCTTTTTACCTGTGAGATTCTTCGTTGTTTTGAAGTCCTTGGAGATTCTGTGATTTAACCTCCAACTGAACTTGCAAATGCGTAAGTTTAAGCTTGTGATCTTCAATTTCTGCCTCAGCCTCAGCAAGAGCTTCTGAGAGAGTTGAACGCTCAGCCTGCATGAATTCTTTCATTTCATTTGCTTCCTTTTCCATTTCCTTCAAGAAAATATTAAGTATTTACAGGAATTGTTAATTTGTTATACATAGAGTATTAAATTAGATTATAAACAAATTCACTAACAAAAGGATCGACTATACAATGAAATTTGAGTGTGTAGCACTCTCTATACAATGTTAAGAAATTACAGGGACAAAGTTTGTGGGGTGGAGGGGGGGTGCTAATTGCATATAACAGTTACATTTGTATGCTAACCAAGTGCAAGTTCTGCATGAGATTAAACTCAATGATAAACCATGTGCGTGCTGGAGAAAATTTGTGGAAATCAAGTATCGCTTAGATTTTTTTATGGGGCAACTAATTGTGCACACGTGGAAGTTGTGCTAATCATCCAGGAAAAAACTTTTGAGTTTATTGATCATCTTCTGCAAGCCATATAATTCTAAAGTTAATATTTTTTTTATTAGTGAATATTTGAAATACTGACAATTTCTGGACTCGTCAATTGCCAGAGTTCAGAAAATCATGAGCAATGCATTTAGCGACTGGGAACTTATTCAATTGCTGGGGTCACTCATTTCTGACATCTTTGCACTCTGGGAGCATCCACACTTAATCGCATTCTTTGTTCATATCTTTGAAATACACAATCATGGCCGGCCTGCGGCCATGCAAATGGTGTGGCTTCACAAGGCCCTTTGCTTCTAAGCCCATGCACCTTGATTTTCCACATTACAAATATATATGGAAGTAGGCCCCACAAGAGCATTTTGCATGAGGCCTTGCTCTATCTTAGACCTTGTCATTATCCCCCTTGTCTCATTTCATTTTAATTTGTCATGTTATTGCAAGTCCTGGAAAAAATTTGGAACATTAATCTATTTCCACGTTCTTGTAATAGGGAGTATACCCTATATCACTTTTTGCCTTTTTCTGCTATTTTTTTTAAATACTGTGGCTACTGCAACTATATCTTCCATGTCCATCTTGAGAGGAGCCAATTCGCGTTGAACATCGACATGAAAGCAAGAATGAAGGAGAGTGATATGAACGGTGGGGTGGCTGTTTACCCATTCGGTCTCCTGTCTTCAGCTTCTTATCATTTCTGGTTGTTCGCAACCACCGTTGCTGGAAACTAGTCGACAATGCATAAGAGGCCTATATCTACAAGTACAAATGCAAACTGACAAATTCTCTATCCACTGATATGAGCGTTTTCACTATGTCGATCATAATTACTGTTCTATCTATTAAAGAAATCCCAGAGGGACTTATGAATTGCTCTGTTTAAAACATTTTTTTTTTTTGTAATCACTTTGGAATTTTGAAAGGTCTATAAATATTTCTCCAAAAATTCAAATAATGAAATAAATGAACAATAGAAATTCACGATACATGGATTCGAACCAGGAATCATGATTTCAGGCTCGTTGCTCTACCAATTGAGCCACCATGGGCACTGGAACTCATGCAACCATGTGTGACACATTTTGTAATTTTCTTTTTTTGTTTTGTTTTTTTTATGAGAAAAAGAAGCCCATTTACCAGTTGCCTGTCGGAATGGCTCTAGAATCTCATATGGCCAATCTACTGCTGAATACGCATTAGAGGTCTAATCTTTTTTTTTTCTTAACTTTAATAATGACCACGTCACTATAAAAGTCACAATGTTATATTACCTGTAATAGGAGGGATTTTTCTTGGAGTTGGCGCTTAAATTCAATAATATGTTCATCTTTCAAGTCTAATTGATGCTGCTGGAGATGGCACTGTTTCTGCAATATGTCAATTTCTTTTTCTAATTCCAAAATTTTAAATTCCTTGGTCTGGCATTCTGTTGGGTATTAAAAAAAAAAAAAAAAAAATTACATTTTAAATATAAAAAAAATTCTGATTAAATTTTTCATAGTGGATTTTAAAAAAAAAAATGATTCTGAAATCAATGAAAAATTTTTCTCTAAAAGTCTGCCATTAGCAGAAGGCAGTAAAATTATTCCGAAAGAAATATTGATCAAAAAATTGTGAAAATCTCTTAATTTTAATCAATTTTTAAATGAGAATAACTTCAAAATATTTCCTCAAGATCTTACTAATTCATTTTACATTCAGTCAATTCATAGATTTTGCACCATGATAATGTGCCATCCCACAGATGAAACCTTGTAAGCGAATTTCGACCAACACTTAATGATTGTTATCGACCAAACACTGCATTTTCAAGATGTGAAATGTGTGACTGTTTTCCTGTTCTCCAACTTCAAATTCATGCATCACACTTCAAAAATATAAATTTCTGTTGAAAAAGGAATGAAAAATTCCACGATCTGGACACACACCAGGGACCATGCCTATCGCTGGCACCGCTCTAACCAATTGAGCTACTGTGGACACTCAACAGCTTCGTAACAGCAGGGCTGTTCAATGTCTACAGTGCCTCAATTGGTTAGAGTGGTGCCAGCGATAGGCATGGTCCCTGGTTTGAGTCCAGGTTGTGAAATTTTTGCTTCCCTTTTCAACACCAAACTTTTTTTTTCATTTAATATTCTAGAGACTAATAATTAAACAATAATTCATTTATAGAGATAATAGAATTTATATGAACTAACTCCTTGAGATGGTTCTTTTCCCCCAATATTTGAAATTGCGATGAATTATTCAAAGGATGACCAGAAACTTTGAAAATGCAACCAACAACATAACTCTAAAACAGGTGACCACAATATATTCTATAATGACAAAGTAAATGATGGCACAGAATTTTCTTTATTTTCATGTACATGTAAATTATCAATTGTGAATCCCTAACTGAAGAACACAAATAAGAAGAAATTGATACTGATACTGATTATCAATTCATTGTAATTTCTCTCAGCCTTGAAATTTTATTCAAATACATGTCTATTACAGTAAAATGAATGTGAAAATAATGCTAGAATTTTCAATCAAATTTATTCTTCTATTTTACACTCTATTTGGCTCTTTACCTTTGCTAATTTCTGTCTATGTATATTTCGTTGAGATGGAAGAATATTTTATGTCTTTTGTATGTGTAATTTTGAAAATTTAATTTTATTTGTAGTAAGATTAATTTTTTGTTAAATTTTTAAAAAAAAGCATGGCATATTAATAAATGAAATATAGTTTAAATCGAAGGATTCAATTTAACTTCTGCCGCATTAATTAATCCTACATTTCTTCCCATTGTGTTCTACTCAGTCAAAACAGCTCATGGAGATTTCATCTTATATGTACTATCCCCTCTTACTATCTATTTTGTGTCAAATATTGTTCCAAAAAAGGAAGACCTAGGATTCATTCCCTGTGTTTGGGTCAACTTTTTGCTGCTCTGCAAATAAGAAAGGAAGCAGATGATAGCAGCTGTTTAGCCTCAGCTCTATCTCACATCAAGGGAGAAAAAAAAATGGCCACTAAGAGGTGGGGATGCAAGAGCAATTTTGCATGTGATTTTTAATACGGAAATGATGAACCAAAATTAAAAATTTCAATTGATCTAAGGTCTATATAGATCAATCGATGTATATATACATAAAAAAAAAAATTCAATTTTTTGCAATGTTACAGTTTGTAGTATAGTCTTTTGCAAGTTAGTTGGCAAGGAATAATCTTACTTCACCATTCTCTATTGAAAGGTATCTTACCTCTCTCAAGAGTATCAATTTTTTCCAGAAGAGATTCAACTTGACTGGTCGTTTCAGTTTCTCGTTGTTGCAAGTGTTCCTTATCTTTCAAAAGCTGAAATAATAAGAATAATAAATAATAAATGAATATCAGGTATAGTAAATTTAGAGTAAAAAAAGATATGCAGAAAAAAAGAAATGTACAAAAATCTATTTCTTTATTTTCATCTATCCAAGTAAGAAAATAGCTTATGCTCTATTTCTTAGGCCTTCCAATAAGAAATATTTCATCCCTGGTGGTGTTTAAAAAGACAATCCACTCTAAATGAGAGGGGGGTAAAACATGTGATCATTATAAATACAAAATAAAACAACTATATTTCACATTAATATGTAACCATAAGGCCCAACAACGAAGAAAAACCTGGGATTACTTTCTATCGGACATATACAAATTCCTTTGCATGTGCAAGTCTGCGATGTTGCAGTTTCTAAAAAGCCTCTTGCATAGTAAATGCATTGACTGTTTCTGTAGTAAATGCTTGAATGTTTTTGCATAGTAAATGCATTGACTTTCGGCTGTTCGTAAGGGCTCATTTACTAGAAAATGTCAAAAAAATTTGGTTTGGAACTTTACATATTTGATCCTGAGGAAAAGGAGCCAGTGAAAACAGTTTCATCACAACAACTAGATGACCGAGAAGATTTTAATGTGGGAGTTCCAGATGACAGGATCAGCCATTAACATGGTGCTCATGCGCAAACTGTCGGCCGATGAATACCGAAGAAGTGTTTGTTGCAGCCATCAGTGTTTGTTTCTTTACCATTGTTGTTTATAATAATTGTTTAAGGGTAATGACAAACTTATACGAGTCACTTATTTGACGATTAAATGTCTGCATTCAGGCTCAAGGAGGCCACTTTGAACATTTCTTGTAACTTGAAAAGAAATAAAAATTGGACCCATGTTAATAGGACTTTTTGTGTTTACCTTGACCTCTATAATACCCCCTTAAATTGTTTTAAACACGATTTGAATCACCCTGTATATAATAAAATTTTTCATATACCATTTCCTGATACAGGATCCGTATCTCAGACCTAGGTCCGAAAAAAAGATCCGGATATACGATCTTGACATCCCTAGTCATAACCGTATCACGCCTTAACTCCGCTCCAAAAGAAAGTGCACAAATCACTTTCAGTATTTTTAAATAGCAACAGAACATTTTTTAAGATAAACATCTAAATTAATGGAAAGAAATGAAATATGAAATCTATTTGACCCCCCCCCCTTTCATTTAGAGTGGACTGCCCCTTTAATTTAGAGAATATTTAATTACCTCTTTGACTTCCATATGACTATCATCCAATTTTTTCTCCAACTCAGCTTTCTAAATAAATAAATAAATAAATAAATAAATAAATAAATAAATAAATAAAATAAAAATAAAAT
>JAHWFO010068719.1:11605307-11638692 GCA_023313115.1 Rhysida immarginata | reverse complement strand
TGGTCTTACTTCTAGAACCTGCTGAATTTTCATAGGAATCGGACTCTCGCATTTTTCCTCTGACGCACCTTCTCTATTTTCATTCCCTTCCATGTTTAAAATTTACTGTAGTTGAAATCTAGAATTTAAGAAGAAAGATTTATTGTGGTTTAAAAAATAATTAAAAAAAATGTCTTTGTGCCTAATGGCATTAGAAGAATTATATCCTATAGTATATTTCTTTGAATAACAGCTGCCCCCATTTTATCATTGCTTTCAAATAGATGCCATGCCCCAAATACTTATAGTGAAATAGAAACTCTGCAGCTTTTATTATTGGAAAATTAATTACCAATTTATAATTTTTTAAAGAAATTTTTATTATGAAGGTAAATGTAAAATAACTTAAGAAGACAAATAGAAATTCAAAATATTTAGCTACAAATTAAATAAAAAAAAAAAAAAAAATTAAAAAAGGAAACAAGAATGTGGCATAGATTACAATGAATGCCCTCAAATAATTGCAGTGCCCCAAAAGGTCAAAGAAACACAGTATTATTTATTTGTGTTGACCTCTAATTTACACTTGAACAATGTAACGGTCAGTTTTCAACGCAGTTATTTTTTTTCTTTATTGTCATGCCTAATAGCTGCTGATCTTGCCCTTATCTTTGGGGGTTCCACTAAGATTCCCTTCTTACTTTTCGATTCTTTCTTACTCTGGTGGGTCCTACGTTTGCGTCGGTTATCGCGTAATTTATCTACTTTTTGTAAGGCTCGGGTAGTGATTTGCCGTTCTTGGGGTGTCGTCGGACTCTTCCCCGTTTATCACCCTTTCTGTTCCGTCTTTTTCCCTACGTGACCTTAAGTTATCGCTTTTCGGTATTGAGTGTAATCTCGAGTGTTTGAGAGGTTATGGTGGCCCCCTCTCACATGTTAATTTAAAGGGTCCACACAACACGTTCCCGGGGGTCAAGTCGCGTTACATGTTGCTAAGTTCCGCTTAATAGGTAGTATTTTATTGAGGATCCTCTTTCCTCGTCTCAGTCTGGCAAGACTAAAACTCTATAATGTATATAGATTTATTTGCTACTATTAAGAATTGGAAATAAGTGCTCATGGTAACTCTTTACTGAATCGTGCAATACAGACTTGAGTTGTCAAAGGTTCTCGTAAAATTTAGGTTTCATAGAACGGTTGGAAAAGAATTTTTAAAAATGCTCAGAAATATTGGAAAAATCTTCCGAATATCCGTGGTTTAGCCATAGGTTGCCGTCCCTTTACGGCATTCCTCAATGTGTGCGAGAAGCTTTATAAATGGCTAGTCGCTTGTTGAACATTTATGAAGAAAACTTAGAGAAGTTTTGCGTGTTTGTCAAAATTCCGAGTAATGTGTGAAAATTTTGTTGGTTCAAAAAAATAAGTTATTAAATAATGCGTTTTATGTTAGCTTTGAAAGTTTTACGGTAAGAATCTCTTTAAAAATATTTAATTTTCATCATTTTGAAAAAAAAGAAATAAGCTTGCTTATAAACTCATAATATATTTCTTTAAAAAAAATATTTAAATATTTCTTTTAATATAATATTTCTATAATATTTCTTTAAAAAATATATAATATAAACGCTTGAATATTATAACACAATCATGCCCCCCCCCCTCCTCCATGTCACTTCACCACCGGCTTGACCATCCTTCGACAATGCATGCCCACATGTCGCGAAAGTTGTTATGGATGCTCTGCCAAGAAGAAATAGGTGGTGGTCAAACATCTTCCTTACAGCCTGAATTTGTCCCCTTGTGACTATTTCATTGGGCCATTGAAGAAATTCAAGGGACAACAATTCAACACTGATGAAAAGGTGCAGGAAGCAGTTATGGACTGGTTCAAATAGCAACCCACATTTTTTTTGCAGATGGAATGTCCCGTCTCCCCAAACAGTGTCTAAACGCCATGGGTGACTATTTGAGAAATGTGTGCGATACTGTTCATTAAATACTACTTTCTTTTACTTGCGTTTCTTGTTCCCTGCCTTCTTACAACTCTTTGACTCGAACAGGTTTCATTTGAACATGCCTCACATAGATTCATATGCCAAAAGTCATGGGGACTATTTTTCAAGTGGTAGTAGCATCATGTGCAAACAGTATAAATATACAAATCAGTATCAGTAAGTTTAGTTATACTGTCACGAGATGTTCAGTGTGACAATGGCTACACGAAGAGAGCTATCAGAGTTCGAACGTGGCCTGGTATGTGAGCACGACATATGGGTCATTCAATATCGGAGGTGGCTCAAGAATTCAACATCCCACGATCCACAGTTTCAAGAGTCTACCGAGAGTACCGATTTGACGGCATTACCTCCCACCATGGTCAACCACACCTCAACAAACAGGACCAACGGCATCTGAGTTGGATGGTCACCACTAACAGACAACTGACATTACGCCAGATGACATCAGATTTTAACAAGAGCTGTACCAATGCGAAATGTGCAACAAAATCTGGTATCCATGAGATATGGAAGCAGAAAACCCACGAGGATGCCCTTGCTAACAACAAGACGTCGTCAGCAACGTCTCTCTATGGCCCATGAACACATCAACTGGACACTTGACAACTGTAAACGTATGACCTGGTCTGGTGAGTCTCAATTCCAGCTGATACGAGCTGATGGTAGGGCTTGAGTGTGGTCAGACCCCATGAGCCCATGGACTCAAGTTGTCAAGCTGGCAATGTGCAAGCCAGTGGTGGCTCCATAATGGTGTGGGATGTTTTTTTTTGTGGCCTGGCTTGGGTCCTTTGGTTAAGGTAGACTGTTCACTGACTGGCCAGCGCTACATCCAGCTGCTTGATGACCATCTGCAGCCCTTCATGGACTTCACATACCCTGACAACGATGGGATTTTTCAGGACGACAATGTACCATGCCATCAGGCCACGATTGTTCGTGATTGGGTTGAGGAGCATTTGGGACAATTCCAGCACATGATATGGCCATCCCGATCACCAGATATGAATCCAATTGAACACATTTGGGATGTGCTCGAGAGAGCCATTCGTTCATGGCAACAACTTCACTTCAAACAACTGTGCAATAGGAGGTATCGCGATATGCAGCTTCCCTGTCTAACCCACTCCTTAGAGCATACAGCTCATATGCAGCGCATGCACTGTCTGCAGTTAAATGATGTGATTATGGACAGAATTTCAAAATGGAGGAGTAGCACATGCAGGTTCTGCTATTATATTTGAAATATGCCTAATAATCCGTGTGTAACTCAGATATAATTCAGATACTAGAAAAAAGAAAAACTTAGTCCATTCCCTCCACCTTCTGTATGTAGAAAAAGGAAAAACTAATTAAATTTAGTACGAAGAGATACACTGTCCACAGGATGGAGAAAAAAATTTGTATTGAGCATGTCTAGAGCTTAAGCATTGTAAGGAAGTCTCATATCGCGATACCTCCTATTGTGGGAAGCTCTCCAGTCGGAATGGTTGGCAATGTCTTCAGATGTCTTCCATCAGCTTGTGGAATCAATGCCACATCGCACTGTGGCACTTTGCCGGTTAGACAAGGTCCCACAAGTTATTAGGTGCTATCCCATGACTTTTGGCATGTGAGTGTATAAAGACTTTATGGGAATTTCAATATTTATGATTTCTAAGTTTCATTCCTATACATGCATGTTGGTAACATTTACTTACACTCCGATTTTTGTTCCAAATGATAGATTCTTATTCCTCGCATCCTTTCAAAGTACCTATAACAATGCCCGTATACCGGTTTCACAAGGTTCTTCTCAATTTCAAATACAAATTCATTTGTTTACTCAAAAATGTATGTCAATCAACTAAACTTGAAACCTCATACTTTCCTTACCCTTTTAAATACTGTACAAGCATCTTGTGATTCTCTTCTGTTGCGTTTCTTAGGTTTCATTTTAACTTGTCATAAGCAAGTGCAGACTCTAATTGTCAGAAAGGGGGAGGAAGTGTTATGTCATCTTGTATCTTTTCATACCAAACTCATTCTCTGTAAGTATCCATAACTTATAATACAACTTTGTGCCATAAAAATGGAATAATGGAAAGTTATCATAAAAATGACCAAATACAACACGTGTTAAACCAAAATGCAACTACAGCACCTGGCGAATTTAATTTACAAAATTCAAGGCTATTTAGCTATATGTTACACAAACAAATACTTTAAACAATGGAAAATTAATAAAGATAATCTATCTTCAAAAATGACAAAAAAATGGAATACTTCCTTTTTACCAACAAAAAAATGGAATATTCCTGTAGAAACACTTTTTATGCAAATTGACTGGGCAAGTATAAGTTTCCATGTTATTCTATTTGTGCTTCTCAACATGGGAGGTTCTAGAGCTTTGTCACCATCGGTTTGCAAACAAATTCTGGCATTACGAGAACATGGCCTTACCCAGAAACAAATAACAATTACAGCCAAGTGCTCGCAGTCAGCAGTTTCTAAGATATTGGCCAGACATGCTCAAGGATATGGAGTGAATACACAACGTGCAAACTGTGAAAGAAAAAGGAAAACCACCCCCAGAAATGAAAGGTTTTTGCAGAAGAATGTTAGGAAAGCCCCATTTCAGTCTTCCAAGCACTTTCACCGACAGTGTCTGCGGTACGTGAACGTATCTCACCGGACGACAGTTCGACGTCTACATGATCTGAAGTTTTCATGCCGTATTCCAAAAACCAAGCCCCTCTTAACTCCGAAGCAGAGAAATAAGAGGTTGCAGTGGTGCAAACAGCACGTCGACTGGACTGGCAAAGAGTGGTGTGCAGCGACGAGTCACAATTTGAATTAGTTTTTGATGATAAAGGATGCAGAGTTTGGCACCATAAGAATGAGGCACAGGAACTGCGACATCTGAAGAAAAGTGTTAAATTCCTACCTCTGTTATTGTGTGGGGGTGCATGTCAACATATGGCACTGGGATTCATCAACAGTTCCATCAATATAGCTGTTTATTAAGATGTTCTGAATGCTTTCCTGATACCTGCACTTAAAGACCTACCAGTGGATGATGAAGACAATTTTCCAGCATGATCTTGCACCTCATGCTACCAAGTCAACTAGCAAGTGGCTAGAAGACCATCATATCCCATAATCAACGGGAAACAAATTCTTGTCCACAAAATAGATTTAATCAGCATATATGTATTTTGACCTTATTAAGGTCATTATTCAATGCCATATGAATTTGGTAAATCAAGTACATGTTTATATAAGGAAGAGGCAGTCGCCAATCTCCAATGGGGAAGGGTTAACCAACCGAACAACCAATAGGAGGAGGAAAATGCCTTAACAATCCTAACGCGGGCCTAGGAGAGATACTCAGTCACGTCGGTTATACAAAAAAATTAATGTACAAAATTAATGAAATACAAAGAAGAATACAATAAAATGCAAACAACAATAATACCAAAAAAAATACAAAGAAGAAATTATACAATAATTACGACCTAATAATACAAAAGAAACAAAAACAAAATACAGAATTAAAGTACTTCAGTGCATAAATCAACGTCGAGTCCCCGACAGGGCCCGCATCTCCATTCAGTAAATAATTAGGGTCCTTCCTGGACATTTCAAGGGTTTCAAAGGCGTCTAATGCATTCCTTCTTCTGACTTGTCCGAGTAGTTTACAGTCTTTAAGCAGAACATTGTGTCCGGAATCCGACATATGCTTGGCGACCGCCGATTTTCCAGGTCGTCCAAATCTGGCATGTGCAGTATGTTCCTTGAATCTCTTAAGAACGTTCCTACAAGTAGCTCCTCGGTAAACTTTGGGACATTTACTACACGAGATCTCAGATTCCAGACTGGAGCAAAGGAGGATTTTGTTTTTGTTTCTTTTGTATTATTAGGTTGTAATTATTGTAAAATTTCTTCTTTGTATTTTTTTGGTATTGTTGTTTGCATTTTATTATATTATCTTCTTTGTATTTTATTAATTTTGTACAGTCATAAACAGGAAATAATCCACACTAGTTTAAAACTTAATATTACATTTCATGCTAATGTCTTGTTTTAATAGCTTTTTTACTTATAATTATTTAAATTGAATAATCTTAACTCTAAATGTAATATTAAATTATTAAAAATAAATTAATATTGAAATGGTAAAACTTAAGAGTAAAATTCAAGTGTGGATCATTTCCTGTTGATGACTATACATTAATTTTGCTGTATAACCGACGTGACTGGGTATCTCTCCTAGGTCCGCGTTATGATTGTTAAGGCGTTTCCCTTCTCCTACTGGTTGTTCGGTTGGTTAACCCTTCCCTATTGGAGATCGGCGACTGCCTCTTCCTTATATAAACGTGTACTTGATTTACCACATTCATATGACATTGAATAATGACCTTAATGAGGTCGAAATAAGTATATGCTAATTAAATCTATTTTGTGGACAAGAGTTTGTTTTCCGTTGATTATGTTCCTATTCACAGTTATATCTAGTTTCTCATCATATCCCAATTCTCTCATGGCCGTCGAACTCATCCAATCTCAACCCCAATGGAGAAATGTGAAACAATGTTTATACCTCGAGAAACCAGCAAGCATAGCAGATTTGAAAGTAAAATTGAAGTCAATTTGGGCTGAAGTTACTCAGGAGGAATGTGACAAGCTCATATCATCAATGCCGCAACGAATTCACACTGTCATTCTCGCAAAAGGATGGCCAACGAAATACGAGGGGCGATTGATAAATAAGGTCTCCATGGTTGTAACTATTTGTTAACAGATTTTCAAAATTCTTTTTGTATCTTATACTCACATTTGTCCTCTATGTAATGCACTATTCACTTTTCGACATAGTCCCCATCCCTTTCCACGCATTGCGCCAACGCGTGACTAGTTGGGTGAACCCGTCGGAGAGGAATTCCGGAGTTGTTGTCGACACCAGGATTGAATGTCAGTTTTGGACCCTCTTCTGGAGTACGATAACGTCCGCCCGCACACGAGTCACCACACACCAGAGGCGTTGCAGCACCTACAGTTCAAAGATGAAAAATTGCAGTTCAAAAATAGCGACTTTCACCACTTCCCAAAGAAGAAAGAGCCCCTTAAGGAACATGAGTTGGTTCTGACGGAGAGGTAAATGCTGCCATTCAATCCTGGTGTCGACAACAACTCCGGAATTCCTCTCCGACAGGTTCACCCAACTAGTCACGCGTTGGCGCAATGCATGGAAAGGGATGGGGACTATGTCGAAAAGTGAATAGTGCATTACATAGAGGACAAATGTGAGTATAAGATACAAAAAGAATTTTGAAAATCGGTTAACAAAAAAAAAGTTACAGCCATGGAGACCTTATTTATCAATCGCCCCTCGTATTAAGCAGAAACGTAGATGTAAACAATAAACTTCACCTAGTTTGAATTGTTTATTTGCGTAAGTTTGTTAATTATTCCATTTTTTTGTCGGTAGAAAGGAAGTATTCCATTTTTTTGTCATTTTTGAAGATAATCTATCTTTATTAATTTTCCATTGTTTAAAATATTTGTTTGTGTATCATATAGCTAAATAGCCTTGAATTTTTTAAATTAAATTCGCCCGGTGCTGTAGTTGCATTTTGGTTTAACACATCTTGTGTTTGTGTCATTTTTATGATAACTTCCATTATTCCATTTTTATAATAATGCTTCCTTTATCTCAGAACGTTCTCACCACCTAAGAAATTTTACACTCACCTTATTTCTTTATACTCTCTACAACCTGATTTTGTTCATTCCATTTGTTTTCTGCAAATCCACAAAACTGCTCACTTTGCACACACAGATACATATACTTCTCCACAATTATATACAAGAGAAGAACTGACTCTCCCTTTCTCTACCACTCCCAAAGTCATGCACAAGTATGGAAGACAATTACAAGGCTCGATTTACTGCATTTATTAGGTTTTAGCATTTGTCTTTAATGCTTTACCAAAGTAGATGTCGATAGCTTATTGTTTCCAATTTTTATTTTTTGTAGAAAGAACAGATCATGGTAAACTTACATGAGTAATTAAGCCTAAATTTACCACAAGTAATTACACATTAAATGGAACACTCAAACAAGAAGAGAACATGGTAAAGCTGGACCTATGTAACATTTACCAATTGATAGAGGAATCTGCTCACATTGGATCGACACTCATTTCATCATTTTGCAAGTTCACCTTCAACTTAATGAAACAATGTGAGAGATGGATTCCCCCCCCCCCCCTTCCCCGACGGCAGAGCAAAGAGGTCATAAGATGCTCCAAAGATTCAAAGTGAATCATGGTCAGTTTACAGCATCTTAACTTGATGAAACAGCTTTATAACTATGTACATTTTGGCATTTAAGCCATCATTAGGGGGTATGATGTACAAATATATATATATATAGAATTTGAAATCCAACAAATAGGTGATAAGAATATACCTGTATGTATAAACAATGGTTGTGTTATGAAAACAACAAGACTATATAATTGATAAACAATGTAAAAATTTTTATAAGATTAGGTCTTTAATTTGTTCCCATAATAGGTCAGCTTCCAGTCCTTGTTGTTTATTAAATTAATTTGCTTGTGATTTTTGGCTCTAAATTTGTAAATCTTCTAAAATGTTACACTTTATAGGGTCTTCAGTACCATCTTAATACATTTATAGCTTCATTAATTTTAGTCATTTGATATTTTGTATCTAAATTAAAGATATACCACATCTGTAAATATGAAACAGAAATTTGCCTATCAATTGCCCTAGCTGTCAATGTAGTTACTGTCAAACCAGAACTCAGTGCAAAAGGTTCTTCACTTTCAGATACTTTTTCAACTCTCTGCCCAGCTTATATACCTCCTAAATCAATTTGTTTTGGACCATTACAATGTTTTGCTTAATTACTGATTTTCTTTTGTTTCCAGCCGTTGTTGGCACCATTTTCTTACTCTGACATCTGACAAAGATTTTCAACTCACAACAATACAAGTTTCATACAACAGCATAGTTTGTAATAGCATCGAACATGTCGAATTTTGTTCATGGCAACACAATGTGATTTTGCTTCATGATAATGCACCATCACACATGGCAAAACTGGTCAAGGAAGCAATTGACGCATTTAGTTGGGAAATGCAGCTTACTCACCAGACTTGGCTCCATCCAATTACTACTTAATTGCATCGATAGGACACGCATTTGCTGAGCAGTGCTTCACTTATGAAAATGTACGAAAATGGCTCGATGACTGGTTTGCCTCAAAAGAGAAACAGTTTTTTTGGCATGGCATCCACAAATTGTCAGACAGGTGGGAAAAAAGAAGAGCCAGCGATGGGCAACACTTTGAATAAAATATTTATCATTTTCATACAGTAAACGTGTATTTTCAATACAAAAATTCCAGTTTCTAGATAAAAATACCTGCTAATCTTATAAAATGTTTATGTTGTTTTACAGCAATGTTTCTCAATTCTACAAAATCTTGTCATTTTATTAATACAGCCATTTCTAATACACACACTTTCTTATCAAATATTATCAGGTTTCAAATTTTTTAAGTAACACTGGTCAATACTGAATTTTTTTTCTTGAAATTTAATTTGTATTCTAGGGTATATCTAAGGCATTGATTACAAAGAAAATGCTAGTTTAGTTGTATCACAACAATGTTCTCCCCTGAAAATTTTATCAGGTAGATGGAAGAAAAAAAAAAAAAGGTACCAGCTCTACTTTATTTATACGAAACAATTTTCTCCAAATATACCATATTTTTTCTAAGTATTTGTTATTAAATGCTATGAAATGTCCTTTCATACGATTTTCTTAATGAACGGCTTCAGATTAATCATTAGGGCACAAGGCGACGAGGATACAACAACACTAGTTCTGGCTGCAGTTGCTACAAATCCCCACACAAGCAGCAGAGCAATTGCTGCAGATGTTGGGTGCCATCAGAGAACTGTTCTCAACATTCTATACGCACATCATTTTCACCCATACCATTGTGTGCCTTGCGTTTAATTTTTACTCCTTTTCTCGGTTTCAATAAGTGGAAATTCACACATTTCGGTGATTTATGGGTGGAAAACTGCGAAATTTTGCAAAAATGTGCAGACCAGTGAACAATCCATTTTTCCACAAATTCATCCACTTGACCATAAAAAGTTGACCGTTTATTGGCACAGATGTATACCCTATTCCAAAAGAGTTTTCACTTAGGTGAATGGTGTTGGCTTCCTTGCAATATATTAAATCAGTGAGATTAATCGGTTCAGGCAATAAGTCAGGTTTGAATCAAGTTGGACGATGCCATTTATTGTTTCTTAACAGGGATAAGTAGGCATAATGAGTTACGTTAAACTGTTTTGATTGGAATCTGATTTTGAGTCTTTATTAGGAAAGTTTTTCTTTAATATTCTTAAATCAATGTATATTATTTTTAGCACAAATGCAGTATAATAATGTGAAAGCAATAAGTTGGCAAAGCACGCTCAACAATATAATGGCGAATACACAAATTAAATCATTACAGGTTTTTTATGAAATAATCAGTAGTAGAAAATTAAGTTTGCTTCAGATTTAACAAAATAATAATATAAAAAGTATAAGGGTATTATGGTATTTCATAGGGAATAGCTACCAATCTTTCAAAATGGAATATCTTCTGGGTTTATGCTTAAAAAAATAACGTATCAGTAAAAGTTGTATTCACATCCATAATGGGAAAAAATATATATAACAATACAGTATCTAATATATGAAAAAGGCATATATTCATGCACTATACTATATGCTGTTTACTAAACAGTATATCGTAATGGCGTTTGTTGTCTTCTAAATATAAGCATAATATATGGTGGCATGAATTTAAAAAGTAAAAACATTAATGTTCGAAATGCAGAAAAAGATAAATAAACTAGTTATTTTTATCAATAATTTAAACATCTGGGGTTTGGCTTAGGATAAACCCTCATCGAACATTGTGATATTCTTAAACATTTGTTGCTTTGTTTTTAATAAGTGCATTAAATATTTCATCTGCAAAGTCTGATCGTTAATATTTCAGATAAAAGTACCGTAATTTGCCCAGACCAATCATAAACCTGATCCCTATTTCCACTTTGGACGGCAAAGTACATTTTAAACTTCTACGAAGTTCGTTCAAACTACTAGACTTTATAATCTAACCAATCAACTTCAGTTAGCTCAAGCAAGTAAAAACAGTTTTGGAATAGACTGTACATTTCGATCACAAGGGGATCATTTAATGAAATAATTAAATACGTACGCAGTGGAATTAATAAGATATATTAGTTTCTTATTAACAAGCAAAATTTATCTCTTCAACTTTAAATGATAATAAATTATTCGCTAATTTAGAATATTCAATATTTCAAAATACTCAGTTTACAGTCTCTATCATCTGTAGAATTTTGACCCTAAAGATTTAAAACACTGCTTGCATATCTTTTCTTGGCATATAATCATATCTCCATTATGATTAGGGGAGTTAGTATGGGTGATTCAAAGCAAAAAAGTTCATATGAACATGGGTCCGAATTTGAACGATAACAGAGATATGAACATAAATAAAAATGCCGCCACCAAGATCAACAAGTTAATAACTCAGGGTACATAAGACTGTGTATATCGTTAAAATTTGATCGAATTCCAACAAGAAGTTTTCGAATTACTCATTCAACATCATAACACATGCTTACTTGTTAGTATTAACTAGCACTTATAACAATTTTGACTGTGTAACTCGGAAACTTCTCATTGGAATTCAATCAAATTTTAACAGTATACAAAGTCTTATGTACCCTGTTATTCCCCCAAATTTTATTAATCTAGGCTTTACAGAACCCGAGTTATTAACTTGTCGATCTTGGTGGCGGCATTTTTATTTCTGTTCATATCTCAGTTATCGTTCAAATTCGGACCCATGTTCATATGAACTTTTTTTGCTTAGAATCACCCATACTAACTCCCCTAGAAGTTTATACAATGAATTCTGAGACACCCTGTATGTGTAGATACTTATGCAATCATTTCTAATTTTTTAAATCTACTTAAAAGTTTTAATTAATTTTGCAATGAGTGCAATCTTTCAATAGTCTTGTTTTAGAAAATATTGAGCAAATGTTTGTTACACAGTTAAGAACATCCATGTACCAAGATATTCAACATAAAATCGAGTTCAACTCAAAGAGAAGATAATACTGAAGAAAATCTTCAAACACATCACAATTACAAATAGAAAAGGGAAGGAAAAATTCTGCGACCTAGACTCGAACCACGGACCATGACTATCGCCAGCACTGCTCTAACCAAGTGAGCTGCCATGGACATCAACCGCCAAGTTATTACTATATGCCCACATGGACTTAGATGAAGCCACAAATTTGCTCAATTGGCAGAGCAGGCCCCCGACTCGCAAATTGGGAATCCTCCTTACCCATAAACCATCAAATAAATTGATGAAATTCAACTCAAAGAGAATACAGAAGAAAATCTTTTAACACAACACAATTACAAATAGAGAAGGAAGACCATGTGGGCAGTTCTTCATGTCCACAGTAGCTCAATTGGTTAGAGCAATGCCAGCGATAGGCTTGATCCTCGGTTCGAGTCCAGGTCATGGGAAGTTTCCTTCTCTTTTCTATTTGTAAGAGATTCAGTACTCCCTAGAAGCAAGAACCTCAATGATTAGAGAAGTAACAGAACTGGTTGCTTATGAACTTTACAGTTTGAGATAACTGGAATTTACAAATCAATATAAAAGGGATATTGTGAAGGGAAGTTGCTTATTTTTTATTTGAATTCTTTGAACACAGCTGAGTATAATGTTAAACGTATATAGGCTTTCCTCAAACTTTATCAGAATTATATTATGATCTGATTTGTGGAAGGGCCAAGTAGTTATTATCAACACCTTCACCAACAGGGAAATGACGGGGAGCATAGCCCACCCCCATGTATAAGTTGCTCAAAATCTTTTAAGTCTTTAAACATAACTGACGATGGTTTAAAACCAAAACGCATATTAATAATAAAACTACGTTGTTGCAATTGAACCCAGTTATCGTGATTATTAATTCATACTGCAACATGGAACTATTTAATCTAAACGAATTTGATAATTGCTTGGATGGATGCAGCAATACAACAATACGACTCTTTTTAGCATGATAAATTTCATGACTGCCTTCACAAAAACTTACCAATGTGCAAATTCAGAAGGCATGAACAGTGAGACCATAATGCCTGGCACGAAAGAAAAAGGAAACTGGTGCATGCATAAGATACCTGCTTATCGATTGTAGATGATTGTAGATGTAGAGCTCCTGAAAATGGCAGCCGACTCTTGCCTATAAGTCTGCCTGTTCAAAGAATGCTAAAAAATCAAGCTAGATCCATAATTTATAATGTTCTTGACTATATATAATAGATTTGGAGATAATTATACAATAATAAAACAGACCAGTAAAGCAACCGGAATAACGTATTCAACCTATCTCTCGCCTATTGGCAGACTGGTTTCAGTTTCATTTCAGTAGCAATTTCACTAAGGGAATTCCAGGAATAAGTAATGTTCCATTCCCTGCCTGTTTTTGATTGGTTGAATGAGTTTTACTCATTTGCACATGTGCCAGTTTTCCTTTTCTTTCTTAGTTTGCAATTGCAATAGAAAAAGAATAGCATAACCTCAAACATATGGCAACATTAAAGAAGATTCTGTATAGGGCGTCTCAAACCTTTAGGGTCAAAATTCAACAGATGATGATAGGATTGTAAACTGAGTATTTTGAGATGGGAAAACAATGGTCGGAAATTCATATTTCAGGAATCACGAGATCTTTAACAAATATTACATATGAGGAACATTTTCGTAAGCTGCTTTCATTTTCACAGCAAAATTTATTTAACCATAAAAAACTTACAACTCAAAGCAACAACTTACAGCTCAGAGTAAGTGTTGTAAAATGGTAACTATCAGTCAATACACACATGCGTTACAACACAACACAACTCTGGCAAGTAGTACCAGATCAGATACACCAATGACTATGTGCCACCACAGGAAAAAATCCAAAAGCGTAAGATCTAGTGATTGTGCTGGCCATGGGACAAAACTAGGACAGGACCTCCCTTCAATCCAATGATTAGAGAATCTGTTGTCCACTTGGTTTTGGACATTATCGAAATGAGCAAGCGCACAGTCAAGTTGCAGCCACATCCTCTCTTAGACAACGAGACATACAATATCCAAAAATCCTGGCAGCACATCATAAATGAACACCAAATAACATGGTCCATTCAAAGAAGGTTACATGAAATATTGTACATGTACAATTCCAGCCCACAAGTTGATACAGCAGCACTGCTGGTGAGGAAAGAAGCTTACAAAAGCGTTCCTCACTTGTATTACTCTTTCACGATCTCGTAGTGCCTGAAATATACATTTCCAACCATTTTCTCCTATCACAAAATACTCAGTTTACATTGCTCTATCTGCAGAATTTTCACTATATACAGAGCTCAACAAATCTTATATTTTGGTAGCCAATTGCTATCAAAAATTCCATTTTGGCTACAACGTTCAAACAGGTGGTAGCTACTTGGCTACTTTGATTGGAAGGTCTAATTACATTCAGGTGGTAGCTACTTGGCTACTGTATAAATGAAGGCAGGTGTGGGCTACTTTCCAGTTTGTTACTTACGTATTTATTGTTCGTGATTACTCTGTCGGAACATGAGGCACCGATTCGAATTCCATGTACAGTTCTTCCCTTTTATTAATTCCCCTCTTTATTTCATTATATTTATACAAAGCAATTTGATATCATTGGATGAATTTTCATCGAATAATGTCGAATGAAATATTAAAAGATAAATATGGTCATTAAAACTAATTTATTTATTGAAAAAAAAATAGTAATAATAAAAAATAATGAGAAAAAACACGCACATGGGATTTGAACTAGCGCCCTTGCGCTCGTAAGACGGGAGCGATATATCTGGTGGTATGTTGAGTTTTAATTTTTGATCTTCAGGCTAACTTTTTTCCTGAACGTGACTATTTTATATATTGTAATTATATTTTTAGAAATCTGCCAGATTTAAAACTATCACAAAAGCCTGTGAAAATTGTACAGCTGGCAACACTGCTTCGATCGTTAAACTTGATATTCGTTAAGTGTGCCTGTGTTGAGTCAAGTCATCTAATCACTTTTGGGTTGGCTACCATGAAAATTGCAGTGGTAGCCAACTGTCTACTCAGATTTTTGGAATTTATCCAGCCCTGTATACAGGTTTGAGACACCCTATATAGAGATGGAAAAAGGGAGACAGGGACCCAATAATTTTTAAAATTTAAATTGGTTTATCCTCTACCATTATCCATTATTAGGATATTTCTAAATTTAATAAAAAACAAAACAAAAATTCAGAATTAATGCAATATCTTAATAGTGTAGAATATTTTTTAAAACTCCTATTCTTTTTGAATCGACACCAAATTTAGAGATAAGGTTAATAAATAATTCAGGAAAAAGTGATTTTGAAATCCATTCATTAGAAATTGAAATTCTGATAAGTTAAATAAACTGAATGCCATAAAAATGAAAATTAACCTCTTCAATTTCATTTTTTGATTTTAATTTCTTATTTCATGAAAGAAAAATTTAGAGATTTGCTTTATATTTTTGAATATAGAGTATTGTCTTTAATTATATCTAAAAATAATAAATGAAATAAGAATAAAATAAAGGATAATCAAATTAAATAAAATTCCCTTTTAAATTCTTAATAAAATCTTGCAAACATTCCAAGAAGGAGCCTTAGTTGCAACAAAGCGATCGTCACCTGCATGTGCCCATGTCAACAATTCTTAAAATATAAACAAAGTAACAGTGTACTCATTCTTCATGAATCTATTATTACATGACATGCCCAGGGTGCTAAGGGCTAAAAAGGGCAAGACATTATCAAAAAAAGGGCACTTTGCCCCCCAAAAAGGGCACTTAATTTTCAAAAAAGGGCATTATATTTTCAAAAAAGATTTTTTTTCTATAAAAAATGCATAGTTCTTTTTGGAATTCTTTAACCCTTTAGCAAAATTTTTAGATTTTTCTTTGCGGGTGTATTTTTGGGTATTGGGGCACATGATCAGGATCAAAGGGCAGCGGGGTGGAAATTTTTCATCAAAAGGGCAAACAGGGTGGCACGCCCCGTAAACCCCGCCTAAAATGAACCCTGCATGCCATTATCTTGGTATTTTTTTACGTGCAACTGACTTGAAGGGGTCCATGAAAAGTTGATGCAGCTGAGCTAAGACCTTGATGGTCATATTTCTGAAAACAGAATTTGAGAAGTTAATCAGTTTTCAAGTTATCGTACAAACTGCGAACGATCGGACTGCCAGAGGAGTAAACGTACAGACCAAGTGTGCATTCTTATACGTAGCTTTTAGCTAAAGCTTCTAATAAAAGAATATAATTATTAAAAGTCCCCAATTAGAAGTCCTGATGAAAAAACTGAATTGACGATGGTTGAGCCTGAAGATATAAATAGTTGTTAGAAAATTGAAAAAGTGACGAATTCAAAGGCACAGATATTGAAGAATAAAGTGTTAACAGAAGCAAAACTGCAATGAATGATGAAGAATCAAGGTCTTGGAGATGTTGGTTGTTGAAATTTCTTTTCTTATTGAACTTGAATATTTAAAGAAGTCTCAGATGATGATTTGAAGAAAGGTTTAGAAATTTTTTTGAAAAGGGATGTCCAAAATAAATTAAGGATTTAAAAAACATTTTCAAGATAATTTCTCCCATCAATTTATTTTTTGAATCATAATTTCAATATTTTAACAACTATATCTTCAGATTCAACCATCATCAATCCAGTTTTTCATGAGGACTTATACAGTGTGTCTCATAAATAGAGGTACAAACTTTAAGGAGAGGTAGAGAAGTTCGAAAAGATTGAAAATTGAATAGGAACCCATGTCATGGGAAAGTGGTAGCAGAGATATAAGAAAATGAAAGGATACAAGACAGATTACCAGAAACATTTATTGCACATAAACATTGCACATGACATAATAGATGATTCCATTTCAGAAGTTCCAGGAGATGTTAGAAGTTTCTATTCAAAATGCTTTGTACACTAGCCTGAGACCCTCCCACAGCAGCAGCGACAGCACGTATGCTGGTATTGTGATCCCTCTATGACATCCAACACGATCTGTTCCATGGTGGGCATACGAATCACTCAAACATAAAATATTCTATACATTATTGTATTTAGAAAAATTAAAGTACATTCATCTAAAGTAACGCACAATACTTTATATTAAAGTATGGATGACAACCCTATCGGCTAGAATGGTTTTGCCAATGTTGTTTAGTGCCTTGATATCCCTTTCTTGGAAACTATGAAGCCTCGCTTCTTGCATACTTTCATAATTTCGGAATAGCTGAATTTGATGTCAGAAAGGGCTATTATGTAGCTTTCCAATATTTGGGTCACTATGCCTGTTATTTACACAAATTGTGATGCACATGTGAAAAATCAGGTATTTTCCCTCCAGCGCTCTCATGAACAGCACCATCTTATGCAATTTCCGGTTATGGGTTCCTATGCAATTCTTAATCCTTTTGATATTCTCTACCTCCCCTTAAAGTTTATACCTCTATTTATGAGACATCCTGCAATTGGTGACAATTTTATTTATTTTTTTTTTTTTATAAACAATTAAAAAGAGTTTTATTTAATCTGATTATTGAATACCACACCACTTCTCTTATATGATAAACTGAAAGAATTGAATAAATTGAAACGTTAAGTTACCAAAATAATGTTTAGTTTGTTGTTTTTTTTCTGATGTTGACTGGAGGTATCAGCAAACAGATGGTGCTGTAGAAATAAATCCTTTAAAAAAAATTTTTCTGGAAACATCCTCAGATTTTCTTGATTTTTTTTTAAGTATAAATGTAATTACTATTGGATTGTTGTTGAATTAGTACATGTAGTAAATGTATTGTTGAATTGTGCATTGATAAAAATTATTACTACTTTATACTGTGAGGTATATTTGAATTGATTAATATTTATTGGCCATGTTATTGAAAGCAATAAGATGTTTGCCAATAAGGAAATACCATCCAGTTCTTGTGGCATCACATCAATTATCATGTCTTCAGTGCCAGCTGTTTGCTGATTCTTCCACTCAAGATTGTTATTCAAACTTTTTTTTCAATTTTAATTTATTCAATTCCTTTATTTTATTCTTATTTCTTATATTCTCATATAATTTCTAAAGGTTAATTAAAAAAATAAATACTCGATGCAAAGAAAATATTTCAATGTCTTTTTCTCTTTAATGATGCAAAGAAAATATAAATAAATTACATGGCATTCATAAGGTCTGAAGCACTGTAAATGACAGCTTAATTTCGAAAATGGCATAACAGAATGAGACGATTTATTTTAATATATTCTATTTTTGTTTTCTTCATAAAACTCCACATTGTTCACCTGATTCATCTTTTGGTATGTTTTCTTTCTTGTGAGAATATTAAAAGTGCATGACTCCTTTACACAATTTTTCCACTATAGTCAAAAGATGAATGGGAAATAAATTCATGGAACTTTTAATAATACTGCATAGCAAAAGCATTACTAATAATAATAGTATCAAAACTTTTAATAATATTGAATAGCAGAAGTATTAGTAATATAGTAATATCACACTTTATTCCTCATATGGTGACTGTATTGAAAATTAATAATCATTGGGGGCTGCATCCATATTATATTTACAAATTTAATGATCTCAATATAAAGGGTTTTAAAATTCAAACACCCCATAATTAAAAGAAAAAATGTCATACAGTGTCAAATTTAAGCTAAGCATGCATGTAAATTACGATATTTAATATGAATGTTCATTTAATATAATGCTTATCTTCACTAATTGAAACTTAAAGCAGAAGTCTAATTAAAATATTTAAAAAAATATTGCCAATGTAAATATTTACATCTACACTGCTAAAAATGTGAAATCAAATACAATTCAAAAGAGGAGAGTGAACCTAAAGTTTTAAAAATCAGCAGCAACCCGATATCTAGAAGATGGGAATAACCAGATTCTTGGAATTGATGAAATAACAAAAATTGGTCATTAAAATAAAATAAATATTTCCAAGGTATATTTCTAAAAATCATTTTTTTAAATATCCCAGCAAACACACAAAAATCTAAAATCAGCTTATGTTCAGATAAATTTAAGTATTCATGTGCCTTGACTTGGAAATGAAACCATACATGTAAATAAGATTGAGGAGAAAGAAGAAAGAGCTTCAAAGAGGATAAAACGAATAAAATTTGAATGAGCATATTTTTAGTTAATCAATTAAGTTTAATAATTATTATATAAATTGGTTAAAGATAAAGGATTTGAATAAGAGATATCAATTCATTCATTCTTTTATTCACTGTTAGAAAATTCCAGCAGATTTTACTAGACGTAAAAGAGGTAATCTCATTTATTATTTTATCATATCCACAGTTGTCTTTTTCTCGTGATATGTTTACTAGGCATAAATTATTTTTAACAATTAGAATGAGAATAAATTTAAGAAGAAAATATTTATATGCATTATATTTATTATATAAAATTTCAATTAATTAAATCTATGCAAGCATGGTTGAAACTGAATGTACAAAAATAAATTTAAAGACTTTAAATGTCAAGAATACAGCAGCTTTAAGGATGCCAAGTCGACTGGACTACACTCTAAAGAGCAGAAGACCCACACCCAGCATATTAAAAGCAATTTAAAAAAAGAAGGAAATAATCCATTAGTGGACTAAGCAGAAGATTATTTCTTGCATATCCTGTGCATATGTCACCATGTTTCACAAGCCTTCTAAGAAAGGGTTAATTTTTTTTTATTTTTTTCTTAATATATAAATTTTATTTTAAATCTATTCTTCTCTTAATAATGTTATTTATTATATAAATTCCAGAATCTCTTTCATATAATTTCTATTTAAGCCTTTTAAAATATTCATGCATTAAATTATTAGCAAGTTTAAAATATTTAAAGGACAAAAACATTTAAGAAATTAACATCAAATTCTATAAATATTTAAAACATGAAAGGCAGAAGATGTTTATCATTCCCATAATGACATATAAAATAGAATAAATTGAAAATATCAAATGAGAACTTACTATATAATTTGAATGACAGCAAACATAAGTAGCATTTATTTACCACAAAAATATCAATTTAGTTCTCATCAGCCTTTAAGAGAATATTTTTTATAGGAGCCACTTCATCAACTCCAAGCAGAACAATCCATTCCATCCCAAAGTGATTTCATCGGTTGCTGCAATCAATGAATTGCTTTGCAACAACTGGGTTAGTAAAATAAAGAAAAGAAGAGTTAAGACTTCTCCTTTTCTTTCTTTTTTTCACAGGTGAGTAACAGAGGCAGTTGCAGATGGCAACATCATCATCCAGCAGTATAAACAGGAATCACCCAGTCCGGTGTTGCTTCGCTGCATGGTTGGTGCAATGCACTACACACATGGTGGCAACCATTGGTTGGGCTGTGCTGCTTCTTTAGGCGTGACTGCGCCTCCCCTCCTGAAGATAATATTAAACTCTGCTTCTCTGCGAGATTTCATAAAGTTGAATTTCAACTAGGATCATCTATGAACAAGGACACGGTTCTTTTTTAAATATCATTCGAGTGCAATCCTTTCGCCTCTAGCTCTCTGCTGCAAGCAGCATCTGCTCTGATCAGCTCTCCCTTTCCCTCTGCCTCCCCTACTATATCGCCTGCTGCTTCTCACTATCTACCTTCCTATTAAGTGAACTAGTCCAAAAAAGCATGGAGCCTTGACAGGAAAACCTCCAAAAAATATAGGAAAAGAGAATCAAACTCTACAGGATTATTTTTCCATTCTAGTTAAAAGATGTGTATCTTTATAAACATACATTATTTTAAAATGAGCTTCCTCTACGAAATTTAAAACAACTTACTGAATCTAGAATTCTCACGCGTGCCTTTTGTTTATATGTTTAAAAAAAAAATAAAAGTTAAGGAAACAAAATTCGTATTTTTTATGAATAAAAAATGTATTTCTTAGATTTATTATTTAAAAAGTGTAGCTTTCATAATTTTTTTATTTTTTTTTTTTTAAATTCCAAACACACTCAGAAATGAAGTAATGATTTGAGTTTAACATTTAAATAATTGAGATTATAAATAATGAATATGAAAAACTTCAACTTGAGTATAAACATTTAAACAAATTATTAATTCATATTAATAATCATATTTACAGTATTTTAATATTTTAAAATAAAATTTTGACAAATGTTTTTTAGTAAAATAGTTAACATTTTAAAATTTACAATTGTTTACATTTCCCATTTTATCATTTTTCTCTTGCTTTCTTATTTTAAAATTTAATTTTGGTTTTAAACCAAATTTAGTCCAACTGTTGATGTCCGATAAAATAAAAACTCTTGAATGCAGCCGTTCATGAATTGGATATCTTATTAAATTAATAGGATTATTAACGTGAATATCAATTAATGTTTATTCTGTTTTATTAAAAAAAAATTTTTTAATTTTTATTAATCAAGTACAAGTTTGATTTGTTTTTTTTTTCATATTCATTTTTTATAGAACCAAGTAATGATGATATTAAGATTTTTGTTTATAATAATAATAGATTAATAGATTAATTAATAGATTAATAATGTAGCAACAACGGGCATAATCGACAATAATAATAAAGAAAAAAAGTGAACATCCTTTAAAAGAGGAACATCAGAAATAAACTGAACTTTTTGATTTAAAAAAAAAAAAATTTTACAATGTGCATTATTCAAAAAAATAAATAACTAAAAAAGAAGGACAATGTAAAGACAAAGCCAAATAGGTTAACAACCTATCCTCATAACAGTTATCCATTTGAACAAGTTTAAATGAACTACTATTCTTTCATTTATGCAAAACACAAGTTCAGAAAACTTGGTGTCAAAACAAAAAAATCTGCTTTCCATATTTGTAACGATCAAATTGTTTGTAAGTTTTTACATCTTTCTTTTAGCTCTTTAACCTTGCAAAGGAAAAAATTAATCTCGGACAGAGGACAACTTTCGTAAGCAAGTTCTTTCTGTGTTTTATTTCCGCAATTAACAGGAAAAAAGAAGGCTATATCCTTCTGTAACATACTGTCTTCCTGCAGAACTTAATCGCCCTTTAATTAAATTCACAAGATGTCATTTGTTTTCTAGCTCCAGGATGATCTTCAATATTTATATAGTAATTTAAAGAAAATTTTAGTTATAGGAATTTAAAAATAATAATGCAACACTAGAACTATCCCATTTTTATTTTCTATAATGCAAATGAGAAGGAAAACAAGTTGCTTTGAAAAGCAAATTAAAAGATAAATTTCTTTGTTAAGTTTTAAAAAGAACAACCTTGAAATGTTTTCTATTCATTTCAATACAACCTCACACTATCATCAATGGTTGGGACACAATGATTCACCTTCAACTACTTGGAGACTTTGTATTTACCTTCAAATAGGGATTATTCTTCTTATGTATACAATTATTGTACATAAACATATGATAAATTCGAAAGGAGGATGGGTCTGCCCCTTTGTGAAACTAATAATAAATGTTCAAGAGAAGTAACAGGACTGAGAACAAGAATTTCAAAAGGTTACTTTTCATTATATAAAGGAAAAGAATGAACACAATGAGAAAAAAAAAAAAAAAATATGATACTGGTATTCACTTACCTATGAGTTGCTCCTAAGAGGAGTTATGTTTAATAGGTATATACGCTTATTTCATATAACAGGATTAAAGAATAATTTAATAGGACTCGCCATGTAATAATTAATTTTAAATTATGCAGCATATTATTTAATTACATGCATCAAAATTTATTAAGCGAACAAACAAAAATTTATTATATAAGGCAACATGTCGAAATATTTCAACAGATCATGGCATAAGCAAAGAAAAACACCTTAATGTATACAAACTGACACAAAATATTACATGACATATTTAATATGCCCATTAAAAGTTTAAAATAATCAAGGTCTTCAAAATTTAACAATTTAAAACTGTTAATAAGATTTTCAAACGAGGTACTACTGTCAGAGGTTAATGAAACAACAAATGCCAACATTAAGAATCCAATCAGACATTCACCAGATTGAATAAGAAGACTTAAAGCAGATAAATACAAGATTAAATCAGGTGAAACCTAAGAAATTTCAATGAGAACACAACTTATGGTGCATATCTTATTTACTCAGAAGATTGAGAATGCATTTCCAAATGCCATATGAAGAAGAATCTAGTTAAATGGGGTGTCAAGATTGCTAACAGAAAGAATAAATTAGATAGAGATATTTCAAAACAGATACAGTAACATGACTGAATCAGCATTTCGAGGATGACCATAAAAATGAAGCGAACTTATAAATTTATCATAACTGAGAGGTGTAGCCTCATTTTCACTTTTGAAAAAATCAATTTAAAGTTTGATCAATTCCTCATGTCACACTGAACGATATATTTATTTGCCAATTTATTAAGTAACAGAAGAATGGAGATACTTAATGGTTTTACCATGTCTGTCCATCTGTTCCCTTCATATTCTCTACATTGTTTGATATAGACTGTTGAAATTCGGAAGGTGGCTTACTAAGGACACATCCGACTGCACTATTTTAATTGGTTTCGATTGGCCCACTGGGGTCAGAGTTATGGGGGCAGGAGTTAGAAGGATCCATCTAGTACATAGGTATTTAAAGGAGTGAAATTCGGTATGAAGATTCTTCTAGGCAATCTTCTAGTCTGGATTGTCCAAGTGAGGTCAGAGTTGTAAGGGCAGAGGTCACATGGTCTTTCATATGGCATGCGATATGCTATTCGATGCAGAGTTCTTTCCATTTTTTAAATATGCTTTCGAGACATCAAATTTTTGATTAAAAAAATGCGGATTAAAACGTTGTTATGAAAGGGATAAAAAATAGATGTTAATAAAAAGTACTGATATGTTTTTACTCGACTTTTTTATCTTTTTTTTGTTTTTATCTCCCACTTTAACACCCATTTTATTCTTACATTTTAACCCCACTTCTTAAGTCACTTCCTTGAACATTCCTTGGGCGAGATTAATTTCTCGTTTTTGTGGTTTTGTGTCTGAATAATGACAAATTCAAAATTATTCTTATTATTGTAACTTATTTGGGTCAACAAATACCATGATTAGTTTAATTTGACCAAATACATGGCGTGGCTCTTGTCCAGACCCCCCTCAACTATCACTGGTTTAATAGTTTTCATTAAATATCGTATAGCCAAGCAATTGCCTTAATTACTGCTTTGTCTAAAAACAGCAATCAGGTGAAAATTCTATCATCAAGTACATTTGCCTTGTCATAAAAAAAAAGCAAGGAAGGCAAAGTAAAAAGATGACCCACCTTTATTGATCAACTTTACCTGTACTAATGGGAACTGCAAATAAAGAATTTCCCCTGATGATTCAGTTTGTAAAGAATAATCCATGAAACAACTCAAAGTATAAAAAAAAAAAAAAGGCTCAATATTGCAAACCTTTGTGAGTTTTGAAATGATTAAGCATATGTCATGGGTATAAATAATGTATGCATAATTATAGCAAACTGAGAGATTAAATTTATTTGTGAACTTCATAACAAAAAAATTAGTAAAGAGCATTTTCTTCTTCTTTAATAGGATGAAAACCAACATCAATATATTTAAAAAATAAAATAAAAAAATAAAAAAAATTCTTCAATTGTTGACCAACAGTCCCATTAGAGAGATATTACTGGCCAACCATTTCCAATTGGTTTCAGCTGTGTAACTTTTAAGAATAAATATAGAGCCCTTTTAAGAAGGACTAAGAAATTTGTTCTGCTTCTTTTATCTGCAATTTCAGAGAAAAAGGAAGGATGAGATTTCTTCCTTTATACGTCATTAAATATTTGCACTGAAATAATTAGCTGTTCCTCCCAACCAGCTTGGTCTTTCGTGGGGGAGGGGGGGGGTTCTATAAAATATATAGCATAATCTTCATTTGCAACAAAACACAAGTTAATTTGGTCTATTTCAATCGGAGACGGTCATGAATTCCAGCAATGGTTTTAAAAATTCTGGTTTACAATATATGAATTTTGCACACTGTCAGAAACGAGTTGCACAATTTTTTTTCTTTTTAATTTTGTATATCATATTTTTTTGTTGGGTGCTTATTTTTTATTTATGATGCGTTTGCACGTACCTTTTTATAACAGAATGGCTGAGAACATCGATAAATACGAGAACTACAGAGCAAGCCAATAATAAACCACCAAATATAAGGGCTTTTCTTGGTACAATTTTTCCTTATAACAACCTTGATGAGTGGAATTCTCTACCTTATCACAGGTGCAAAATATTAACTTGCCAGATCCCAAATTGTTTTGATAACCACATACATATGAACAAACTTATTGGAAATGAAGTTATTCATCGACAGACTGAGATTCTTAATATTGGCTAATGACAGAAATATCCCCTCTGGGATGCACATTATAATTTATTATTATTATTATTATTATTATAGGCTCTGTCCTTGCTTTTGAGTGTGTTAATGAGTAATGTTTTCCTTCGCTCTGAATTTATTGAAGTCTTTTTGAATTAACTTCAAAAGTCAATTTTAGGTTTTATATAGAAATGTTTTCAAGGGGTTTATATAATTAACTTTTTAAGATACTTATAATCATGTAATCTTCACATTTTTTGCTACAGTTATTTATACCCTGCTCTATATATGTTTTCACTAACTAATTTATTCCACCCTGTAATAATTTAGTGGGTGGAGTATATTTTCAGCATTTCCATGAAATAATATTAACACGGTGCCCTTGTCATCTGAGTAATAAGTTTTCTTGTTTACTTCTGACGAATAAGAAACTCATCTTTATGTGATTCACTCGGCTGCCTGTGTGTATGTGTGATTAAGGATGTGTTTAACTGCTCATCATTTGTTGATTTCTTGTGAAATTTAATTATACTCCATTTTAAATAATATCAAGTAAATTTTCACCGGTTGGTTTAAATCCACTCTCACCTTTGGTTACCGATGCGGGACTTTAGTGATTTTTTTTTTTTCCCGCGTGAATTTCTCAAAAAATAATATATAAAGATATGATAATTCGTTTACTTATTAATGGAGATGGCTCACTAATAAATTTAGAGCAAGAACGCGACAGGGATAGCCCATATCATCTGTGAAAATAAGCGAACGCTATTCTGGAATTTTACCATATAGGAAACGAGGTAAAATTATAACTACTCATTTCCCCGAAAACTCTCGACTTCAATATCAATAATTTCGTCTTCAATGATCTCTAAAAAGTAGCGTTAATATTATGTAAAGTGTTCACTGAGCTCTTAAGGATATACTACAACTCAACTTAATAATGATTTATGTTAATTATAACTTACGACTTGCGTTGAAACAACAATCCGATTCTAGTTTGTCGCCTTCCTTTTCCACAGCAACTTCCACTGACAAGCAGGTTTCTGACGGTCGATTTCAAAAAGCGAGCCCTTCCCATCACTGCCATCGCTTTTTGCTCTTGCTTAACATGCACGCCGTCGATTCGTACTTTCGGCCTCGGTTTCGGGCGTCGCACTTCTTGCGTTTTTGCCGTCAGATGGCCAACGTCGCTTCACACTCGCCGGAGAGGAAACGCCATATCAATATTTATCGAACGCGATTAAAATCAGAAGGGGAACGAGCATTAAATATAAATAAGTCATTAGAACAAGCACACGTAGTGTAGTTCTCGGTCTTCCACCTTCTTACTATTTATAATTCAACTAGGGGAGCAATAACCCGCCTTGAAAAAACCCAAAAAAAAAATCACAACGGTGCGTAATCTTTTATCTTATCGAATGTAAACTTGATTAGCTGAAAAGCAATTTGGAAAAAAAAATCGCATAAATTATAAACTCTGAGTTATAAACAGATTGATTGTTGATGTTTTAGCGGAATCTGTTTATAATATTTGATCGATAATAAACATATGAGCATATGGGTTTTGAAGCACCGCCTGTGAGTTGCCTTCACTGCCAAACTTGAGGCGTGGAAGTTGAGCTGTATATTCTGGATTTAAAAACATACTGTCCTTTTAATTTCTTAAAAAAAAGAACCTGAACTATAAACACAGAGATTTTATTTATATTTTAATATTTTTTTTCTAATCCTTAGGCATCGTTTTTACTTTATTTTCTGCTTTAATGACTGCCATCCTTTTATCGAGAGGGCGTGGCATTTGCTAGAATTTAAAGTGAATTATAATATTCAAATTATCTGAAGCCAAATAATGTGTTTCTTGGTGTCAAGTGTGCTCATAACTACACTCTAAATTAAAATACAGGATCGGCATAGAGTGTTTTCCTGATTTCAAACATTTCAAATTTAACTATCACTCAATGCTTTGTTTTTGTACTTACTCCGTATGTTGTTTAGAGAACATCTAAGCGATATTCGATTTTTCGTCACAAATTCTCCAACAGCTTCTCCAAAAGCTCCAACAGCTTTCCCTTATCTTTGCCTTCAAGGTTTCAATATCAGGCATTGAGCGCTTTGTTCTTAGTATACCTCTATAAATAAATGTCAAGAGGATTACTGTCTCCCAATCCATCGATTTGGAAAATGAGGAATAACTAAACCCGAGTGAAGTGGTGCAAAGAACAGTTCCAACAACATGCATGGGTTAATTAAGTTGATAAGAAGAATTTCCTTGTGTAATTTGAAATAAATAAAATAAAAAAAAAGAAACTGAAAACAATAAAGTTCATTAAAAGTCCAAAAGGTAGACGAGTTGATATCATTTGTCAGTTCTTTTAAATTTTCTTCAGATCATTATTGTTGTGTACTTGTAGAATTCATATTGATTTCTTGAAGATTATCCATGTGCTGGAAAATTCTGATGTTATAGTAATTATTGATGATCTAGTGAAGAACAAGTGATAGCAATTTTTTTTTTTTAATTTTGACGAAAATAAGTATCCAAAAACGTTTTCAAGTCTGACAAGTTGCTAATTACATTGGCCAACAAAATTTAAGATTTTTCTTTTTCACGAAATGAAAGTGAGAGATTTTGGTAGTATTTTTTCTGCTGATTAAGAATATAATTTTGAAATTTCTCTAGCACACATAGTTTTTTTAGATAAGCGAATTGAAATTGGGTATATTGACCAGTATAAATTGTATTTTTGTGGAGATTTGAAGGTCACTGGACTTCTTTTAGGTATGCAGAGCGGGTGCACTAAGTACTGCTGTTTCATTTGTGAGTGGGATAGCCAGACAAAAGACTTCCACCACAGCATAAAGGACTGGATATATCGCCAAAAATTGACTCCTTGGCAAATGAATGTTGAATCTAGTCGAAATTGAGAAAATCCTCCTGCCTCCACTTCATATCAAATTGGGTTTAATGAAAAACTTTGTAAAGGCAATGGACAGACAAGGCGCTGGATCCAGCATCTGAAACAGAAGTTTCCCCGCATCAGCGAAGCGAAAATAAAGGAAGGCATTTTGTCGGTCCTCAAATCAGGGAGCTAATGGCTGATAACGGGTTTGAAACTGCATTAAACCCAGTGGAACTAACAGCCTGGAAATCTATGAAGATTATAGCGCACGGGTTCTTGGGAAAGAACATGAACCAAACTATGCCAGACTTGCTGATGAGCTTCTGCAAGCATTTTATGAATTGAGATGCAATATGACATTCAAGATCATTTCCTGCATTTCCACCTGGACTTTTTCCTGCCAAGTTTTGGTGACGTTTGCGATGAATATTTCTACCAAGGAGAGGCGGTACCAGAGAAAATGAAGCCCTAACTGTTGGACCCTCCTTCGGGACCTTCCAAATGCCACATGCAAAAAAAAGGCCTCTGCAAAATGGTTCTAATATGCTAAAAGCTGAACGTTTAACTGTTTGCCGCATTTCCAAACATTTGAAATTACTTAACAGAGGATAATGTTTTACGCAATATGCGAAATAGGCGTAGAAATTGGAAATTCTTAATATGGCAATTTCTAAAAATTGGTGCGTGATAGAAAAATTTCGTTATCATTTTTGTAATCAGCAATAAAGCCGGCCAGGTGGCCGAGAGGGCTAGGGCGTAGCTTTCTAGTTCTCGAGTCCGCCTGGTTGTGGTTTCGAATCCCGCCTGAGCATGGATGTTTGTGTTTGTCCCGGGCTGCATACAGACATAACTTGTGTAAAAGGCGCAAAATGACCTTAGTAGTCGACGCCAAAATTTCTAATAAACCAACCTAACCCTAATCAGCAATAAAAGTACGGTATGCGGCAAAATAAACAGTACTGAAATGATAATAAACGTTTCGTAATTTCAGTACTGTTTATTTTGCCGCATACTGTACTACAAGAAACGCTTAATTTGATTCCGTGAGCATTTTGGCTGTTGACCTATGTTATAAGGAGAAAAAAAAATTGACCCATCACATGACAGTATCCACTTTGCAGGTTCAAGGGTAGAGAAATGAAAATAGCGTATTACAAATTATAGATAGCCACAAATCTGCTTATTTATACATAGATGCAACAATCATTGTTAAAGTAGTGGAAATTGAATGGCTCATTTTTTGACGTCATCGATTGTACCAATGTCCCAGGTTATCACTAGGTGCACTATTTGGAAACATTGGGTCTTAGTGTATTTTGATGTTTTTTAAAGCATTCTATATGAAATGTCCAATAGGATATATTATACTTTTTTATGTGGTGGAAAATGGATGACTCTTGGTTTTTATTAAATACGAGAATTTAGTAAAATCCTAAATTGTAGCGCACCTTGGGCATAATCACGTGACCATTTCCATTTTTTTTTCTCCATAGGACGTCATCATTTATCGTATCTGTGTAATAAGTAATCTGTGCCATAGTCCTTGAAAAGCTATTTGTAGAAGTATAATATTTGCTTTCACCGAATTGATCGACTTGTGGACCACAATAACCCTGTGATCGACCAGACTTGAAGCAACCCGAATATTTGGCTTGAAGCTCAAAGCAATTCTGCATACAATGAAGAATAGATTGTTGAATGGGAGGCCATTCCCAACACCTCCTATAGTCCATTCAGCCTTAGTTTGCGCGAAATGTGATGGCCGTTGCAATTGTTGGACATTAATCGTATTTCTACCAATAATAAACCCTAAATTCTGACTTTTTATGATGATGTAACAATGTATGACGATTCCGTGCAAAGACTTTCCTTTTAGGAGGTGTTGCCATTCCACGATTAATAATGGTGCACCGTGTCGATAAACAACTCATTGTTGATTTTTTGGTTGTTGGCTTCGGACGGACAAGGAAATTATATAGCCTACTCTGTATTAGAATGAGTTTTTTAAATTATATGTAATAATAATCGGAAAATGGGTCTTTGGGGGATTTGGAAAAATGGGTCTTGGGGGGGGGGGGAGGAATGGGTCTTTGGTTATAGCTTAGTGATTATAGCATCGGTAACCCGAAAGACCCTGGTTCGAGTCCAGGCCGTGGAATTTTCTTCTGTGCTATTTTTCTCTATTTAATTATTAATATCGGAGGTATTGCATGAAAAAATCCTCCAAAAACCCATTTTCCAATTATTATTATAATAATATTCGCCATTTAATAGTAAATAAAATCCTGGCTTGCGACTGTGCTTTAACCATAGATATACAGGGTGATACGTGCTCACGCGCGAGTACTACCCCGCACGTGTTACGATGTTGACTGCGTAACTCGGAAATTACTCGTTGGAATTAGATCAAATTTTAACGGTTTATACCGTTTTATGTACCCTATTGTCCCCTCAAATTTCATCATTTTAACTTGTTGATCTTGGTGGCGGCATTTTTTTTCTGTTCATATCGCAGTTATCGTTCAAATTCGGACCCACGTTCATATGAACTTTTTTGTTTAGAATCACCCATACTACCTCCCCTAAAAGTTTGTACGTTGAGTTTTGAATCATCCTGTAGAACATCTATGGCTTTAACCTATGCTCCTAGAACATGTTTGATAGTGACAGTTTCATCTCCACGGTGGCTTAGTGGTTATTATATCTGGATAGAAACCCGAAGGTCCCTGGTTCGAGTTTAAGCCTTGAAATTTTCTTTACTATTTTTCTCAATTTAATTAAATCTAATAGATAAACAAATTGATGATGATGGTTATTATAGTAAATGAGAGATTATACAAAATAAGTTTTTAAAGATAAACAAAGGTATGTATTGTTAAAGATTACCGAGTTGATAAAGTTTCTTTTTTGATTAAAATTTATGATTTGTTATTTACATCAATATTTATGTCATATTTTGTTTGTTTTCGTTAAAAAAGAAAAATCGCTATCACTTGTTCTTCAAAATATTACCAGTTGCCCCCCTTTGTATTTCTCTATCCTCATAAGAATTCCAACAATTCATCACATGGACAATCTTCAAGAAATCAACATGAATTCTATGCTGTGTTCAACGAAATTTGACCGGGCGTGTCCAATTAAATCTTTGATTTCAATTGTTAGACATTGTTGCAAAGTAAAATTCACAATATCTAACAATTGAAACTGGAAATTTAATTGGACTCGCCCAGTCAAACTGTCGTTGGACAGAGTATACAATAACATGTATTATTGATCTGTGGAACAACTGATGTGAAAAGAACTGACAAGTGATATTAACCCGTTAACCTTTGAAGAATTTAAATATCTTCATTTTTTTATTTTATCTATTCATATTACACAAGGAAATTGTTTTTATCAATTTAATTAAAACTTAATTGTGATAATTATTTCCTTTATTTATTAATTTTATTATATTTTCAGTTTAATGTTCCTTGAAATGGTGGGCTCAATTAAAAAAAGAAACTTTTCTAATGCACAAAATCTTGTTCTCTATACAATACCATATTTTTCATGCTTTTACCTAACATTTATGGTTTTTCTTAATCTTTATTTCTGTTACTCAGATTATATTAAAGTCATCATATCACTTTAATTGGGTCAAAATGGTTACTCGTAAACTGGAAAGTTATTAACTCCATAGAGGGCTGGATTTATGGACAATTACACGCTATAATATAGGCAAGGGCAAGAATTTATTAAATTTTGCAGGAGGGAGATTGAAGTTAGTTTTATTGCCTCGAACGCTAACTCCAATTACGTTAAAACGAAGCACATTCAGTTGTCGAGGACAGCTTTACCTGGATCTAACACGAAACATCTTGCTTAACAACTGCATAAAACAAAAGAATATATAACCATTCATCTGTATGTTTTACAAATGAATATGTTAAGTAAATAATTACGTAATTTTTGAAAGGAAAGATAGAAAAGCATAAAACGAAACAATGGTTGCTTGATACCATCGCTATTAAAATATGAATAGAGTGGCGACAGGAAACTGAGAATTAAAAAAAGAGAAATAAATTACATAGAGAAAAGGTCTTCCATAAAGTAATTAGTCATAGACTGTCGTTGTCAATGCAAGAGAAATAGTGTGTTGCTCCCCCCAGTTGTCAAGTGTTTGAAACTGTTTCGTGGCAACATTTCAATCGATTATAGATTTCGTTCTTTCCGCCTAAACCGCGACAGCTTAAAGTCAAGAGTAATTTATGTCTCTATACTATAGAATAAGACTGCAGACGATATTTAATTTAGCACAGCTATTAAGCAAGATTTAAAAATTATAAACTCTAATCCTTAATAATTATTTGTGTCTCCATTAGTATATTATTCAATTGATTTTGTTATTAAGAGAGCGGTGATGCATCCTTCATAATGTTGGAAATTACTTTTTCTGAATCATTAGTAAAATAAGTAAACAATATATTAATCATAAATTGGAATTTCCTTCTGATGGAATATAAATTCAAAATTATTTCAAACTAACACCATGATATAAGTAGAATTCTAATTCTTCCATGCTAATACTTTGCTTGTTATCTATCTATATATATAAAGAAGGATGTTTGTGGGTCTGTGCGTCTGTGGGTCTGTGGGTGGGTCTGTGTGTACGTTTTTTATACAAATCTACAGTTTTATTCCGATCTTGATGAAATTTCGCATACATGACCTTCAAAGCATGAGGAAGGTCACTGTCTACTTCAGATTTCGAAAAAATAATAATTATTGATATAAAATCGATATTCATGGTTATGGCAGGGCATATTAATGAGAAATATCGCATGACCAACAATGCAAGACAAAGTTTTTGCAACAATGGTATCAACACGC
>JAHWFO010068719.1:11578913-11605297 GCA_023313115.1 Rhysida immarginata | reverse complement strand
AATTTTCATTAAGAATTTTTACTGTATTAATTCTAAGCATTTTCATGAGTTTATTTTTAAGATATTGCAAAATTTAATTTAATTTTTTGAGATTGTTCTGTTTACATCCAAGTGTAATTATCCCGGGCAACGCCGGGTACCTCTGCTAGTATTAATATAATTAAGAAATATCTTATATATATTAATCATCTAATTACCTATCTGTGTTCGCGCACGATGCTGATAAATGTATTAATAGAGCGTTGTTGGATTGAAGTATTGTTGGAAATATTTGCAGATTATTATTGAGGATAGCCCTGAGAGAGAGAGAGGGAGACAGTTTATTCTAAATTGGGGGTTACGTAAAATTGTTGCTTGCGTTACATTATCATAGAAACCGATTTTTAAAACCACTCTTAGTTCTGTGCCGTATTAATACGGCTTGTTTTTCTTTTGTTTGTTTCTTTTTTGTTGTTGTTGTTTTTTGACGACAGCTGTTTATCAGTGCTAATAATGGAGGCGTTATAATCGTGTCCATTGCTAGGATTGGCTATTTTAAACAATTTGATGGTAATTGTCTTGATTGGTCTCACCTTGAAATGGAAATAGTGTATTTAAAAATACCAGGCTCAAAGTGGTATGCAATTTATTTGAATAAACATAAACAAAATCGATGTTTGAATGAATTTAAATTACATGTACTGTATTATCAATATTTCAACAATCTTACCTGTTGAATTACATATTTAACGCGTAGGCAAAATGGACGAAAGGTCTAAAGATTACGACAATACTTTTGATCAAGTGGTGAGTAATGCTTACCAGTACTAAACAGTATAAAACAATGAATTCCAGATCAATCAGGGGGCTCCCAAAGCGTCAGCCACTTCTTTGAATATCAATACATGCATAACTCATGATTCTGAACACTGCCATAGCCTACAATGATAAGGGAGCATACAATGATTTCCTTGTAGCCTCCAATTCAGGCCAATTTAAACCAATCAGACTAGTGTATAAAAAGGAAAATACAGGGTGATCCAAAAGTCAGTTCACCCAAAACTATATATAAAAAATGAAAACCATTAAACATACCGATGTCAAATTTGCAGTGTATATTCTTTAGTCACTGATTGAACCTACAGTAAATGTTGAAAGTGGCCCCCATTCTCCTGTTAATGCGGAACGTTATTGCAACACATTCGAACAATTTGTAGAGCAGTTAGATGATATTGAATGCGAACAAGGTTATTATCAACAGGACGGAGCTACAGCTCACATATGGAGTGTAATTTGTTTTTGAGGATAGAATAATTTCGATGGAAATTTGGCCACCTCGTTCACCGTACCTGACTTCCCCGGATATTTCTTATGGGTCTATTTAAAAGATCGGGTGATTATTTTCCACATTTTTTGACATATGAGGTTGAAATTCGGAATGTAGTTTACTGAGGGCATACGTTACTTCACTATTTTGACTGGGGTAGAATTTTTGGGTGGGAGTTAGAGAGGTCCATCTGTCTATACAGTATGTATATAGGAGGTATGTTCAGAAAGTAATATAAAAAAGCAAGTACAGTATACACTCAGGAAAAAAAAAATTCATTACAAAAAATTATGCATACCTTGAACTATTTTTTAAAAGCCTTTATTAACCTTGCAATGTTAGTTTGTTTAGGTGAAATCTTGTAATCAATATTAAACCAACTTCCCGACAAGCTAGGGAGCTGAAACTTGACACACGTACACAGGATCGATGACAATTTATGTTAAAGAAAAAAATTTTCAAATCGGTTCACTGGTTCGTGTTCTAATGGCACAAATTCATTACTACGAATTGATTGTTGTGACAACTGGACAATTCGTTATGGCGAGAGTTAAATGTATCTATTGTTTATTGTTGCAAAATTAAGCTTTATTGTTGCCACTAAATAAAACATTATAAAAGCTTGGTTTGAAAAAAACCCTTTTCCTCTTATCTTGTTATACATAGCTCCTATCATTTTGAAGGCATTTATCATAGCGGGGCAGGAGTTTTTGTATGCCTTTTCATAAAATTTTGCCGCCTGTGATGTCAACCACGTAGTGACAACTTCTTTTACTCCGTCATCGTTGTTGAACTTCTGGCCACCAAGGAACGACTTCAAGTGCAAAAAGAGATGAAATACGCTATGTTCGATCTCATGAAATTGTTTTTGAAAAAGTGGGTTTTCGAAAACTTTCTGCATGTTGGATACCAAAAATTCTGAATGAACGCATAATGAAGTCGTTCCTTGCAACTTTCATCTCATTTTGCACCTATAGTCGTTCCTTGGTGGCCAGAAGTTCAACAACGATGACGGGGTAAAAAAAAAAAAGCTGTCACTAGGTGGCTGACATCACAAGCGGCAACTTTTTATGAAGAGGGCACACAAAACCTCTTTCAAAATTGTGGGAGCTATGTAGAAAAATAGTTCAAGGAGATTTTTTTGTAATAAATTTTTTTTTTCCGATTGTGCACTTGCTTTTTATTTTTTTGTACTATCAAATTGAACTTATTTTCTAGGCACAGGCCTACCTCGTATTTAGATATGTGTATATGTAAATAGGGCATGTATGTATCTAGTGATAACAGAGTAACTATGTATGCAGGTTAGTCCTTTAAACCAAGATCTACATTGTTATGAAGTTTGGGCAAATTGTGCCAGTGGGGTCGGAGTTATGGGGGTAGCGGTCACGTGGTTTTGTTTTCAAGTGGCACCATATGGCATGTGATATATCATTTCCATTTTCTAAATACTACATTCGAGAAAATTAATTTTTTGCTTTAAAAAAAGGGGTAAAAATAGATGAACTCAGGGCTTCCACTACTTTCCTATACCTTCCTCGGGGGGATTAATTTCTTGTTCCTAAACATATAGTTGGTTCAGTTGACGGATTGTTATGCAATACGATTGTTAAAGGAATCGTTGAAGGGCTATGAATAGACCCATGACAACAGTAGCAAACGTCATAAACTCAATTCTTTTGAGAAATGAAATTCTTTTGGATATTTTGTACTAATATTCTCAGACTCATCGATGTTTTAAGTCTACAATATTTGGCGAGAAAGCATATAACGATTTATAATGTTCGTAAACGCATGAAATTCTTTGCAATAGAATTCACCATCTAAATTCTAAAGATTAACTTAGACTGTAAACTCACATTATATAACCTAGAAAATAACCATATAAAGGAAAATAAATTTACCAAAACATGTCCACTTTATCAATGGAAGGTGGAGTTTAAAACAGGCGAGTTTCATCATCAAAGCACATCTTCCTTGTGTGCGCCGATGGTAAAGTTGTTTTTTATTTTTATTTTTTATTGAAATCTGATACTTCTATTCAGTAAAAAAACAGGAAAATCAAAATGAAATAATTGAATTAATTGTTTTATTTTCACATTCCAAACGAAATATGAGCTTTGTTAGTTTTTATTCTATATAACCGGTCAGTCGTACTAACTCAAGTTATTATCTCCGTCAACTGTTATTGCATTATTATTATTTCAAATTAGACTGTCATTAATGTCACGTGGGGAAAAGATGTGAGATAAACTGCAGAATTTTCTAGAAGAGTTTTCTCCTCCCACCCGCACATAAGCAAACATTTCTAAAGAAAACCATCATGCGAAGATAAGAACGCAATCGGCTCATCCGTTTTAGAATTTTCAAGGTTGTCACCGAGAAGTACGGAAACCGAAATAGAAGGCAAGGAGAATAAAATAAATAGTTTGGATAATAATGAAAAAGAAGAAAAAACGAAACAATGCAAAGTCAGTGGAGGTTGACAAAAGACTGAGCGTTTCAGTGGCTGTTGTTGGTCAATTACATTAGTTGTATATGGCTGGAAGGAGTCTCTCAATCGTCAATAACTCACAATTCGTTTTGTTTTCTTAATTTATTTGTTTATTAAAGAAAAACCTTTCTTAACAATTCTGTTGAATGAAAGCCAAAGCACGTATGTTTACTTTTCTGTGTATATTCAAAGCCTCTGTGGAGTCCATTGTTTGTCTCTTTTACAGCTTCCTCCTCATGAACTAACTTGACCCAGAAACTCAATGTAATCAAACATAAATTAAAGGCATTTGACATCTCCATTTCCCTCTGAACTGAACTGAAACCGACAGTCTTTTAATTTACATTCGATGTATATCTCTCGGTCAGACACCTCGGCTCTTCGATTTCCAAGGTCTTCGATTTCGTCTATTATGGAATCCTTTCTCTCAAGGAGTAGGCCCTCGTTCATCTCTGGGACGAATCTTTCATCATTAAGGAAGAAACCTTGATAAAAGCCAGTACAAACAGATTGAACAGCTTAAAATAACAAGCTTGTTTCAAGAAGACCGAGAGAGAGAGAGAGAGAGAAATAGCGAAGAGTTATTGTTTTGGAGTCCAGTGAAGTGTAACCAATGACGTTTATTTCCCCATCCCACCCGCACTCGCATCTCTTAATATCTCTGGTCCAACCCAAAAAATTTCCGACGATGTTTGATTGGTTATTTTCATTTCTATTGTCTGATGTGCAAGAAAATGTACAAAACTTGAGTTTTTTCCAATGAAAAAAAAATTTCTTGTCAGATTTCCGTAGGATGGCGATGGATCGTTTGCTTTCTGGGCGTCTTCTCCTGTTGGTCTTCATCGCGTCCCACATTCATGGTAAGGGGTTTGATCTTCCTACGCAAACTAACATATCATTATAATACATTTTATGAAAGACACAATTGGAAAATGCATAACTTTACGTCGATTTATGTGTTCTTTAAAACCTTTGAGTATAATGCCAGCGAAGTGGATTTGCTCCATTTCTGGTAGAAGTTATGTGACTTGTTCATATGAAGTTTTTTGGATGAATAACAGCAACTGACCCGCTTAAACAATCATTGTGACGAATATTCCGAGGAATTTCTTCTTGCAAAACTGTTAGATTCTGAAGCAAAAACTGTAAGGAAAAAAAAAGGAAACTACTGTTTTTAAGGGATTGTTTTTTTGTTTTTTTTAGCCATTTACTTATTTTATTTATTTATTATGAGTAGAAAAGCTAGACAAATAACAAAATTATGATAATTGGGTCAGTGGATTTGTCAGATTTTTCAGTTCAATACGTATAGTTTCTCCACTGAAAAGTCAGTGGATATGTCCAATTATAATCTATTGTACACACAGCGCACCGATAATGAAATTTTAGCAGGGGCCCAAAATCCGAGGAGGGGCTGGGTTTGACAAATAAAAATATTTTTAGTAAAAATTCTTTTAAAAAAAAACATTAATGCAATAAATGTAAATAACCTCAACCAAATTAAAAAAACTAACAAAAATTTATGAACCAACTATAAACTAACTTTCTTAATCAATAAAAGGCGTCATTAATCTACCAGTTTAGATTTTTTGGACCTCCCTCTGGTTGCGCCAGTGTTATTGTATAATTACAAGCGCTAAGAAGGCTACAAAACAGGCATTATCCCAAGAGTGGCAAAACCTACATGCTACACTATATTGCCATTAATGATCGGACGCTTTCGATTTTAGACGTTTTGTCGAATATCTAAAAAAATACTTGACGAATTATCCTGAAACTTCAGGGGTGTTAAGAGCATGTTACACCTCGTATATTTCAGCGAAGATTTTGTACAGAAGGCAAATAGAGGAACAGACAAATTGAATAAAAAATAATGTTTGGGATCAGCCTGTAAAAAATAATGCTTGAAATCCGTTGTAGCTGTAACATAAGCTTATGAGGCTTCTTTTACAAATCTGCGTTCATTTGTATGAGAATAGCACGTACATTCATGGATATATAAAGGTTTCTTTAAAAAAAAAAAAATCGAAATTTTTTTCGTGAGTTTTTTTGCTTATAACATGCAGGGAACTTGAACAAACTACAATACAGAAAATATCCTGCAATCAGAGTATAGAAATATTACATATTTGATGAAATATGAGCATTTTTTACTAAATAATGTTTAAGGTACGCGCCATAAGTTTGGAAAAAGTAGGTTTTGGTTGGTAACGTTTTAAATTGCTTGGTTAAAATAAATTTGTTTTATGTGTTCAATATCGATCTATTTATTTATTATGGTAAGACAAAGTTTGACAAATTTTTTTTTTTACAAAATCATGAATACGTTACCAACTAGGTGTGATATAAGTATGGAAAATAAGCAAAACATAATCAATAAACACAAAAATGTAATTGCTGCTTTGTAAATTGAGTGTCCATTTTTCTTAATGACCTCAAAAATGCGTACTGGCATTGATAATACAAGTTTTTGACATGTTTCTTTCCAAATTTCTTCTCAACAATCAAAAATGGTTTGTTTCAGTTCTTCACATTTGTTAAACTGCTTTCCCTTGGCATAGATTTTTCGAACTAGAATTCCCCACATGTTTTCCATAGGATTTAAATCAGGACTGCGGGCTGGCCAGTCCAGAACCTTCACTTTGTTCTGAGTAAACCATTATTTGGTTGATTTTGACGTGTGGATTGCCGCATTGTCTTGTTGAAAAACCCACTATTTGCCACCAATTTTCTTTCCAAATGGCAGCAGATGAACACAAAGGACCTGCTGATGTTTCTGTGAATCCTGACGTCCACTCATAACTGCAATATTTGTTTGACCATTGTAAGCAATGATTGATCCACCTCCACTTTGACGACTGAAGAAGCTTCGTTCTTCCTTTCTCAGATCATGGCAGTAATGTCTCCATCCGTCAGGACCATCCAAATTGAAATCTTTTCATCCAAAAATACCACATTGTTCCACTGTTTGGTCCATGACATCTTGTTCTTTCGCCCACGCCAATCGATTTGCCTTATACGCTTGTGTCAAACATGGTTTAACTGCCATCTTCTGGTATTTCAGTTGGTCACATTGTTTCAATCGTCTTTAGATGGTTGCTTTTGACACCCCTGTATCAAAAGACTTCTGGATATCGACAGCAGACATAATCTGTGTGGATTCAAGCCGCAGAATGAGCCGATCTACACAATTCGTTGTTTTCGTTGGCCTTCCTTTTCGGGATTTCACCGTTGTAGCACGCTTTACTGTCAGAATTTTGGAGATTGTTGAAAGGCTACGTCTCAATTTTCTGGCATTTCACCTTGAGTGTGGCCTGAAGCTTTCAACTTCCATACTTTAGCAATTTCCTAAATGGTCGTTTGTTTACCTGAAGGCACCGCAACAATGGCAATTTTAAGTCTTTCAAAGTTCAACACAGTAGTTGTATAAAGTCTAGCCACGAAATTGATTTGTAAGGCAGTGAAAAGCTCAGCTAATTTGCGTAAAGGGATTTTCCATATTTATGTCACAGGGGTGTAAACTGTCCTTTGAAGATTTATTTAAATGTGATCTTTTTGACAAAATTAACTGAATAATATGAAATACTGAAGTACGTTGAACTTAACATTAGAAGCGTTTTATTTTAGCCAAGCAATTTAAAACGTTACCAACCAAAACCTACTTTTTCCAAACTTATGGGACGTACCTTAACTGCGCAGTATCAATTGCTTCTCTTTACGAGAGTATATTGATTTCATATCAGCGTAAGGGAGTTGATACTGAATAAGAGTGTTCACTTGTCCTCTTGCAGAGAAACACGATGAAATTGTTCGCTTAATGTTCAAAATTTTTCCGTGAATATATAAGATGATCATAAAACCCCTTTATTCCTCAGAATGTACATATACAAGCTTAATGAATATTGTATAATGTTTTCTGCCTTATGTTAAACGGATGAGTTCACGGAAGGTGCTCAAGATGTCCGCTTTGCACAGCTGAATTCTTTCTCTGTAAACACATTGCGTAAAGAGACTTTATGATCACGCTGTACATGTACCTTAAGCAATACTATAGTAGAGAAGACCGGGGTTGGTTGCAACGCATTTAAAAAATCCTTCAATAATAAATGAAAAATAACTCCGTCGATGGGAAAGGCCCAGACCACACTGCGATATGGATGTGTTTAGACCTTCGAGCATGAAAATAGAAGGTTTGGACGAACTATTTTTAATACCATGCTCGAAGGTTTGGACGAACTCTCATAAATTGCATCGGAATTACAGTAGAAAGGTTTTTCAGGGTAAGTTTTATTTTTCATTACATGAATATATCTACAACAAATGATCCAATTTTAAAATCATTCAGATCTAGCCACCTTTTAAAATGCCTATAAGAACCATGCTATCGTACATGTGCTAAACACAATGAACGAGAAATTGAAGCCAAACAGTAATATGGTTAGTTGTACCATAATCATAGAAGGGTTATGGTTGATATGTGATTTCATACATTTCAAAATTTCGGTATTCGTCACTCAACTTTATCAAGATTCGTTCAGAAACTAATTACTAAGTATGCAGAAAAAAACAGCAGTTAACCGATAATGCCATCCCCTGGTTACAAAGACAGACCGTGTGTTTATTGACGAAGAAGAAAAGAATTTAAGTGATTATTATTGCAGAAAACCAGGGACATGTTTTTTGGCTTAACAACCACGAATTTACGCGTGCTTGCATACTAATGTGCACAGAAATACAATGTAAAATGTCCAGCTTTAGAAGAGCAGCAACAAAAACACGCGAAAAGAAACAATAACACAACAACAACGAGGTTGAAGAGAAGAAAAAGAAAGGCTGCACCTGTTAATGAAGGTTACTCGTCAGAAGATGAAATTGATATCTGCATTGTTTGCTATGAGCATTTTCATCGATCAGAGATAATAAATCAGACTGAATCCAGTGTATCATTTGCTATTTATAGGCCTATTTAAATCCATGTGCACATGAAGAATCCTACTTTCTCTGCATTAATTGCGAATCTGGTGTAATTTATATGATTAATCATAAGAAATTAAGTTAGAATACGTGTTGCAACTTACCCCAATGTGGTTGCAACATCCCCGAGTTAGGGGTTCCTGATAACAGTTGAGAAAAATGTTACAAAGAATTTTTTCTAGAACCTAATGTGAATTAAAATTTTACTTTTGTATTGTGAATGTAGTAATTATAGTTTACCATTTTTTTATTTCTATTCTTGTAATCTTTAGGAATAAAAAAAATTTTATGACGTGTTGCAACTAACCCTGGTCTCCCCTCGTGCTGATAAAAAAGAAAACAGACCACCATTTTGTGGAAAACCCTGAAGTGATTGTCACCAATGAAAACGATTTTGGTTCAGCGCCATCAAATTAGTCAGATCAATTGTTATCATGCAGTGAGCAAAAAATTGATGTAAATCAATGTTATTAATTGCATATTATAAAGATATTGCACGTAAACCGTATCCAATCAATAAGATTCATCAAATCAGCTTCAAAATATCTGAAAAATAGATAAAAGCTGACAATATGAGTATAGGACGACGCGAATATAAGTTGCAGAGAAAAAAAACACTTATTGAAGCCTTAAATTTCAAGGTATGACAAGTTGTTCTTTAGTCATTTCTAATTAACGCCAGCAATTATCTCTGCATCGACGACAACAAGACTGGCAGGAAAAATAATAAAATAAGTGACACTATTAATTGTTTCCTAAACATCTTTGAAAGACAGATATGTTTTCAGGTATGGTAGAGCTGTCATTTTTAAGGAAATCCTTCACAAATGATGCGGTCAAAGAAAACAACCGTGCTGGCAATTTACTTCCTATTAAATTTTCAGACAGGTTTTATTTTTTAAAACTCTTCGTCGAGTCTCATTCACAACGAGTAGGTTCGGGAAATTGAATCTGTGTGTGATGTTGTTGAGCGTCTGGTGTTGAATATTTAGCAATGAATCAATAAGTCTGGTTGCCATTGCTTCTGGCAGTGTTCCTACATCTGTATATACACTATGTAATCAAAAGCATTGCAATCGTGATTTCACGAAAATTACTAGGGTGTTGAACCTCCCTTTGCCGTTATTAGAACCTCTACTCTCCGAGGAAGAACTTTCCACCAGATTTGGCAGAGAGCTTTAGGAATTTTTTCCATTCTTCACGAAGAGCATTGATGCACTAATATTAGGCAATGTAGTCGTCATTCCAATTCATATCATATGTATACAATGCATTTTATATCGGGGCTTTGTGCAGGCCCCTGTTCCCTTCAAATCATTCCTGCACGTACCTTGCTTTGAGACAAGGAGTATTGTCATGTTGGTACAGGAATAGTCTAATCCCAAACTGTTGCCTCACTGTTGGCAGTGCAGACTTGTCCAAAATTTCAAGTAAGTTGTAAATGTCATCGTTTTTGCTACTGGAAAAAGTTGCCCAACCCAAACCATGAAAATAAGTCTAGACTATGGCACCGCTTCCTCCGAACTTCACGCAGGCACCGCCCAGTCATGCATGAAGCGTTCTCTGGTGGCAATACAATCCAGTATAAATTTTTTTTTTAATTTGAATTCTTAAAAAGTATTAAAACTTATTTTCATTTAATTAACATCCCGGCCAGGGGATAAGGTAACTTCAGGTTTCTATGGCAAGTATGTATAGAAACTCGCATCACCATTCATGTAAGGACTTCCTTCGCAGTGTTGGACGAATATGCCTGTTGAATGTCAAACATTGATGTTTCTAAAGGACTTATGAAGGGTGCAATTGAATTTATCACTGAAATATATGACCTCACTTCGGCTGTGCACAAATATATGAAACGGACTTGGTGTTGTAGATCGAATCTATTTTTCTTGGTAGGATAAATAATAGTGATTACAAGAATAAATTGATTTTGCAAGAAGACTAAACAATACAGAGTAAAAAAAAACATTTTAAAAACGATTTTATGGTTTAATTAAAAATGCACTTTAAAAAGCAGAAAATAGTTTTTCTGTATGTAATAATTTTTTTTTTGTGAATAAAAGTAAAACAGTTGGGGCGCTCTTTGAATAAATAGACTCATTTGAAACTCTGATTCAATACATTAATGAATATACAATGTATATAAAATGCAGTGTTTCAAATGTTTATATAATGTTAAGTAAAGAAATGAAAATATAATTAAATTTATAATGACAGTAAAGGATAGTCTACACACAAGGTGAATTTAAAATATAGGGAACAAATTGTGAGGGTTGGTTCTCCATACTAAAACAAATAAAAATAAACATATGATCAGAAGTGCTGGGCTGATGAGTTATTCCCCTACAAAAGCGCAAAGCCAGGTTACAACGTGTCACTAATTTCCACACTCAACATCTATAGGCCGTGGAAAATCCACGCGAAACAGTGATGGCTGGACCCCAGCAGCAGTTCAAGATCAATGTGTTGATGCATGCATGGTCGGACGACACGTTCTGCAAATAAGTCTTACTAGCGATGTGTACAGTGCGTTCATCATTAACATGCTGAGAATATGCCCTTGGGTGTTATAGCAAGAATGTGTTTATGCATGATGGTGCTCCCACTCCCACACATTTCGGGAGATGCTTACTAATATCTACCACGGTGATAGAGGTGATCCAATTCCACGGTCTTGCGCGATTGCCTGTTCTAGATCCACTAGATTTCTATCTGTGGAGATACCTCAAAGCCCTCATGTAACGCAGTGTAAATGTGGAGATGCTACATCCAAGTATTGTTGATGGCTGTGAAGCCGTCCGCAACCGTCATGGGGTCTATGACAGGATGGGATAGTCCATGGTCGTCTCTTAGGGATAAATTAAATTAATGTCTCAATTGCTCTTTTTCATAACTTATTATCTTTGTATTTTTTAATTCCTTTGTGAATAAAATGTATTGGGAACATCTTGTATTAAATGGTATTAGCACAATACTAAACAGGGTGTTCAAAAAGTCTGTTACCAGTCTTAATAACTAATGGGAATTTCCAGATTTCAAAAAAATTATCTCGTATCAAATCAGGCGTGAGCTTTTTAACAATGATCTTAATTTTGACCTTCACAATTAATTTCAAGGTCATATTTAATGCATAATGAAAACCCTAAGAGATAGATTAAGAAAAGTCAATTGGAAAATTGCACAGCACCCTAAAATTAGTCTAAATCATTTATCCGATTTGATTTTGCAACAATGGTTATCTAATAAAAAATAATTTTGTGATGACAATTTTCAGTCATCAGTTTTGCTGATAGTATTACGTATTTCATTTGATTTCAGGTTAAGCCGCATTGAACCTGATCAGTGTTTGAATGGTAAAATTCAAAAAATGGCAGAGTACCCTCAAAATGAAATGATTGACATGGTATTTTGTTGTGGTGCAAATCAACAAGATATTGTACTTACAACCCAAATATATGCTGAAAGATATCCAAATCGCCGCCATCTTTCAAGACAATTTTTTGGAAAAATTATTGCACGTTTTCAGAACACATGTAGTATTGAAGACAGGGACGACCAAAAACAGCAACGAATAAGGACACTGCCACAGTGGTTTTTGCTGCAGTTGCTGCTAATCCACATACCAGCATACGTTCCATTGCTCATGATACTGGTTGCAGTGTAGGATCAGTGGACTGCAACACCTCTGGACTTCTTCTTATGGGTCCATGTAAAAAATACAGTTTATGAAACACCTCCAGTAAGTTTAGTTGAACTTCAGCGGAGAATCACAATTTCATGTGCAGCAACAACCACTGCAACAATGACTGCTGTGCATCAATTCATCAAACATCGTCCAGATATTGTGGTCAACATATTGAATGTTTACTTTCGTAATTATCTACTGGTGTTTTCTGTGGCTTTACATTCCTAATGTTACAAAATTGTTTTTTATTAGGTAACCATTGTTGCAAAATCAAATCGGACAAATGATTTAGACTAATTTTAGGGGGCTGTATAACTTTCCAATTAACTTTTTTTTTCTATCTCTTACGGTTTTCATTATGCATTAAATTGTGCTTGAAATTAAATGTGAAGCTCAAAATTAAGATCGTTGTTAAAAAGCCCACACATGATTTGATAGGAGATAATTTTTCCGAAATGTGGAAATTCCCATTAGTTATTGAGGTATTAAGACTGGTAACAGAGTTTTAGAACATCTTATAAAAAGTTTTAGAACACAAACTATTTTAATGATTTCTTTTGATTGATATCAATCTAAGTGATTTAATTTTAACGGTTTTAGCTTTTATAAACCTGTTATGACTAATTTTCACTTCGGGTAGAATATTCTGATTGGTGAAAATTGTAGTTTTTCGTAATCCCTTGGGTGTCCTTTAATTTCTGATCTATGAATTTTCCTGCTGGTTCTACGGCGGGGATGCCCTCGCCTTTGGTTTCACCATCTAAGTTACTTGCTTTATGATCCTCTGAACCGGGTGGGCAGGGATTAACTTCCCCAACCAAGTCCATGGTCGTCTTCTCCATGCGTGCGTGGACGCAGGCGGAGGATAATTCAAACATGTGCTTTAATTTGTGAGATTACCACATTGGGTATTGTACGACGTACATCCTATCAATATCGGTACTGTTCATTTCCATTGTGATCTAGCTACGTGTCTTTGTAGTGGAATAACTCACCAACAGAGCACCTCCGGTCATATGTTAATATGATCTCTTTATTACTTGTTTCGATATGGAGAAGCAGACCCCGTAGTTTCTCCCCTACTTTAATTCACCCAGATATACTGTACTGATGTACTGGGGTTGGACAAAATAATATGAACACCTTTGATATTAGATGTTTTGTCGAATATCTAGAAAAATACTTGATGAATTATCCTGAAACTTAAGGGGTATGAAGGGCTTGTTACCTCATTCAGCGGAAGGTATGTCCCGAAGGCAAATAGAGGACCAGCAACAAATTGAACAAAAAAAAAATGTTTGGGATCACCCTGTAAAAAATAATGCTTGAAATTCGTTGTAGCTGTAGCATATGCTTATTCAGCTTCTTTTGCTTAGTTGTGTTCATTTGGTTGAGAATAGCACGTATATTCATGGAGATATAAAGGTTTCTTTAAAAAAAAATCGTAGTTTTTTGTTTATAACATGCAGGGTTTTCAATCCAATGCAATCCCATTTTCAGGAAACTTGACAAACTACAGTAGAGACAACGTCCTGCAATCAGAATATAACAAATATTAAATAGTTGATGAAATACGAGCATTTTTACTAAATAATGTTTAACTGCGCATGCGCAAGCATTACTAAAATGTCTTTTGCATAATTTATTTGCCAAATGCTTAGAGCTACTCTTAGAAAAAGTCCAAATAAATATCGTGAAAATTCAGAAAGATATCGTCGATAGAATGAGTTGAATTTCAGTTGCTCTCAAAAATAAACAAAACGATCAGGGGTTTTCTCCAAATTTTTATTTTTGGACCGGACACCAGATTACACCTATATGTGTGTTATTTTCGTCTTTTTATGCTTTTCCTTATTTTGTTTAAGTGAATAAATTATTCTTACTATTATCAGAAATAAAATACCATCAACGTTCTTTTTCCCCTTTGTTTTAATGACAGTTTTAATAAATGAGCCGTTTTTAATGAAGCGATAGCTTTCAGAAGGAAACTGTGCTGAAGAAAAGTGTTTTACAGAAATATTAGTTTTGAATCTTGGGAAAACCAGGAAGTTCCAGAGGAGAAAAGTGGGCCAATCGATTACTCATTTGGACGAAAGGGTTCTCGCTCTTCCGTTTACTTTCCATTTTTATACAATTGAAATTGCAATTTTCTCATTAGCTAATTTATCTCTAATTGGATTCTACACATGTCATGTTCCATTAAGGAAAAAATCATTCCAGTGAAAATTGATGATTTTCTCGCGATGATCTTTCAAAATAGCAGTTTCGGGACTATAATATTTTAGATAGTTCTTCAGCAAATCTAATTAGCTCTATTTATTTAATCATCTATTTCTTCTGTTTAAGGTCAAGAACTAACATGGTCGTACGGCGAAGGTAAGTGAGAAACAAATTGATTTTTTTTTTATTTTTATCCGCTTTTCCCTCGTTTATTGGCTTCGTCTTCCCCAAGGTCGAAACGACTGGTGCCGTACGGCGAAGCAATGCTGCGGCCCTTGGCAGTCACCCATCGATTTGCGTTCTCAGGAGAACCGCGTGCTGATGAAGCCGTTCCGTTTCCATGGTTACGATCTCGTCCCATCGTCGCTGGAACTCTCCAACAACGGTCGCACAGGTGACAACGACGACTGCGAAATGGCCACATATGACAAATAAATTTTAAGCTGGGAATTTATTTTTCTTCTTTTTTTTTCCCATCTACTACTTCAGTGAACGTGGCATTTGGAGACGAGCCCAAATTACAGCCGTTTGTGTCAGGTGGAGGAATGAGCAAAAAGTATTTGTTCGACTCCTTCCACTTCCACTGGGGAAGCGAGGACTCGCAAGGCTCCGAACACACTATCGACGGGCAAAGGGCGTCGCTCGAGGCACGTAAAGCGCTCTTTTTTTTGCATTTTAATAAACTAATCTCGCTTCATTTCTGTGCTAATAAAAAATTTACACTTTAATTCTATTACATTTTACGGCTCACAAATAAATGGAGAGGTTTTATGGAGATACTGTTAATTGAAAAAATAAATTAAGACCCAAAGTAGACCATTCATCCAAGATCGGCCAAGAGCAAAACACATTTCAGCGCGCCTTATTTAATGGGAAATACACTGAGCAGCCAGACTATTATGACCACTTGGCGAAATTAGCTATGATTTCGCGCTGAAATTGCTAGAGAGCAAGACCATTATAAATAGGGAAGCAGGTTATTTACCACGGCAGTAGAAGTGCTTTGTTTTTGAAGATATGGACAAACGACCCGATTTAACAGCCTTTGAACTTGGGATAATTGTTGGCGCTCAGAGTCAGCAAAACAGCTGGGTTCGGTAAATATTCAAGAGCAGCTGTTGTTAAAGTATTTAAAGACTGGACTGTCTATCGGAAAAATGGGTCTGAACGTGCGAACTGTGGCCGTCAGCGACTAGTAAATGTTCGGGCAGAACGCAGAGTGGCAAGACTGGTACAATACAACAGAAGAGCAACAGTGCATCAAATTACTGCAGATCTTCATCAGGGATCCTCTCAAATGATCTCCGAATGCACTGTTCGGCGTACACTATAACGTATGGGAAATAGAAGCTGAAGGCCTGTTCGAACACCTTTGCCGTCTCCAATTCGCACAGGAACACAAGAATTGAACAGTCGAGCATTGGAAAAAATGTCATGTGGTCCGATGAATCACTTTTCCAGTTGCATCATGCAGAGAGCAGAGTTGGCGGAAACAGCATGAAAGCATGGAACCCAGATGCATATAATGGTGACTTCAAGCTGATGGGAGCAGTGTTATGGTCTGGGGCACGTTTTCCTGGCATGATTTGGACCCTTTCATTCGTGTGGAAAATGTCTGAATAGCACAACATACCTAAGTATCGTTGTTGATCAAGATCATCGTATCATGTTGATGGGGTATCCCATCGGAGATGGTTTCTTCCAACAAGATAAATGCGCCGTGCCACGGTGCTCGTATTCTGCAGGAGTGGTTTCAAGAACATGAGATGAGGGAGACTTTACCGTGCTTAGGTGGCCCCCACAATCACCAGATCTCAATCCAATTGAGCATTGTGGGACGAACTTGAAAGAGCCATCAGGCAGGTGGTTCCACAACCAACAAATCTCACACAACTGGACAGTGCTATTCTTCAGGCATGATGTCAGATTCCTCGCATCACCTTTCAACATCTCGTGGAGTCAATGCCAAGAAGAAATCGCCGCAGTATTAAAGGCAAAAGTACTGATGGGGTGGTCATAATAATCTGGTCACTCAGTGTATAACTTACCTTTAAGTTAATAACAGTTGCTTAACATTGTAGTATCCCACTTTTTTCTTATCCAATTCTAAAGACAGAAAAGTGAAACTGTACTTACATCTTCTAATTTGAAGTTTCTCGCGTTTGTAGTAAACTTTTAAAATGTGCTGCTGTTTGTGGAAATTGTGTAAACGCTAGATTCAGGAAGTAAAGAACATCAAGGCTACTTGAACAGTCCAAGAGCCGATACATCATATTAGGGAAATGTCGTCCAAAACGGGAACGCTAACATACAAGGTTATCAAAATCGAACTTCCCCAATTCAGAGTAGAGCACCAGATGTAGAGGGCTGTGGAGGGCGTTCTACTGGCACAAACACGAAACTCGAAGAACACAGATGACGCGCGCGCCATTTATTAAATAAACGAAAATTGATAGAAAAGATCACTTTTATGTAACTCTGTAGCAAGATTGCAATCTCATGTGCATTAACTGAGACTAGCGAGAACGTAGGCAAATGCCAAGTCAGATAAAAGAAGGGAGACATGTTCTATGGTCACAGAACTTCAACTCCAACGTTAATGCGTCCACAGGATACGATATTTATGCAAGAGGGCGCAGCGCCCCACACTGCTCATATTATGGCAAACCTTCATCGATGCACGGGTGCTCAGCCGCTGTTTTCCTACAGCTTGGCCTCCTCGCTCACCTGATCGCACTCAATGTGACTTCTGATTATAAGGCTTCTCAAAGGATCGGCATTGGCATGTTCTGGGGATTAATGCGGAGTTACTGTGTTCAGCTGTGGAAAATACGGTTTTGTGCATAGAAAGCATTCTGGAAACACAAGGGACACTTATTGAACATTTGTTTATTTAATAAATGGCGAGTGCATCAGCTGCATTGTGTGTTCTCCCAGTTTCGTATTATTTGTCAATAGAACGCCCTTCCTCTGAGTTGGGGAAGTTTAATTTCGATACCCTTTATTTTGGCCCACCACAATGGACGTTATTAAAGTAAAACAAAAGCACATTTATAAAATGTGGATACTTATTGCGTAGTGAGAGAAGAGGGGAGGTGGTCATTTCACTTTTCTACAAGAAAATTGTATTCTCCATATCCGTATACATTTCAGTTAACAAGTAACCTTCTTCAGTATGATATCTTCGGAACTGTGAACAAACGTTCGTAACAAAAAACAAAATAAGAGAAACCACAAAATTCCACAAATGAGATTTTTAATCTGGCGCTACGGATGTACATTTCGAAGATCCTGTCCTCTTTATCAGTGTGTAAATTGGGAACACAAAATGTGATTATGTATAGCCATTATTAACCAATCAGGGAAATACAAAATATGATAAACAGAAAAAAAAATAAAAATAAAAACCAATCAAGTTATTTTACAAATAAGATAAATTACAAGTAGCCAATCAGGGAAATATGAAACAGGAAGATTACAGATAGCAATAAAAGAGATATTTTACAAAAATAAAAAACAAATAGTATGTCCTTTCTTAAGTAGCATTATTCATTGTATTTCATTGTTTTTTCTGTTTATCATATTCTGTATTTCCCTGATTGGCTTTTTGTTATTTGTAAAATAACCTGATTGGTAATGATATTATCAGAAAAAAATGGAAGGAAAACTTCCACGACCTGGATTCGAACCAGGAACCACAAGTATCACTCTCTTTGCCTCTACAATGGCCCAATTGGTTATTAATAGCGTGATACTCGTACTTCCTCGTTCGAATACCGGTCGTGGAATTTTTTTCCTTCCATTTTTTCCCCCCGATAATATCATTACCTTATGCTTAGTACATATCTCCAGTTTGCATTTAATAATTTCTAACCTGATTGGTTATTAATGGCTCTATATAATCACACTTTGTATTCCCTATTTACACGCTGATGAAGAGGAATTGTCTTCGAAATGTTTATCCGTGGCTCCAGATTAAAAATTTCATTTGCGGAATTGGGATTTCTCTTATTATTTTTTTTTGTTTGTTACTATGATATCTTCAGGTTTCATACTGGTGACTGAAATGTATACATGCGTATATGAAGAATAAAATTTTCTATCATTACGCAAAAAGGTTTCTTAACGAAAAAATAATATTGCAACCTGGGATTCCCAACAGGTCCATGTTAATTTCCTATTTTAAAAATTACATGAAAATTTGGAAATCATCTTCGTAAAGACTAGATTAATATATTGACGCCAGTTTTATTTTTAAAATAATAAATGTATTATAAATGCGTCCTTTAATTGTCTGGCCTTAAAACCTTTATCATCCGCGATGATTAATGATGATCCGCGTATTCTCACTATTTTTATGTGACCCCTTTAAACACGGCAAAATCGATTATTCAGTAAGGTTCAAATGAAATGAGGGTGCTGCAAATCAGTGATTTACATTTTTTAAAGTCACTCAGAAGAAATTTCACTTAATCATTCTTTAACGCCAAATGGTAAAAATTAAGTTATAATTTGACGGGTTTGGATTTCAATAGCTGATTATCCTACGTTTTGCATGCTAACGTAGGCATTAAAAAGAAGAAGCAGAAAAGAACAAAAAATTACTGGATTTTTTTTTTCGAGAGATTTCGGAATAAAATGACCCTTCTTTAACTTCAAACAAAATTCTATTCTGCAATCATCGAAATGCCGTGAATAACAAATGAGCAAGCGAAAACTCTTTCTTGAAAAAATAAAAAATGTTCGGCTGAAGCCTTCATTTTCTCTAAAAACTCAACCATTACAGACAAAACGAATGCTATACATGCAAATGAGTTGCTGTGATTTCATTCATGGAAGACACTGTTGAAAGCAATGGCCCCAACGATCCATCCAATCGACCATCCAAAACGGCGGTTAAATATAATAATCGAAGGCTTGCTTCTCTCGTTAACTTTTTATTTATTTATCTACTTAATGGACTATGTTACAATGAAAACATTAAGAAGCGTGACCAAATAACAAAGAGTTTCCCACAACCGGCGTACTAAAAGAGGCATTCATGGATTAAAGGACAAATTGAGTTTACTTTTGCAAAATATGGAGAAAGAGACGAGAGAATGCCGTGGAAAAATGTAATTCATTTATTTAACTTCCTCTTTTTTTCAAATTCCGGGCTACGCTTCTGATTTCCAGGCATGCACCTGTTTAATAAATAATTTACATTCACCCTTTAAAACTGGATCGATCTTCCGTGAGATCCACTTCCCAGTTAGAATAAACGTTGATTCCATTAGCGATATTAAAATTCCATTAAATTCAAAGTGGCATTTAAATACCATTTTCCCTTGATTATCTAAAAATTTACAAAAAAAAAATAATAAACATCTTTATATTGAAGCTGAAACGCTTATTGTGTCTCTTTCCAGCTCCACCTCGTCCATTACAGCACCGACTACAAATCGTTGGACGCTGCCAAGCAGTCGATGAATGACTCGGATGCCATGGCGGTCATCGCCGTTTTATTCAACGTAATCACACGTTTCTCTTTCTGAAACGGAATCATTCGTTCGTTATCTTGTCGGGAGATCTTGTTTCTCATCAAATTGTGGTTGTTCTCTTTTTGGACAGGCGACCGACGCCGAGGACACTGACGTCACTGCGATGGCAACCGTCGTTCACGCCCTATCATCCATCGGGTTCAGGGAGGAAAAGGGCGAGATCGAGTGCGGCACATTCCCACTGCGCTCCCTCCTGCCGAACGACGTGAGTCACGGGTTCAGGTACCGAGGATCGCTCACCACTCCTCCGTGCACCCAGGGTGTCGTGTGGACCATCTTCACCGAGATCATGCCCATTTCTCACGCTCAGGTGACGGAATTAAGTTTCTTTTTAGGTGTAGGAATAATTATTTCTTTTCAGCATTCGTACTAATCAAAGATGACCAATCTGCGACTCATCGTAACCGAATATTCTAGAACTTAGTTAGTACTGATACCAATTAGCTACAGACAACAATAGGCATAACAGACAAGAATATTTTATAAGTTGAACGTTGTGTTACAAGAGTATATTAAGTATTAAGTGTCATTTATTAGCGAACTATATAGAAGTTTTGAAAGGGTCACACGGGCGTTGCCCAGTAGGTCCATTGCAATCAACCACAATAACGCACAAGGACGCTTAAAGAAGCAACGTGTCCTTTGTCCATTAATCAAATGGTATTACTAAATTGATTGTTAATGGACTGCAATGAAGAATAGACATTCTTCGATACTGTCCAAAGCAATTTGTTTTACTTTCTGGGAGACCAGATCAGATTAGATTTCTAAATTTTTTAAGAACCTGATCTGACAAGGAAAAAAGCCTCTGTCTTGATAAAATCTGATCAAAATGGGTCAAAAAAAATCACAGAAATATGAAAGAACCAGTAAAAATTCCTACCAGAATTGATAAATAATAAAAATTACACTGAAGTGAAATGGAACAATGGATTAATTCTCATTTATGAATCTAAATCAGAATCCATTTCAAAAGGTAACCGAACCCTGTTGTTTAGAAAACATCTGGTCGTTTGATCTTTAACAGTAATTACTTCATGTAGAAAATGCAGCGTCAAAAAAAGCTTCAAATAAGATAAAAATTGTCATACAGATAGAAAAGTATGTTATGAAAAAAAGGTGAGTATTTTGTTTATCAATATTTTGTTAATTTAGCTGGTAAAATAACTGATTCCAAATGCAGCGCAATGTATTACAAAATATTGTTGCACTCTCTCTTCCTTATTTCTTTATTATTAGAAATGTATCAGGTAGTTGCATGTCAAATGTCGGATTGCAGAGGTCATCTTTAATGGCCCTCTAGAAAGGACACCTTCACACGTGTTATTCGAAATAACCCCCATTGCAATCCAAACATTGTTGCCAACGATTTGGCAGTTTCTCGAGCCCTCTCCGATAGAATGGTCACGGGACTCAATAAACTTCCGGAATGCGTTTTCGACGTCTGCTTGGGTTAAGAATGTTTTCCTCCGGAGAAAATTGTCCAGGCTCTGGAAAAGATGGTAGTCGGTAGGGGAGAGGTCCGGGGTGTTGAAGCACCTTGTAGCCCAGATCCTGTAGGGCCTGCACGGTCGTTCGTGCAACGTGCGGACACGCGTTGTCATGCAGCAGAAGGACGCCTTTGCGATGCACAAGTGCAGGTTGTTGCTGACACAGTTTTGTGTGCATACGATGCAGTTCACGACAGTAGCTCGCAGCGGTGATCGTCTCCCCCTGCTGCAGGTAGCTGTAATGCACTACACCACGGATGTTCCACCAAACTGTAACCATAAGTTCATGTGGGTTTGTCCTGTTTTTCCACCTTGCCGATAGTACTAAGGTGTCTACTGACAGTCGACGCTGATACAGCATGATCCCCTGCAAGGTCCCGAACAGTTTTTGACGGTCCTCTTCCACAGATCACTTCAGATCAGCGTCATTCAACATGTTGGGCGGTCTGCCGCGTGGCTCATTTGACAGGTCAGTCACTCCCGCCCGGAATTTTCGGAACCAACGTTGGACAGTACGTTCGTTATGGTACTTACACCGAATACCTTATTGATGTTTCGAGAGGCGTTGGATGCAGTGTGATTCAACCTGAACTCGTAATGCATTATCACAAGTAATTCGTATGAAGTCATGACTATCTTCGCTTGGGTTCAAACGCTATTAAATATCATCGCAGACATGCAAATTTCAGGGAGCTGGTCGCTGATAGGTTTATCTCTGGGAATGTACCACTTTGTTATGGGTACTTGCTACTAAACGTGGAAACCGTGCTGAAGCGCGGAACCCACCTCGAAATCCGACATTTGAAATGCAACGACCTGATATAAAAATTTAAAGCAAAAAGTGTAAAATGTTTTAGAAGTGTGGTACATTTAAAGGAAAGCTTCAAGTGTAAAAGTTTGTATAACATTTGTTCAGTCTTCTTACATTTTGGGAGAAGGGTGGATCATAATACTGTTCCTATTGATTAAACAGATGGTGGCCTTACAGTATAACAGAGGGACATCAGGAGTTCCAACTAGTTTCGCCATTTATTCCCGGCTTTGTCAAGGATCCTTAACCTAACCTAACCTAACCTTACCTAACCTAACCTAACTAACTAACTAACCTAACCTAACCTAACCTAACCTAACCTAACCTCCAATCTCACTTATTCTCCTTGACAAAGCCGGGAATAAATGGTGAAACTAGTTGGAACTCCTGATGTCCCTCTGTTATACTGTAAGGCCACCACCTGTTTAATAAATTCTAACATTTTACTTCAACAGAGGGTTGAGGCAGTTAAACATTGAACGATTTTGACTCCAGCTTCTCTTCCAGATATCGTTCCTCCACTATCCGTTGTTCCCTGTTATGGACAATGGACCGGCATCGCAGTTTTCATTATAATAAACTTCTGCGAAGCATTGCAAGAGGTTGTTGCTCCACACCTCTTCGCCTTTCACTTTCTATAAGCCTCTTAAAGTTGTAGGTCGACGGTTTCCAAGCAATGGAGTCCAAAGTCACAAAAGTCTGGAGACTTGACCGGGACGGATGACAATGGGATCACCTCGATTCCAGTAGTAAAGAAATGATGTGTGGCTCGACGCCTTATCCATGTGGATGTCAACTCGATGAGATCTGTACCACAGAGACGGGGGATTTCATGATGGTAAATTGGGTCCATTACCTTCTGTTAGAAGCAGGCCGAGTTGACTTTAACGTTAATAGCCAGCTTGTGCAACCTGAGCTTACCCACAAGCACAACATGCAGTTGCAATCATGAAGTCTTTTAAAAACTCATTTCATTGGTTAAGAAATCAGCCCGTCATCTGCCATCTTTGTGACGGCATTGAGTAAACCGCGCTTTATTGGTGTCATCGTACGGGTGTGTAAATTACACCGTTGGAAACAGAAAAGCCCAAGGGTGCTACGTTTTCATTCATTTGCTGATAGCTGTCGAAATACGCCTGCTAGAACTTTTTGAAATCGTCTTTCCATGCTAAATTTAGAACAGGAGAATCGCACCCGGCAATCGCAAATGTGGAATTTTCAAAATGAGCAGATTAACTTTCGCTAAATTACACGACTTGTCACTGAATAATTGCTCGGGCTCAAAGGATTAGCAAGCAAATGAGCACAAACGTGCTGGAACAACATATCAAAATAGAATGAGGTCAAGTCTACCTCGGGAAGGATAAATGCGTAGCGGATAGTTAGGAAAACAGCTACTACAATCAAGAGTATATTGAATACATTAAGTGGTCATGGATTTCTGTAGATGCTGTATCGCCAACATTTTCGTTAACCATGAGTTTAACTGTGTTATTGATGTTTTCTCTTCAGGCCCTGCACTTTCTATAACCAATCGTTATTGAAAATCTCTGGTTTGTGTAACCAATCTCGTTACTCGAGTATTGGGTGGGGCAATTTTATCGTCGAGCATTGTAAAATGATAATTTATCGAAAAATAACAGAAAATGGTATAATCAATCTTTACTTCCCATTTTTGACTCTATTACTGATGATGCTTTATTCTCTCTTTTCTCTTTAGCTTGAAACGTTTAGATCACTGAGCACGGGCACAGCCAACGACCTCGTCCACCCCCTTCTGGAGGACAATTTCCGATTGGAACAGGAAGTGAACGGGAGAGAAATCGATGAGTTCGTCATGTGATTTCGTCCACTGTCACTTCGTCCCCAGAGCAAACTCATAATGCAATTTACAAGCAAAATCGGAAATGTTGTTCTTTCCGCTGTAGGAAACTAATTCAATTCTTCACACGAAATAGAAAACTTCAACTTTCATATTTTTTTAAAAAAATTGTGTTGATCGAATAACATATTCGTGCGAATTGATTGCATTTCACCCAGAGTACAAATTCCTTGTTTGGATTTTCTTAATCGTTTTGGTAGTTTATAATAAAGTTTGAAAATATCTGCATCAGTGTGTTTTCCTATGTTTCTCTGAGAAAGCGTAACCAGCAATGTTTCTGTGCATATCATCCGATTTGGGGGAGAAACCAGTAAAATTGTTAATGTGTTAAATATGCGCCCCCTTCGTTTTTAAGATCGATATGGAGCATGCGTTTATGGCCGGAAATTTTGCCTATGCGAAAATCATTTAATTTGCAGGTAGGGGATAAGCTATTACATGGGAATATCCCAAGTTTTTACTGCTCATCTGATGAAAGGCGTGTCCATAGAATTTTACGCCGAAAAAAAAATCCCCATCTGTTCTCGGCTGTCATTTCCATCGTGAAAGGTAGTCCGTCCTTTCATCCCCCAAAAACAAATTCTTGTTCTTTACAAAAAAAAAAATAAAAATAAAAAAAATACCGCATGCTTGACAGATGGTCGTTTTCCCATCCTTTCGGATCGATAATGAATTTGAAATAGGACACACCATACTGTCAGCTTTTCCTAAATCGTGCGCTTCACGCATAGTCAGATATTTAGCCAAACAATGGTAACATTAAATATGAGTTTCTAGGATACGATGACAGTTTCTAGGATATAATGATTAGATAAGAGATTAACCGTAATCTATCCCTGATTGTATTTCTAGCTAGGTATAAAGGTTAAGCGAAAAATCTCTTCTTAGAAGGACCAATGTAGAGATTAGTTAAAACCTGTTATTGTTATTTACTTCCTTTCATAAGACCTTACTTAATTTGACGCGAGTTATAATACAATATTAGAGAAATTTTATTTTAAACAAATAATTCTGAAATTAACAAAGATTTTTCTAAGGCGGCAGCCATCTGGAGGAACTGATCTTTAATATAAATAATCTAAATGGGCGAACCCTGGAAAGGCAGGAAATACGCCGAGACGAGAAAAAAAAATCAAACTAATTAAGCTGTATGAACATAATAACACAGCTCGACAATAATTATACCCCACCAAGAAGGAATCCATGGAAACAGCTAGAAATCAGTGACCACGCCAACGATAAAATCAACAAGGCAATATTTTGTTGTAATTTTCCAACTTGCACGAAGACTACATATTGCACAGTTAAAATACACATATGCTGTTTAAAAAAGTGATACTTCATAAGAAATCTTTAAAGATAGAAACATGTGACATTGAAAAAAGCTGTTATTTTCATTAAAAAAAATAACTGTTTCTTTTATTATAAATATAAAACCTATACTGAGATAACGCCGGGCAGCATATTTGTAGTACTTACATGGTCTGGACAACAGGGGGTGGAGGCTATGCCAACAAACAAATTATAAACGCCCAGATAACCTACCAAACCGGCGAATCAATCGAGGGTGGTGTCCTCACCCTGTAACCAGCCAAATGGAGTACATACATACCAGGCTGTTAGAATTGAGGCGCATAACGCCAAGAAAGAAGTTTGTTAGTGTTAGGAGTGTTTTGGGGGGATATTTGCGGTGCATAGTGCCGAGCATGAAGAGTGCTTTTTACCTGTGTCTTCTGATCTTACTCTTGATATCTCGTCTGGACGTTTCTGGTTTGTTTGTTGGCATAGCTCTACCCCCTGTTGCCCAGACAATGCATGTTCTACAAATATGCCGCCGGGCATTTGCATATTACTCAACATGTATTAACAGATCAAGAGTCTTCAAAGAAATCCTACCCCAGAGCATAATAACTCCACCGGCTTTAGTAAGAAAACGAGGTAGCAGTATCGTGCGCTCATACATCTGACTTCACAAAGTG
>JAHWFO010068719.1:11548458-11573913 GCA_023313115.1 Rhysida immarginata | reverse complement strand
TGTAATCAATTTTTAAAAGTGTGAAGTTCTTTTGTAATCACCCTGTATAATTCATCATAATTTACTTCAACTTTCTCCCCCTCTTCTTATTATCTATTACTGCATCTCCATTGTTACTTATTTTCAATGTCAACCTTTTTTCACATTATTAATTTAAATTATCCGAAACTGTTTAATGTGTTTATTTTTTAAAAAAAACTGAAGATAAGGAAAGGCTTTCCCCTGAAAACGTTATTTGTAAATTTGTATTAAAACCTACATCTATACTTCAACGTCATCATCAGTAAAAATTTACTTATTTTTGATTTCAACCTAAAAATCTTGAGTGCTAAAAATTGGTTCATCAGCGGAAATCATCAGAAAAATCCACATCAATTTGGACATCATCTAGACCTCAAAAAGTTGAATATCATCTAACCCAAAATTGTGGACTAAAAAGTGATTTTCATCATCTTTATTATTATTATTATTATTATTATTATTATTATTATTATTATTATTATTATTTTTACATTAATTAAGGAAGTGATATATTTAGATCGCATGTTTCATTCAAACATTTTATATAAAATGGCATGGTTTTACCAGTTTTTCAAATTTTCAAATTGAAATTTGAGAACCTTTTAAAAGAAAATTTCTTTGAGTAGGACTGTGAGCAGACCTATTATCTGCGAGCTGCAAAAATTTTTTTAATCTACAAGTCTTCATTTAAAAATTCTGTTTTTACAATATTTGGAATTTGGGAAGAAGCTCCCCTTAGATATTTCATTTTTTTATGTGAAATTGGAAGATTTTTTATTAAAGCGGTTTTTTTATATTAAACTTTGTAATACAGAAATAATTGCCGAAACTGTGGATACCGACGTATAAATAATGGAAAATACGAAAACACTAATCCACATCAATTTTTTTATTTCCTCAGATGCGCATTTCGGATTTCACAAATCCTTCATCAGTGACTGAATACAATGGACAATCGACAATCGAACAGTGCAGGTAAAACGAAACGAGTGGTCCGAAAGCAACGCTTTCACTGCCATACTCGTCCAGAAAGTAACCACAGGAAGTACACTGAACTAGGCGAGAAGCCAGATGAAACCTAGTTAAGTCATCCAGAGGATAAGATGGCGTCCTTTCCTATCAGGACGATAGTGTTGATTGTTGATTGACGAGGGACAAGGGACACGAGGAGCTAGGAGATCCAATATTCGGGAAATATCGCCTTTTGGATGTCGTCGAAATTGATGTCCAGAGGTGACGCGGCCTGCGATGTCTAAGAAGGCTTCTGAAGGTAAGCGGGTGCTCAAGAATACCTGCAACCAGAGGATTGGGATGGTCCTTCATCTTCGGAAGCAGCTTTTTCATCAATTCCTGACGTGATTCCCAATGGGAGGTATCTCAAAATCGTCGGCAATAGAAGTATTTGTTGCAACTCTCCTGTCAAGTTGAGCAATGGTCCTCAAGGTAACGTTTTGGAAAGTTTGGAGGTCCTTCCATCTGGACTTACATATTGTAGCCCATGCGGGCATACCATAAAGCAAGATGGTTCGGATTACCGTCCTATACAGCAACAATTTGCAGTCCAATCCAAGCGCGCTGTTTCGCCCCAGAAGAGCTACCAGACTGAACTTTGCCTTCTTTGCCTTGTTGATGGCGTAGGAGACATGGTCGCCCCAATTTAGCTTGGCATCTATCACCACTCCGAGGTATTTGTAATGTTTTACCCATTCGAGCTCTCTACCAGAAAGGAAGAGAGGACTCGGGGGTTTCCGAAGTTTCTTTGTAATGAACATTGCCTTGCATTTGTCAACATTTAGATTCAGTCTCCACTTAGCAAACCATTTCTCGCATTATGTAAGGCATTCTGCAATCGTTATATGACATGAGCGGGAACGCGAGCAGTGGTCATGATGGACGCGTCATCAGCGAACAGATACAGCTTGCATTTTGTTAATGTTGGGAAGTCATGGATGAAAAAGTTGAAGAGTGCAGGACCAAGAACAGAACCCTGGGGAACACCAGCTTTGACGTCACACGGGTTTAACATGGAACAGCCAACCTTTACACGAAATATCCTGTTCGACAGAAAGGATCTAATCAAGGCAATAAGATCGTCCGAAAATCCACAAGTAATCATTTTGTGTATTGGGCCTTCGTGCCAAACCTGATCAAAAGCTTTTCGGACATCCAAAAACACAAGACCACCATATTTAGGCAAGAAATTTGAGTGAGTAAAAAGCTACAAATATCTTGGTGTCATGATCGACTCCAAACTAAATTGGAACGACCAAGTCCAATACGCGCTCAACAAAGCTAAGAAAGCGAGGTTCAGTTTGATTGCACTTTTGGGGCGAAACAGCGCTCTTGGTGTGGATAACAAACTCTTGATATACAAGGTTGTGATTCGTACTATTTTACTTCATGTAATGCCTGCTTGGACTTCTATTTGCAAATCTAGGCGGAAGGATCTCCAGACCTTCCAAAATGTTGCTCTCCGGTCCATTGCCCAACTTGACAGAAGAGTTGCCAACAACCACTCTATCTATGAGGATTCGGGGATGACCCACATAGGCACCTTTGTCCAAACACTTATGAAGAACATGCTACCTAAGATGGAGAACCATGAAAACACCCTGGTTTCTGGTGTTCTGGACCATCCACTCGTTGTAAAGAATCCCCTCAGGTTTCGAAGACCGCGCCGTATTCTGGATGTCTGCTTTGATGACGTTAACAAGGCCGTCTTCCCCAACTATTGGATCTTTTAGATCCTGCTGATTTTTGGGACTGTATTCGTCAATCTACAATCTGACTCTCGTCCCTTCTGGGGACTTTTTCTCTGGAGGACTTAAGAGGTTCATCAGGCTTCTCACCCAGGTCAGTGTACCTCCTCTGGTTTACTCTTTGGGCGAGCGTGCAAAGTGAGCTTGGCTCCTGGACCACTCGCGTCTTTCTTTTCACTTCATTGTTCGATTGTCCATTGTATTCACTCACTGATGAAGGATTTGTGAAATCCGAAATGCGCATCTGAGGAAATAAAAAAATTGATGTGGATTAGTGTTTTCGATTTTCCATTATTTATATTAAACTTTGATATAAAATTTCAGTTTGTACATTTAATTGTCGAGGCTTCATAAAAGCTTTTTTTTCTTTACATGTAAGATTAAAAATTACAAATAGAAACTGGAGATGATACTCCAATCATAAGGAATTGATATTATCAGAAAAAATAATAGAAGGAAAATTTCGTGGAAGGAAAAATCCAGGTCGTGGAATTTTTTCATTTTATTTTTTTGTAAGATTAACTATAACGGTATAACTATACAATATATCTATAATATTTTTCACTCAACATATGCAATTTAAATCTGTTTTTTCTAATTTTTCTTAGTTTTTATCATAGACTTGAATTTAAACAACTATTGTAAACAAATAAGATCTTAGAGTGGGTTTCTCGTGTTTTATAGCATAAAAGAATGTGAAAACCTCTCTCCCCTTCTAAGAAATTACCTTGTTTGACATAGACGTCAACCGTAGCTAGATGTCAAAAAACAGAATGAGAAGGTTTCAAAACCACAGCCTTCTTCTTCTTCAATTTCTTTTGCCCCATCTCTTAAAAGGTTTCCTCCCAATATATCGAGTCACATGTGCTTGGTGGCGGGGAGAGGCTTCTCTCATGAATCCTGACGCCGTTCTGACAACCGCTGAAAGGATTTGTCACAACACCGTTACATTTTCATAAATAATAGCCTGACAGAAGAGGGTAAAACTGATCTTTTTTTTACATGTTATTTGTATTTAATTGTTTTAATCTTTATAAAAACAGTCTGTAACTAAAAAAGTCTGTAAAAATAAATAAATTAATTAATAAATTATTGAAGAAAACGTATGGCGTTTAATTAACCATCGTGGACCCATCTTGAGCTATTCTTAAATAAATAAATAAATACTTTTTGGATTGAAGATTAAATACTTTAATTCATTGAGAAGGTTTATGGTTTTAAATAAAATATTTAATTACAATGAAAGAAATTGAAATATAATAAGCGAATTTAATAAGGTTCAGTTTCAATTCACTTATACAAATATACCATTTGAAGTACCAATATGATTAGAGATTGCTAAACGATAAAAGGAAACATAGTAATGGAAGACTCTGGCGAAAACTAATACCCAGTCCTTAATCATACGACTTTTTTGTGCGAAAATCTTTTTGCACGGGATTTTTCATCAACTTAAGAAGCTCAAAGCGATTGCCATTAACCTCAGACACTTTGTTAGAATGGCGAACTGCTGCTTGGTAACGTTGGTCAAAATTTTCCGGTAAGATAGCTGCATATGCCGTTTCATTTTCTTCCCGAAGGGCCGCCATTGTAGTCGGTTTTCTGCGATGAACAACATCCTTTAGGTTCCCCCATAAGCCAAAGTCAAAAGATTAACATTCTTCATCCAGGAGAGCTCGACTGCAACTTTTCGTCCTATCCAGATAAGCTTCTTCACGGTGATAGTGTGATGGCGAACCGTCTTGGTGAAAGAAATATTCATTATTTCCATAAAGTACATGAGAAAGAAATCCATAGAATTGCGTCTATTTCAAACTTCAAAAATACATCATCCTATTTGAGAACATCTTCCAATATTCTCAGTGTGTATGCATTTTTTGGAGAACTCGTATGTATTATGGATGCCAAGTCATGGGAACTCATCCGTATTGTCCCCTCAAGAGATAACCCACAATAAACAGACACCTTTATTTTACTTTCAGGAAGATTCATATATTTCATAGTAATGATCCCATGACTTGCGTACAAAGATATATTCTCGAAATCGAGAAGTATGTCTCAAACCCCTGGTACAGAATAATTGAGTGATTTCCAAAGAGACTGGCGTATTGTTGGGATACGCCAATATGAAGGTGGTATCAGCCAGAGGTAATATGCCCTAAAGTTGAAGAATCCACTGTCCACCGTCAATAGGGTTTTTATGCAGTTCAAAATAACGAAGAAAACTATCGGATCTCGTTCAGTTCGACCTAGCCCAACACTACGCCACCTGAGGAAAACAAAATGGGAAGTAATATCCGTTGCGAGGCTTGCGGGGTTGGCTTGTGGAACTTTGAAAACAGTCTACGGACAGTTATTTCATTCCTCGTGCCGACATCCCACCTTTATTGACATTCGCAACCGCTTCGGATACATTACGCCCAAATTTGAATTCGTGCAAAATCACTAATCCCACACCAAGTCACAACCTAGTAGTCGGATCTACAATTTCGACTTGGCTAAATAATTAAAAGATTGCGCAACTATCTAATTAAAAGATTGCGTAGGGGGAGAGTGGGGCAATGGCGCCACCCTGGGTAATACCGCCACCCTCCATTCTGTAGTACTAATGAGTTTCAAATGCCTCTGGAGTATGCTCATCTCTTGAGGCCATTACTATTAGCAGTAGTCAATGGAATTTTTTCAAAGTTTACGTTCAGTTTGATTTTTGCAAGCTAAAACGCTTTTCTAGTGTTTTTCATCTAATTTTCGACCATCAAAATCGTCGTGGCATGTATACTTAAACAAACAGTTATCAATTCAGTCTTTATATACTTTGAAAACAACTTTGTGTAGGTGTATTTTAGTATAAAATGTTAGACTAATTGTTAAGCAGGCTAGTTGAAACAGCATCGCAACCGTCATATTGTGTGAATGGGGCAAACAACCGTCAACCGTCATATTGCCATCTCGCAACAAAGTGGACCAACGAATGTCTCAAGAAGCCATCAAACCAGTTGAAAATGTAACTTACGTGAAAAAAGTCGCAGCAAGCTTTAACATTGCTCGAACAACTTTACGTGACAAAATAAAAGCTCAGAATATGAAAAGCCCTATTGATATTTTATAAATACAAAGCTTGTTTTAAAAACAGTTCTTTTTTACAGCTTTGTAATATTTTCATTAAAAATTCCAAATATGTTCATGCTAAAAATTCAAAATATGTTTTACTAATTTAGGTGTAAAGGCAAGATTGCCCAACAGCAGTGGCAATACCCACTGATGATACGATATCTAATTTACATAGTGACTTTTAAAAAGAAAACGTTGGAATAAGCAACTTCTTACTGAATTTGCATTGATAACATAAGCTTTGAGATACTTTCGAACTAACAGCAATGACAACAGGAATATGTATGTGTAGAGAGGGAAGATTCAATACATATAAAATTATCAAAGCACAAGAGTCCATGGCAGAGATATGGGCTATCATCCATACCTTATGGATAATAAAGGAATTTAAGTCAAAAAACGCCACACCAAAAATGTTTCCTAATGCCAGGCAGCCTGATGCAAAAAGTGTATTAAATGCCATCTTCCACTTCCTACAAATAGCAACGTGGACAACCTCGATTAACCTTCTCCTTCACCAAGCCTCCATACAGATGTAATAATCCGCTTCCCAAGGTGCCCAGGACACCAAGGGATAAAGGGAAATGAAATGGCAGAACACTAAGCCAATATTGGAACAATTTATGGAAAACCTATGGATTACCCGTTCTCTGATGGACATTTCTGGTAAGCTAAATAAAAGAACATGGATAAATGGAACGAATCCTGGATAAAGAATCCCATCTATAAGATACTAAAAACACTATCACAAAACAAACTAAAACATTTGCGCCCTTCCCAGATTAAAAAAAAAAACCCGAACGGGGTACTGACCAACAACAGTCTATATCTACAAACTAAGAGTAATAACAACGGAAGTGCACGTATGGACAAAATGAAGCAATAGAGCACATACTACTCTCGTGCCCACTATACCTTCAGTCAAATAAATACCAGAACTGTTCAATAAAACACAAAGCATACACTTGTGTTCAATAAGTTTAATCATCCAAATTATTTTGTCACTTCAATAGGCTCCATTTGATGCCAACGGATAAGCTAGTCGTCGAAATGCATCTTATAGGCACTTTCCGGTATGGCCGCCTTCAACACCTTCTGCGAATTTTGTTTTATGACTCAAAACTCTTCCAGAAAGTGGTCATTTGAGGTTGGGAAACAGGAAAAAGTCACACGGCGAAGACGGTGCTTGGTCGATGACAGCCGTTGAGTTTTTGGTCAAATTTTTCGTACATGGGCCGAAATGTGGGAAGACGTATTATCGTGGTGCAAAATCCAAGAATTGTTCTTCCAGAAATCTGCCCTTTTCCAACGCTTCAGCACAAGAAATTTCATTGGCAACATAAATTTAAAGGCAAACCCTTTGTTTTCCTTTTCAAAAAAAAAAGAGCAGATTTTGTTCGACTAAAAAAACAAAACCAATAGCTTTAAACAAACTGGTTAACAGATCGCGCCAAAACTCTATCTGACAATTATGTACATGGATGCTGTCTTACAGCAAATAACAAAAAAAAAAAACCTTTTACGCGGGCTTAACGAAAAATTCCCGGAATTATTTGACTCAAAACGAAAAATACTAAAGAAATTGTTGGGAACGTGTCAACTGGACGAATGCAACTGGGCGCTGGTCAATGGATGATAACCAAGTGGGCGACGGTAAAACTTAACGATAACCAAGTAGACGACGAAAATTTTATAACTTGAAAAAGAAGAAGAGAAACTTTGCCATTTCGTTTTTTTATGGATATTTTGACGACAGAAACTGGGCGATGAAATATTTTAAAAGTTCAAATTTTACAAAATTAATTTTATTATGACTTTATTTATTTATTATTTTATTATTTTTACATATTATTATCTTACAAAATGATAGAATTAACCCCATGGAATAATTATACGATATTCCACGCAAATATTCAATTACATTTTATCATAGTTGTTTACCTTTCTAAGGATTCTTTCATCAGCTTCTTCATATCTGCTTTGTCGGACGTTGATAACCTATAATACACCTTTCATATTCTGCATCGTAACTTCTTTGAATTTTTCACAATTCGTCTATAAAAAGCCACAAGTTTGGATGTGCTACACCAACGCTTAATTGAAACGTTTGTTGTCCTTTTTGAAATATGCGATGGATTAGATTAGATAGTTAAATGACTAATGCAACATAAGTGTTATCGCTTCAGATGAGTTTGTGACTAAAAATCTTCTCTTTTTAATCAAACTTACCGATTGGGCACATGCTGCGTGATATTTAGAATCATTCTTTATCAACTTAGATTCTAAGTCTTAGAAAGCATGGTTCATTTACATTAAACTAGAAATAACTTGTCAATCATTAACTATCAGGAATTTTTTTTTTGGAGAATTTATAAAGTTATAAAAGTTACTTAAAAATTATTTATGACCCGATAAATAAATATATGGAATTACTTACAAAATACTTACAAAATTGTTTTGATGCAAAACATTTCATTACATTGTCCATTATATTAATGTTGTTCAATGCAAATGACTAAGAATTAAAAAAACAACAAACGGACTGGCAAACAAAACAATCATAGCGGATTGTTATGGTGGAAGGTCACATTCGCATATGTACGAGGGTATGAAAAAAACATGGGGGGGGGGGGGAGGGGAGGATATGCCGTACATTGGATGCAATTAGTTCGCTTAAAATTAATGCTACAGCTAGTTTTTCAGTGTTATAAAAATAATAATAATAAAAGACTTAACCAATTGATATAAAAAATACGTCATGTCACAATTTAAGGTACCCTCTGAGTACGCGAATTTCATTTGGTTTTGCTATATGCCGTTTCGGTAGAGTTAGCTCCACAAAATTGGTCACATACGTAGGTGCAGACGGAATTTTTTTGTTTGTTTGTTTTGTTTTTTCAAATGTTCAATATATCTTCTCGAATCATGAGTTTTTAAATCGATTTCAAAGAAAAATATTTTTTGAGTTGAGGAAATGAACACCTTACAGGTCCGCCTATGTGTTCGTATACAGTACAATCTCCCGAACTATCTCCTTTTCAACAACCAAAAAACAACCAAAAGAAAACATTCTAGCTACAGCGTTTATTTCACTTTAAGTTTTTGGGGTGCGGCGATTATTTGAGGGCGGCGTTAAATAAATTCATTGCTTCACATTCTTGCTTCCTTTTTTAATTGCGGTTTTTTTTTTAATTTATGGCTAAAGATTTTAAATTTCTATTCGTTTTCTTAATAAAATTAATTTACATTTATCTTGACAATAAAAAATTTTTTTAAATAATAATGGTAAATAATTTTCCAATGATAAAACTGCGGCGTTTATTTCACTTTAACTGTTTGTGGCGCGGCGTCTATTTGAGGGCGGCTATTATTCAAAACGCAACAGAATGTTCTCTCCTTGACCCTATAAAGAAAGCGTCGAAAAAAGTGCAATAACAAATAACAGATACCAGGGATACATGAAGAGGGGAGTACACGGGTGATAGCCCCCCCCCCCCTCCCCATTTCATCCCTGCGGATACCAATCACTCACTCCCACTGCTTCCATCAACTGCACCTCTTTTCAAAAATATGTACCTCTGAACAACAATCTCTAAGTTTACCTCATTCACATCCAGTGATGCCTCAGAATAAATAAACTCCCGTTTTTTTCTGCTCACACAACAACAGGTCAATCTCTAGAGAGTTCTTTTAAGAAGAGAGAGGACAGAAGAAGAAGAAGCAGAAGAAACTTTGAGGCAGGGCTAGAAAGATGATTGAGTAAATTATATTCTCCATCACGAGAAGGCCCATGTTTGAATTTTATAAAATATTAAAGATTCCTAAATGCACTTTTCCTGTTATTTACAAATAAACCATCTTAAAAAGTCGATGTTCTGAATGTCCTCTTTCATGAGGCATATGAATGCCTTGGAGGCCAGCTTAGTAGGTAATTCTCAATTTCGTCACCCGACGTCGCCTCGTCTAACTCATTCATAAGATCAGCTGGGTCAAAAGCAGAGGGAAAATGGCTAGGATAGCGAGATGGACGGATGAGTTGGTGGTGTGGATGACGGTCGGTTGCATGTGATCTCCGAAGATTCGGAGCTCGACTGTTCGCCATTAGAGGAATGGGGGAGGAAAATGTAACGATTAAGCTCGTAAAAAAGTTGAGTTCGAGAAAAACTTGATAATAAACCACTTGTTATGAAGCTAAAAATCGCCCCCGATACCAAAATGAAGCAGATTAAATTGATCGTTCATCAACCCAATTTCAGCGGTAAACTTAAAAGAAACAAGTTCCATTTGCCTCATGATTAACGAAAAACATAATTTAACGATTGGCAATGGTTTCTGATTATATTTGCAGAGGAAGATTTAATAATCAATCCTAAAGATTTTCCAAGTGTCTCTATAGGTGATGTTTTGGAGATCTATCTTCCTGAAAATGATTTTAGGTGGAGAAAATTATACATACATTTTTTTTAAATTATAAACCAAAAAAATTAATTATCCACGAAAATAAATTCTTAAACTGACTACATTATGAAACAAAAAATAATTTATTTCCATTTTTATTTTCCCCCGCTAGTCGGTTACTGCTTCAAGTGACATCTCTCAAAGAATTCCAGCAGAAAGGTTTCTGTCATATAATCTGCTTATATACACATAAAGGAATAAAGTAAATAAACATTTTTTTTTTTAATATAAAATTTTATTTTTAACGGATGAAAACAGATGCCATTAGCGTAAAGCAGTCCATCGCAAACACCTTCCAATTGCGAACGTATGCCGATGTCATAGTGAATGTTGTGAATTTGAAAGCAAGTTCCCAAATTTTCTTTCTTTTGGTTTTCTTTTTTCTACCGAGAGTATTCTAACATAGTTTATCTTTGAAGGATGTTACGTTGGATTCGGTAGAACTAACTTTTAAAGATCAGTACCTAGGACGAAGCGATATGTGGAGGCTAAAGAAAAATCTGGTAAAATTGTGGTTAACGGAGTAATACTATAAGTTAACGAGTAAAATATGAAACTGGAATTTCATTTGTTTTTATTTTTCTAGGAAACAACCTGTGTATATTTGAACAAAAAAATTGAGTTTTGTGGGATCAGGTCAGTTATTGAATCTATTTTTAATGTACTCCACAAAAGCACGTGTATAGCTTAACTACGAGGCAGCTTCAAAAAGTTCCTGGAAAAAGGATTTAAAAACTGAAATGCTGTATTGCAAATGAAAAACTTGTTATTAGTAGCTCGCAACAAGTCTGTGGATGCATTATTATTGTTACTGCATTTTTCGAATATGCACATTACATGTGTACTTTCATTCTGAGTCATTCACAGTTCATTGCATCATTAGGTACGAGGATCGATCAGTAAAAAAAGTTTCTTGCTGCCTAAAAAAAATCTTTCACTATTAAGAAAAGTCACAAACACGACTTTCCACAAATTACCAAGTCAATTCAGACATTTGTCTGATCACTGGACCAATTTGTTTATTCCAGTGTAATAAAAATCAGGTCTCTGTTGATCTAGCCAGGCTTTTGCAGCTGTTCTCGCTTCTTTGTCAGAAAAAAAAAAATCACTTTTCAGCCAAATGCTGTTTCAGATGAGGAAGCTAGTAAAAATCGCTTGGAGCCAAATCTGGACTGTAAGATGGATGGTTCCACACTTTCCATTTGAACTTTTGGAGCAATTCCTATGGGCAGTGTGCGGCCTGGTATTGTCATGCAGAAGAATGACTCCATTGGTTAACATGCCTGGACTTTTGCGACAGATGGCTTCGTGCAATCTTTTCAAATATATCAAAGCCCAAAAATGTCTATGAGTGAGGAGAAAATTGCCGAGGTTAGAGAGATTGTGCAACCTGACAAGTGACGATCAATACACTGATGAAATTATTGACCCTGCAACAATGGCAAAGAATAGATTCCAGGAATGCTTTCAACAACCATACACTCGTTGGCAAAAATGTGTGGCTGCAAAAGGACTATACTCTGAGAGACCTGTTGACTAAATTTGTATACCGGTTATTTTTTTGAATTAAAAATCATTTCTGGGATCTTTGTGAAGCTACCTCTTATATCTGCTCTCTGCGAATTGAAAGTTGAAATAAATTTGAGTTTAATTTGCAATGGTTTATCAAACAAATAAGAATTTTTATGGCATTTGTAATTAATGACATATTTTTCCAGCTCATTCAAGATTAAACTGAAGGGGGTCTAGGCTGAGCTCATCGACAAGCAGTCGACTGTCGACAAGTGTCAATGGTCACGTGGCTAATGACGCATTTGTCGATCCGAGCTAGCATGAAGACGACTTGTCTACAGTGTCTACAGAGTCTACAGTGTAGACTTGTCTACTTGTCTACAGAGTCTACAGTGTACAGACTCTACACCGTCGATTTTCTAGTGTAGACTTTGACCATCGACAACTGCCTTAAGAGCAGTCGACTATGCACATTCTTGTCTACAATTCAAGAGCAGTCGATTATGCACTTGGCGATCGTTATTTCAGAATTTAGCAACAGATTTCTTATTAAAATCTTTTTTACTTCGTTTCCGGCCTGCAGGCTAAATACACATAGCTCAAGAATACACATTTTCTAAAAATATTAACAAAAACTTGTTTAAAAATATTTACATACATGAAGCACTCTCTTGTGCTACGAAACTTGAACTGTGAAAATAATAATATACTGTGTCTACACGTATGTGTTTATGTATATATTTATGTGTATACATGGATAAATGTGTAAAATTATGTGTAAATGTTTGTAAACTTGTGTATATCAATGTATATCATCTAGCCATGCATGTGTAAACTTGTGTATAAATGTGTAATATGCCACTTATCGACGGTTAGATTTTGTCGAGATCGACAGCTTGTCGATGAGTTCAGCTTAGACCCCAAGGTTAGACAAGGATGCATGATGTCTCCTTGACTGTTTAATCTATACATGGATGCATGCATACTGGAAGCTGAAATGAATGAGCTTGACATGAAATTAGGAGTTGAAAGAACATGCTATTTAATATGCAGATGATTTTTAAAACAACAGGAAAAATTCTACAACCCAGATTCAAACTAGAGACCTGGAGTATCTTGCTCCTCGCTTGTTACAGCAAAGTTATCTCCAAGTGTCCTAAAGAATGTTAATCAGTGAAAATGAAAGCCCAATGATAGATCAGGCACCTCACTCGCATATTGGGAATTTCTCCTTTCTAAACCATCAGCAAGCTATAAAGTGATGATAGAAAATTGAAGCTATGCTTTAAGAATAGAGAATTAAACTTGGAGATCCAGTGCAGGGGCGTAGCCAGAAATTTTTAAACACGGGGGACCTGATGAAATCTTGGCTATTCTTTTTTTTATTAAAAGTTCTCCCCAACTAGATTTAACTTTATAGGCTATGGTGAAATGGGTCCTCTATAAAAAAATGCTTCACAGAAATACTTCAAAACCAATTTATATTATTTATTGACTCCTTATAAATTCTTTCTTTACATCTTGAATTTTTTTTCCGACGGATGGGGGGGGGGGGGGGGGAGATGGACCTGGTGTTTCCTCCCCTGGCTATGCCCATGCAGGGTCCTAGCTGGTAGAGATGAGGAGCTAGGTCCCTAGTTTGAATCCAGGTCAGGAAATTTTTTCCTCTCATCTTTCATCCATATTTAATTATCTAAGCTAGAGGCATAAGTTCTATTATCTATCATCACTTTACAGACGATACTGTCCTTTTTTCAGAAAGTGGAGTTCGTTTAGGTGTGCTTGTAGAAAGGTTGAATGATGTGTTTGAAAAACAAAGATGAGAATTATGGTTGAGAAAGTAATGGTGTTTGTTTTTGAGAAGGGATGGATTAAATGAATTGCAAGACAGAAGTGAATGGATGTAGTTGGGAGCAAATGAATGTATTTGTATCTTATTTGGAGACCATGTTTGAGAGAGATGGTGAGATTTCAAGAAAAAGAAGATCTGGGCTGCAGTCATAAGGTATCCTGGGCAAGTATGCAAGTAATGAGAACTTATTGATTTATGCAAAAAAACCAATCAACCAAACGTGTGATGTGGCATGATTGCTGCTGATGCAATTGGGCCTACTTTCTTGACATCTACTTACAGATTGTATAACAGTACACCATTGTTGAACTTCCATTAGAGATCTGATTGGTGGGGTATTTCCAGCAGCATGGTGCACTATCACATTTTGCCTGTAGTGTTTGTGCTTACCTTGACCACACATTTCCAGTCATTGGATAGGTTGCAATGGACCATTGCTGTGGCTTCCATACTCCTCTGATTTGAGCCCTATGATTTCTGGATTGGGTGTGCTGAAGGAACGCATGTATGAAGGGTAGTCAAAGTTTTAATTATCATTTCAAAAAAATAAAGTTGTTTAATTAATTTTTTTTGTATGCGAGTACATGTCTGCAGTCCTGGTACACGTTGAAATCCTCGCGCCACAATACCACAGCATGCTGCTAGAGGGACCAAAACCAAATAGCGCAGCCCATTGATAAAATGGAGTATCATGCGGTGATTCGTTTTCTGCTTTTGAAGGGGAACAACACTGCAACAATTCATGCTGAGTTGGTGGAAGTGTATGGCAACAATGCACAATTATATGACACAGTGGTTAGGTGGTGCAGACGCTTCCAATGTGGACTGACAAGTCTGAATGACGAACAACGAAGTGGCAGACAATCTCTCCATGAAGAACCGGGAATCGCAAGAGAAGTGGAGGCCCTGGTGCTCGAAGACCGGCGTATTACAATCGAGACAATAGTGGAAAAACTGAAAATCAGTCATGGATCAGTTTTCAACATTTTGCTGCTGTCCAAGGGGATCTTTTTGCTTCACGACAATGCCCCAGCTCATTCTGCACAGGACCAACACCTCCTAAAGATAAGGCCTGAGCACGAAAACGTCATATATTGTTACATCATCATATGAGGTTATGTTTAATCGCATTTCTACCGCTAATAAGCCCTAAATTATGTCTTCGCATGATGATGTAACAATATATGACGTTTTCGTGCTCAGGCCTTATCTTTAGGAGGTGTTGACAGGACACACATTCACACATTCTGCTCTAAACTACAACAGTCGCTAACAAGTTATAACATTCATTACCTTTTGATAATAATAGGCCTAACCTCAATCAGCTGTTGATAACATTTGGCCCAACATTAATTAGTTATCGATAACAATATGTCTAACAGTAATTAGCTATTTTTAACAATAGGCCTAACAGCAATTAACTATTAACAACAATAGGCCTAACATTATTTAGCCATTTTTAACAACAGGCTAACAGTAATTAGCCATTAGTAACAATAGGCCTAATATTATTTAGCCATTTTTAACAATAGGCTAACAGTAATTAGCTATTGTTATTAAGCCTAACAGTTAGGATTGTTAGCAGTGCCATTCTAGCAACGCATGCAGACAATTACTTATACATGGATACAGCGATCCACTTAGGCCTCACTGCTTAATATATTAGGGCTACCAGACCATCCCGGTTACCTGGGACATATTACCAGGTTTATAGACTTACGGTAAATAGTATATATACATAAACAGTAGGAAAATAAAGTATTCCAATGAATCTCTTTTATTCTGCACTTTACAATGCCATCAGTGATGTGCATCTTGTAATGGCAAGAAGTGTCCCGGTCAAGTTTAACTTATATCTGGTAGCCTTAAATATACATATCTATCAACATACCATAATTAGCAGATGTTTTCAAGTCAGTCACAATGTTTTACAATATTTTAATTTCATTTTTAGTTTCATTTGTAATTTTATTTATTTATTTCCTGGTAGTTTTGTCAGGCAACCTAAATGAATTGTTAAAAGGAAACAAGTGCGTGCTCCAAGCTCATATCAACAATGCTTAAATGATTAAAATGATAAACAAAAAATAATATTGTATTCTTTTATGACTCATCACTACGAATCGATTGATATATCACATGACCTATGTTGGTATTCATAATAATAGTGTACATGCTTGATGAGGTTCCACGAAAGTGCATTGAAAGTTTATCAATTTTCAAGTTTTCGTGTAAATGCCAGATAGCTGGACTGACCGAGCTGGCATTATTATTATAGGTAGCTTTAGCATTAATAAAGGGTTATTGAAATATTCTCAAGGGGTCATTACTCAAACGTAGCATTTTTAAAATCAAAAAGAAAGTCTTATTCGTTTGTTTCTCGTGATACCTGATAGAATGACTATTGCGTACTCTAAATTGCCAGTGAAAAATTTTAATAGGGAGGGTGTGGGTCTCGTTAGTCAAATCAGATGAGATAATCTCAGGAAGGGTATCTATTGAATAGTGAAAACAGATTTTGAGAAAGTTAAACAGTTCTCGAGATATCATAAGATATACAGACGGACGGACAGACAGACAGAGTGAAACCAATACATGTATATGCTTTCAGCATCAGCAGATAATCAACATGCTAAAGAATGAGTCATTGTCTTCTTAACTTTGCAAGTCCACCAATCACCATTTGTAGTTTTATGATGTTTTATCGAAATATATCTGCAAAATAAACCTACTATACTGTTAATTACAGATCTTAACACTCCATTTTATCATTTTAGAATTGAGTTATATATTTTCACGAGTCGTATATTTTTATTTATATTATACAGGTGTGAAGTGTTTGAAATGTGGTCTCAAGGTGATCGTGTTGCATCTGGAGTGATTACTGATGATACAAAGGTTAGAATAGAAACTAAATGAAACAGTATATTTAGAATTTAATTTATTTTAATTTTGTTAATTGCTGTGAAATTTTTTGTATTCTTCAGATCGTATTTCGTTCATTAACAAGTCAGGTATATTTGTTCATTCAAATGAGTTCAGAAATGTGGGATACCGACATCAATGGCGATTTGTATTTTGAGAAAGCAGTCAATGGCTTCTTGGCTGATCTTTTTGTAAAATGGAAGGTGAAAGACCAATTGCATTAATAAGAATGGCATTCCGATATTTTAAAATATACTTGTTCACATATAATTTTTTTTTTTAATCTGCTTTTAACAATTTATAATTATATAGAAAAATAGTAGTCATGAAGTGACGATTGTTTTGTTCTCAAGAACATACTACGAAGCACAAAGCATAGAAGAATTTCCTGAGTCAATGCGAGAATGTTTGCAGCAAGATTACAAAGGACGTTTTTATGAGGATTTCTACAGGTAAAGAAATGCTAGGGCTCTTGCTGTTGAATTCCATGTGTAAAATAATTACATGCAACTTAAATTAAATACTAGTGTAAAACAAAAAATGTTCTTTAAATACATTGTCAGCCATGAAAATCGCTAAACCCGAAAGTATGATTTGCAATGAAATTAAAGCCACATGCAGTACCAAAGGTGCAATGCAAATGATTATAAAGTGGCGTTGCTGAAACTTCATCGCAACATGTGATATAGAGGACAGTCGGAGCCTTTACCCAGTGCTTAAAGGTTGGAAGGTCAGAATTTTTCATGTTAAGAGGCAGATCGGTATGCCACAGTATCGTGCCGTAACCGTCAAGAGAGAAGGCCTCTGCAATGAGACGTAATACAGTCAAATCTCGCTAAAGATATCTTCGGGATCAGAAAAAAATATCTATTTAAGCAAAGTATCCCTTTATCCGGAGTAGTGATTTTTGTTTAAAAAAATATAGTACTCAACACTAATTGATTTGAACAATGTCTTAATATCTACTTTTATAATACTTTTGATTTTCTTAATACGAGATATCACTGCTTGTCCTACACCAAATTCCGAATGACAATCGACAATCGAACAGTGAAGTGTACTGAATTCTGAATGACCCCTTAAGAAGTTTATATAGTGGATGCAGTGCTATTACTGACCAAACAGCAATTTTAGGCAGCAGTGCTCATTGGCTTAGAGAGAGATGAGGAAGTGGCTATTATATGCAGAATATAATACATGTCACTCACCAGAAACAGTAAAGAGAATGTATCTGCCAATGACATCATAGTAGTGCGTTTAGAGATATTTTATCCGTTTAACAGGAGTTTACACAAATTTTAGCATAGAAATTTGTCCTTTAAGCAGATTATCCTTTTATCCCATATCCTCTTAAGCAGATTTAAAATGCATTGAAATCAACTAAAGAAAAACAGGACTGTACACTCTGTATCCTTAGAAGCGGATTATCCTTTTATCAGGTATCATTATAGCAAGGTTCGACTGTACATTGTTAAATCATCATAAATAGGGCAAATTTAGGGCTTATTATTGGTATAAATACGAATAATAATGTCCTATCTATGATGATGTAACAATGTATTACGTTTCATTGTGGAGGCCTTCTCTCTCAGTGGTTAAATGGTCCTGTTCACGAAGAAGATTACCTCCCACACTCGTTTCAATGGTGTCATATGTTCACAAAGGTAAAGCAATTCCTCATGCGAAAACAGATTCCAGAACTTTACCACCCTCTATGTTTTCCAGCCCTGTCACCACCAGACATCTTCCTGTTTCCTCGTTTGAAATCAACAATGAAAGGACACAGATTACTCAACGTTTTGGATATTCATACGGCTGTGATGAGGGAACTTCAAGCAGTGCCAAAAGAGGATTTTTCACATACCATGCAACAGTTGTAAAAATGATGCCAAAAGTGTATTGTGGCCATGGGGCTTACTTTGAAGGGCAGTAAAGTATCATTTCTGAAATACCTGTCCCTGTTTGTTTTTCCGAGTCATTCACTGAACTTTCCGTCTCACCTTGTGTCCTGATTACAAATAGAAAAAAAGAAGGAAAAATTCCACAACCTGGACTCAAACCAAGGACCATGCCTTTCGCTGACACTCCTCTAACCAATTGAGTATCATGGATGTGAACTGTTACAAAATATGTCCACATATAGAGGCGTCAGACATATGATACTCGAGGTTCATTGAAAAATGTCCACATAGACTTCCATGATGCCACAAATTTTTCCTTGAGTTGAATTTTTCTTATTTGAAGAGTTTCTTCAATTATATTATTCTCTTTGAGTTGAAGTTCATCAATTTATTTAATGCTTTAAGGGTAAGGAGATTCCTGATTTGCAAATTGAGGAACTGTTTCGCCGATTGATCGAGCTATCATATCATCTTGAGGAATGTCATTCCATGCTCATTTTATATGTAGGTATAACTGGGTGACAGCCGTAGGTAGCTGAAGGGGAAGAATGACATGTTGTCTAATCCAATCACATCATTGCTCGATTGGAGAAAGGTCTGGTGAATGTTGGCCAGGAAAGTTGACGGACATGTTGTAGAGCAAGTAGAGTTACACAAGCTGCATGTGGACAGGCCTTATCTTGCTAGAACACCATGTTTTTCATATTGTCCAAAAAAGTAATCAGACGGACTGTAGTATGTTCTAGAAATAGGATGCAGCATTTGGTGTCCATTCTATAAATCAGATGTAGGAGACTGTTGAAAGACACAGCTCGCAAGTATAGGAGCGAGCCTGGTGTCGAAGGTGTATACACATTGAAATGTGGCTCTCGCCTGGCACATATACAAATGTCACTCATGCCCAGACAGAAATAACTTTTATCACTGAACACCACCAACGTCCACTCATTCCTCCAAGCAGCACTTTCTTGGCACCATTGGAGGTGTATCTGATTGTGTTGTGGTGTATGTGACAGTCTCGTCAAAGAAACCTATAGTTGCAGTCCTGCTTCCAGGAGTGATTGCAAATGGACAGATTTGGTGTGATTATGGCTCTGATTTGAGAGGATATGACTGTTCAGTCTGCTAGAGCAACCTTTCGAATACGCTGTTTTGAACCACATCAGCAGGTGAATGATCCTTCCTCTTCCCACCATCTCCGACAGCCATGTACTGCAGATGCCTCATGTACAACACTGCGCATTGTGGTGAAAATACCATCCTACCTCCCAAAGGCTCACTATGTACCCCCTCTAAAACTCCATTAGCTGGACAAATGGTGAATGGTGAAACACCTGAAACAAGAACATATGGTACGTCACGATCTTGAAAATTAATGATCCGATTTAAGTTCTGTCTATAAAATCAGCAATGTAACATCAGTCCTTCTGGGTGTTCAGTTTTCAGTTGCCAACTGTGTATTTCAGTTAAAATTCTTACAGAACATTATTCTTACATAACTCAAAAATGTCATGTTTTCCCTCTAGTATCGATTTCTAGATTCTTTAATAAAAATTGGAACTTGAGCTATTTATGTTTTAATTTATAACATTTCTGCAATGAATTGTCTCTAGAGTTGTGGTTCAGAATGAACGATATGAAGACTGGACTGTGATTTTAGTGGAGCTCAAACGGCTCTTCAATAAATATCCTTCTTCTGTGCTAGAGTATCACAAGAACAGTGATCGATATATCCCCAAGGCCGTTAACTCCACAGCTGCACAAGGCAATTTTTTAGAAGTTCTCAATATGTCTCTAAATGGTAAGATTTTTTTTTGTTAAATCAATTTTTTTTAATATAATAGTTTTAAGTATTTCACTAAAGATTAACCTTGTTCTTTTTCTTTCAGTCTTTGAGAAGCATTATTTGGATCGAAGTTTTGATAGAACAGGTCAACTGTCTGTTGTGATAACTCCTGGAGTTGGTGTATTTGAGGTTGACAGAGAATTAACAAACATAACAAAGCAGAGGATAATTGATAACGGTAATGCTGCACTTAAATTTTTATTGTTTCTTTATTAAGATTATAATAGAAAATTGAAAGATCTAAAAAGTGTTGAATTTCCTGAAAATTCAGGGAAAAAAAAATTAAAATCCTAAGTAGTTGCTTAAGAATATTTATTTATTTATTGATTATTAATCCAATACGTCCATCCAGGGCCTGTATGGCCTGAGGCCGACGAGTTGGGTCCCTGGATGAACCTGGATTAAAGACTGCTGTCTGATGGTCACAGCAGCCGGGGGGTGAAGATTGTGAATCACGGATGGTCACCCATCCAATGACTAGCCTGTGCCTGATGTTGCTTAACTTCTGAAGTTGTGTTTCAGTGAAAGGCCACGGCCTCCCCCTACTAATAATATTGTGGCATTATATTTAAAATATTGACCTTTCAGTTAATGTGTCCACAGGAATTATAGTAAATTATTATCTAAGGAATTTGCTTTTATAACAATTCATAGAGAGACATTATGCAGCGTGTTTACCAGTACTTTGAAGTGATCCACCCAAATGTCTATAAATCTATTAAAATTGTCAACAATCTATTAATGCTTGCTATAGGAAAGTGAGGATGCACAATCTGATGTTCACGTCAAATTTGACCCTTGACTTCTTTAAGGGGTCAAATCATAACTTTTTAACTGTGTAAGGTATATTAAAAATGGGAATGGAAAACTTGTAGAACACACCATGTTTACCCCTAAATCACCATTTTTACAAAACTTATTTTTTCATTTCACAAGAAAATTAGAGAAAATGTTCAATTTGGTTACCATCTGAAGAAATACAAAATTGTAATCGTAAATAAGTAAATGTTGTTTGAGAAATGTTTTTCAAGTCATCCAAGTCTCTGGGAAAAGTTTGATACACAGCATCCTTCACATAACCCCCCAAAAAAATTTCATGGGAGTCAAATCAGGTGACCTTGGGGACTTCCAAACAGGACCAAACTGTCCTATCGACTCAAAGTACGTCTCAAGAGTTGTGACACTTCAGTAGTTCTGTGGGGTGGTGCCAGATCAAATCATACATGATGAAGTTCAGCCAAAGACAAACTTTCTGCCAAATCAAAAAAACACATTTTGAATAATCAGATTAGCATATCGTGCACCAGTCAATGTACCTTGTGAAAATTTAGACCAATTATTGTTGAATTAAACATCCTGCACCAGACATAAGTTGACCATCTGTATTGATGGTTTGTGTTCCTGTTAAAGTTGGATTGGTTTGTGACCAGAAATGTAAATTACAGTGGTACCTCGTATAACAAATGCTTCGAACAACGAACAATCTGCATAACGAGCGCAGTTCAGAGCGAAAATCGACTCTTGCAATGAACTATGCCCTACATAATGAACCAAGCACGTGCGCTCACACGTGTTTGTTTTGTTGTGGTTTGAACATGGTTCGTTGCGCAAGTTGATTTTCACTCCAAAACCACCCCACAGAACGAATCAAACATGTGCACACAGACGTGTTCGTTTTGTTGTGGTCACATGTGCTGAAATCAAAAAGTGATGAAAGCACAAATAAATCTATAGCCAGAAGGAGATGAAAATCTATAGTGCAAATAAAAATAGGCTTAAAAGGGATTAGAAACATTAGATTGGGGGAGTGTTTTTTTCTTTTTAAGGAGTTTGTCGCCAATTTTTTTGTCTCAGGAACGAATTAAACTCTTTTCCATAAGTTAGTATGTAAAAAAGTGTCTCACATAACAAACTTCGCTTAGTAACAGATTAGGTTCATTATATGAGGCACCACTGTATAGTTATTTATAATACCATCTTGAATAAACATAGACTCATCACTCCAGAGAATGCACTTATTTACATTACTGTTGACATCTAGCTTAACAAGCATCCTCAACTTTTGGTCTTGCTCTCTTTCAAGTGCATGAACTTGGGGTTAGATGGTATGGAGGATAATTATGCTTGTGAAGTATATTCCAAATGCTTCGGCATGATAACCCACATCCCGAAGACTCATTTCTAATTATGATACTTGCATGAAGATTTGCTTTAAAATAGGCGATCACATCAGTGTCATCAATGGTTCTCTAATTGTGTTTTGGGATTATATTGATGTACACACCCAGTTCTTTGTAATCTGTTTATTACTCTTAAAATAATGCAGTGTGTGACATTAGATTGAGGAAATCTATTGCAATATTCGCGTGCCACAGTACGATAGTTTCTGCTGCATTCACCACAAATTCTAATCATTTCTAGCCTTTCTGCATTGCTATAGGATGGCAGTTTCAGCCATTTGTTTCCGTCTAATGAGTGTGCACTACTACATTACTGTTTTACTCTTAAATGTTACTAAAATTAACAACAGAACTGTCCATTTGGGAGAAGGGTGAGGGAAAAATCATATTTAGTAGAATGCTTCAATAAACTGTCTTAAAAAAGGTTGTTTTTTTTCTAATTTTCTTGTGAAATAAAAAAAATAAAGTTATGTAAAAATGGTGATTTAGGGATTTAGGGGTAAACATGATGTGTTCTACAAGTTTTCCATTACCACTTTTGTTGCATCTTAAAAATGCATTGCCATTTTGTTAAAAAGTTATGATTTGACCTCTTAAAGAGGTCAGAGGTCAAATTTGACATGAACATCAGATTGCGCATCCTCACTTTCCTATAGCATTGTATTAACAGATTGTTGACAATTTTAATAGATTTGTAGATATTTGGGTGCATCACTTCAAAATAAACAACCTGTACATTCAAATGTTAAAAGTCATGGGATAGCTTCTCAGTAAAGTGTCAGATCCCCTTCTGGGCAGACAAAGAGGATTGCTACCCACAGGTCCCTACTATTGGTAGGTGACAGATCTTGAGTGCGCAGGTACCTCTCCAACAAGTGTCCCACAAATGTTCAATGGGTTTCATGACTGGGGAGCGAGCTGGCTATATCATTTGTTGGAATTCTCCTGAATGTTCATCAAACCAGTTCTGTGCCACTAGGCCTCGATGAGATGGAGCCTGCTGGAAGACATGATCATTGTGGAGGTACATATAGAGTGGCCTGCAGGGTGCCTTGTTCACAACTTGACTTCATGATTTCATAGGGGGGGGGTCTTTGTCACACTTGGGCCCTTCCATCAGCTTGATGTACCCTGTATCCATATACGGTCTCCCAAGATCGTTGCAACATGTTCATGAGCCCAGGTGATGCACTGTGTCCAGTATTGTTGTATTAGCACTGATACTCGGATATGTCTTCTGCTCTCAGAACTCATGGATATTAAAGCACACCATACCGATCTGCTGGATGTGGACCTATATTGAATGTGGGCTCAATTTCATCTACTGCAGGTTGTTGGTTAGAATGGACAATTCTAGATAGACATTGGTGGTCACTGTTGGAGAGCAGTCAAGGTCTGCCACTGCATTGTCCATTGTGGAAGGTTAATTCTCTCCAGAAAGTATTCCCTGTACACACTGGACACGGTGGACTGCAGAATGTTGAATTCCTGAACAATATCAGAAATGCACATGCTTCTGGGAGCCACTATCATGCCATGTTTAAACTCAGAAAGTCCTCATCACTTTGCCTTTAAAGTATTGATTTTATGAGTATTGCTAATGCAAATCCAAATGTCACTGATTTAATAATTATTTCTTCACTCAAACACATTCACTGCAAGAAATACTTAAAATCACTTTTAAATCAAAATTAAAACAAAAATCTTTGGATTCAAGCCAAATTTCAAATGCAGTGTAAGTCCATGACAGTTGTCTCAATGTTTTGGCATGATATTCTAGAGTGCATGCGTGTTGATGTGTGCATTATAATAGGAGGGCTATTTTGTTTTTTTTTCAACCTGCAGTGGGGCATAAAATAAAGACAAGTGTGAATAACAAAATGATATTATTACCAGGAGTCAAGTACAGTGAAAGTTACTTTTCAACATTATCATTGTAAAGATTGAGACATTTGTCATACTAGTGGATGAATTTTCCAATACCCTCTTCATGAAAGTTTGCTACCAACGTGTTAAGATAGGTCTCAACAGCATCTTGAAGCTTTTCTTGGAAAATGCACAGGCAATTCACTAATGGTAAACCTCCGTCTCTCTCGTACCACTTGGTCAACTTGCTGAACAACATCTTCACTAGCGACCGACTCTCATTCTTGTCCATCTTCATCATGAACATCAGTTTGGCTATCTTTATATTTCTTGCACCATTCTCGCACAATACCATCACTCATGCAGTTCGCATTGTATACGCGGCTCATTTGGCGATGAAATTTTGCTGTGCTATTTCCTTCTGCCTGTAGAAAACGAATGACGCTATGCAATTTGTACTTAGTGGGCAAATCAATCATGCTGGCCGTGTTAAGGGGCCTGCCGCTTGGCTCCAACTAATGTGTTGGACTCGACATTGGCAAACGAGAGAGCTGTGCAGTGCATGATTGGAATTGAAAAAAATAGGCCTTATAGTCTTCCCACCAAAAACTGCATAATTTTTTATAATATGTTACTTATAAGATGTAAATTCAGTGTATATTATGTAGAAACTCTTTAAGCTGTAGTGTAAATATATCTAGTGCAGTAGTTAAAAAACTCTTTTAAACTTTAACCATAAAAATAAAGAAAATGAAGAAAACATTGTATGTTTGCAAGCTTGATAAGGATTAAAGTGAAATAGGCTGCTTTTGATTGTAGGTGTGGGAAGTGATCTTGTATGCCTTGGAGAACAGCCGCTACATGCTGTGCCTTTATTCAAAGTAAATTTGGTTCATTTATGCATTTTTATTTTTGTTTTAGAAAATGCATCATTAATTTATTTACTTTTTCTCTTCCCCCTAAGTTTCATAATAAAAATGTACTCAATGCTGTTGATGATTACAGTATGCCACACTGGATAAAT
>JAHWFO010068719.1:11536475-11548058 GCA_023313115.1 Rhysida immarginata | reverse complement strand
TAGGTTTTGGCATTCTTCTTTTGTAATTTTACACCAAACATCTTGGACTATCGTTTGAAGCTCATTGATGTTGGTTGCTTCAAACTTGAAATTTTTTTCTTCCAACCAGGCTATTCCCAGCCACTTTAGCACCTGAACTTGTTGGTCTTCTAGCCAGCACATTGAATATTTAGATGTATGGCAAGGGGCCCCATCTTGCTGATATATAAAATCGCCATTGCCATAAAAAATTAAGTCGAGGAATCAGATGATCTGCCATTATTTGGGTGTAGTAAACACTGTTGACATTTCCCTTGATGAAGCAGACTTCCAAGTCCAAGAAAGCAAAGACTACCATATACCATAGTACTTGGAGGAAATTTGACTCTTTGAGAAATGCAGGCTGGGTGATATTTTTGGTCTTTCTTCTGAATGACTCTTTTTTTGTACATCATTAAATAATGAAAATTTCTATTCGTCACTAAAAATGGCATTTTTCCATTCATCAGTTGTCCAAAATTGATGTTCTTTTACCTTCATTGCTTTTGTTAACAGTGGCTTCTTTACTGCAATGTAAGATGTATAGCCCATTGATCTTCATCTTCTTGCTGCTGTTTTTGCAGATACATCTTTTCTCGTGATAGGATTCCATTGTCCAGTCACTTGTTTAGTCGTTGTTTTTTTATTTATTCTCACCAAAGGCCTGAGATGCTTATCTTCCTTTGCAGTTGTAACACGTTTTCTTCCAGAGCGAGGCAAAACATCGGTCCTTCCAAATTCTTTGTATTTTTTAATAATTTTGTAGACTGCACTTGGTGTTAAATGCAAACATCTAGCTATTTCAATGTGCTTTTTATTATCTTTCCACTTTTTAATAATCAAATCTCGGATATCTTTTTCAATTTGTGTGGTTGGTGGCATGTTATTATAACATGTATTTTTATCTCCTAAGCCTTTCATAAAAATGAGATAATAATGTTAATAGATGCCACAATGATCTAATCACATTTTCAGAATAGTAACTTAATAATTTAAATGTTTTTAATTTCAAATTTCCAAACTTTTGTCCCTATTTAATTGAATTTCCAAATTTGTCTCTGTCATTGTTTACTTTTTTTTATTTGTTTAATTAATTTATTACTAACTTGCTTGTTAATAAACATTATTTTAGCTGTAAATGAATGACAAAGTCGATTTTCTAATTATTTTTTTCCTTTATTTAGCCAGTTTCCTATAATTTACTTTTTTAAATACAAATAGTTGCAGTAATTAAAAATTTCCAAACATTTGTCCTGGAGGGGAGTGTTAAGAGCCTTTATTTTATTTTTTATTTTCACTTTTAGTTTTTACTCAAGTAGCAAGCAAGCAACATATTCTACTTTTGTACCTCGTATTAAGTTGCCTCCCATGAAGGTAAGATAAGAAAAATTTTCTTCCATGAACATTGCTGTGATTTATAAATTATCATGTATATTTTTTTTTTATTTATTTAGGTTAAACCTTTGAAAGAGTCAGGGAAAGGAAATGGTAAGACTGTCTGTTTTATATGATTTTTTTGTATATTCTATAAGAAATGAAAATGAAGACAACTTCAAAACGTTTTTAATAATTTTTGTGGATAGGTCTTATTTCAAGATCCAAACAGGTAAAATATGAAGACACTTCATTCCCATCTCTTGTAGATTATGATGCTTATGATGCACAAGTGTTCAAACTTCCTAGTGCTCACATTAGTGGACCACAGTAAGTTGCATGAAAAGGAGAATTTGCAATATGGATTTTTTTTAATATGTAAAATATATTTTTTTCGTATATGAAATATCAGCAATACTCAAAGCCTTCAACGTATACATAGTAGGAAAAAGTCAGATCAAACAGCTCATCACCAACCCAAACAAATGCCACCACATCGGAAATTTTCTGAGGCTGATATTACTCTTTTCCATTCTGAGATTTCTAGTTATGGTCTTCCTCTTTCTTCTGCTATAAACATACCATCTCTAGGTTCAGATCATTCATCGTCTTCATCATCCTCCACTAGCGCCTTCACAACTGAAAGTAAATAAACATCTTATTGATTTAGGGCACTTAAGATAAATACCAGTATGTACAATTTGTAATGAACTAAAAAAAATAATTCTTTTTGTGATTTGTTTAAGTGATGAAAATTTCTCAGCCTCCAGCTAGTGAAGATTGGGGGGAAGAACTCTCACCTCCCCCTCGAGCTATCGTTGGTAGTGCTGGATCTTCATTGTCACCCCATGGATTCACTGGCCCTTTTCTTCGTCCCACTCGAGCACTTATCAATCCTTTTGATCCGTCACACGTCACCATTAAATTAACATCAAATCGCCGTCGCTGGACTCATGTATTTCCTTTAGGTAGAGAAGAAATGGTATCATTTTAAAACTTAACTAAAATACAAACTAAAAATTGAATTATAAGAACTATTTTATATGTTCTTTTAATTTATATCTATTTTATACCACATTATTATTATTATTATTATTATTATCATCATCAAGGCATAATAACAGAAGAGTATATGCGTGAAATATTCTATTAATTAAAAACTTAAAATCAGTAACCTTGTTAATAATCAAATGTAAAAAATTGTGAAGAAAAATCCATAGCCTGTATTCGAACCATGGACCTCCGAATTACCATTCTGGTGCTTTAACATGGAAGCATCATTGCGATCAATATGTTCTTTGGGGATAGGTTAAAGCACGGTTACTTGTTTGCAAGCCAGGACTGTCTTTACTATATGGCGAATAATATTATACAACCCCATGCAATTGAACTTGGACTAGGCAGAAAAAACAGATTTGCTTCTTTGAAAACTTTTTTTCTTAAATCATGTTTGACAAATTTTTATATTATATGAAAATTATATAAAATGACAGAAAACAAAAACAAATATCCTCTTACAAATTTCTTGGTGAGTACAATAAAACTTGGCATAACCCTGGCAAAGTGCAAATGAACATGGACTTCAGTATTTTGATAGCATCACCTCCATTAACAATAACGGCCTGTAAGCATTGTGGCATAGGTTTCACTAAGTCATTGCAGTCAGTTGGTGTTATGAATCCCATACTTTCTTCAAAGTGTCCTGGATGCTTTTGCAGCTTTCTCTTCATTAATCCCCAAATGTTTTCTATGGGTGACAAATCTGGAGAATTGGCAAGCCATGGAAGAGTAGGAATGCTGTTTTCTGCATATCATCGTTTCGTAGTTCTCGCTGTATGACAGGACGCTCCATCTTGCTGGAAGATGTACTCATCATGCTCATTTTGCAACTTTAAAATTGAAGGCAGAAGGCTTTCTTGAAGAATCTCTTGATATTTGGGTGTTGTGACTCTGCCGTCGATAAAGTGCAGCTTTTCGACTCCTTGTGCCAGCATGCATTCCCATATACCATAAGTGACACAGGGAACTTTACTATTTGTTTTAGACGATCCTTGTGAGGCTGTCTGATCACATTTTTTCGATTATTACCTACAGAGACACTGCAATTTGCTTCATCACTTCAGATGATAGATTTCCAATGTTGTGTCTCTTTAGCCTAGATCAGTCACTTTTTCTTTTGCAATGTTTTGAGAAGTGGCTTTTCTTTGGCCTACTTAGAAAAGTTAAATATAAGATTAAGAGTTTGTATTAGGCCCTAACCTGAAGCTTTAAGGAACTTAATTACCTTATAGCTCTTGTAACGTAGCTTTTTCATTGTGTTACACATTGTAGATTTACTGAAATTTTTTCCTGTGATGGAATTCCGCTCTGCTGTAATGACGCTGTAAGTTTCTCTCCTATTTTTTTTTTTTCAATGATGGCTCTCAGTTGCTTCTGGTCTGCCAGAGAAACGAGAAACCTGCCGTTTTTCTGCCTGTGGCTTTACCAGCATTAACTGTGCCTGTTAACTTGTACTTAGAAATGATATTTCTAAATGTAGACCTGGAAGTATGCAATTTCTTTGCAATGCTGTATCTTGATTCACCACCTTTACTCAACTGAAAAAGCTGTTGCCGAAAATTGTTCGATAATGCGTTTCCAGAGCCATATTTCTAGATTCTATAAATTATCACTGTCTGCATTTTCTATCTCCTTATATAGCCATTAGAGTAAAATATTCAATTTTATTTAAATTTGCAATTTTAATTTTTTAATTATTCAGCTTTTGGTCCATCTTCATTTGTGCTTTGCCAGGGTTAGGCCAAGTTTTATTACACTCACCCAAAAATTTTGTAAAAGGATATTTTTTTTTGTTTACTGTCATTTTATATAATTTTCATTTTTAATGACAAAGGCAGTCCTAGACTGTATCAAATAAATAAATAAATTTGCATTTGTCAAACATGATTTAAGCAGAAAAAAAAATTTTCGAGGAAGCAAATCTGTTTTTTACTGCTTAGTCCAAGTTCAATTGCATCTGGTTGTACAGGGTGTAACAAAAATACTGGGTTGGCTATAAGTTTCTACAACTAAAAATAAGGAAAAAATTTAGATAAAGATATATCCTAAAATAATTCCTTGAAAAATTAGAGCCACATGACGTTTTCATTTAACATGTAGAGCAAAGCTTGCTAGATCTCCCAGTCTCATCTATGGATTTTTATATCTGGGGACACCTAAAATCTATTGTTTTTTCCACTCCTGTTCATGATATTGTAGATCTTCAGGAGAGAGTGGAAGGCAAATCAGGGGCACTCGGGGAATTTTTGAATGTGTGAGGCAGTCCTGGAGCCGATAAGCTCAGCAATGCATTCCACTCATGGAGGTAATTTTGAACATTGGCTAAGACTGTATGTATTGATTCCTCAAACCATTTTGATTGTTACTCATTTACCCGACTGAAAATAAATGATTGTTAATATAGCGGAGCAAGTAAACATATAGATACCTATAACTCGGTAACAAATCACTTTAGGACATAGCTTTATTCCAAGTGCAATCAAAAAGTTCCGGGACTGGTTCATTTAAAAAGAAAGTACTTTATTTAAGTGCATTTACACAGTGTCCCCTTGCAAAGCCATACAATGAGTCCAGCGTTCCTACCACTTCAGGAATGTGTCCTGAAAGTCTTTTTGTTGAAATGAGTCAAGCACAGTCTGCTATTTGCACTGGATCTGCTCAGTCATATCAAAACTGCAACTTTTCAACTGGATCTTCATTTTCAGAAAGAGGGCAAAGTGTGCAGGAGCCAAATCTAGCGAGTAGGGTGGATGTGGAAGCAAAATCTTGTTGTCTTTTGCAAGAAATTCACATGTGAGGAGAGGTCGGTGAGAGGGTGCATTGTCGTGATGGATCATCCAGTTTTTTTTCATGCCACAGATCCATCGCTTTTGCCAAACATCCTCCCTCGGATTGCTCGCTGCTCGAATTTGCTCGTTCTCAAATTTAATGTCTATGATAAAATCGCAGATGACCTCACACAGCGGTAACAATAGCAGCATTTTCTCAGCTCCCAATGCACATGAAACAAAAACCTTTGAAAAGCTGATTTATGAATGTTAGGTCTATAGGGGAAAATATCTTCACATAGGGGTACAGCTTCCATTTTTTGAGGGCAAGAGGAAGGCAATCCTATACTGCTACTCATCGAAGTGCGCCGTTTTTGTCCGACTTGTTATTCAAATATAAGATAATGACTGAAGAAACACTCCTTATTTTGAAAGACAAATAACACTCCAATACTGGGTCGCGGAATTTTTCCTTCCCTTTTCAATTTCTTTCGACTTGTTATTGTATAACAATGGTAACGAGTTGTTGCGTGTTTGGATGTATTGTATAACAATGGGATAAGTTCAGAGCCATGGCAGCCATGGGTCTCGATGCCCTCAAAAGATGGCGGATATTCAATGTTTATGTTTTGATATTTCTCCCTATAATTTACTGTATTTTTTGACTTGTGCTGCCATTTGTTGGTGAGATGTGCAACCAGTCCCAGAACTTTTTAATCACACCGGTTATATAATTTTTTTCCTTATTTTCCGACTGCATATAGCCAGCCCACTGCTTATGTTATATCTTGTATAGTCAATAAGTGAATCTAATTTTCATTCTATTTAATTATTATTTAAATCATTCATAAATGAGTGGCACAACCAGTTTTTTGTTCACACAAATCATATATTAGGAAGAAATGAGTGCACATTATATTAGAGACTGCACCATCAATATTTGTTCACTCTTGCCATCTTTCTGGCAGTTTCAGTTTTGTCGCAACAAACCATTTAGTTTTGGGGTATCCCGGCACCACTGAACAGCCACGTGAAGCGCTTTGTTGGAAGAGAACTTCTCTATACGTACCACCTCTTTCATTGAATTGAACAGAACATAGTCACTAGGGGCAAGATCTGGAAAATAAGGACCATTAGGCAGCATAATTTATCCTAGAACCTCCGGCAAAGCATTAGTGTGATGTTTGGCATTCTCATGTTGGAAGCGTCTTCCGAGCACAGTTCTGTGACTTGGTGTTCTGTTTCCACACGTGGCTGATAACCTTGTGTGAATATCTCAAAAAGTCACTCATTCCTACTTTTTGGGAGTTATGGGCGGGGTGGGGGATGATGTTTCAATCATTTTTGAATGACCCAGATAAGTAAAAACTTTTATTGTTAATCATGTAGAATGGAAAATTAGAAGGTTCATTTATAAAGTTCGATCGTTCATGTTCATCAAGATTTATTTTGATCTGATGGTAAAATTGCATCTACTTTTGCAGCACTGATACCATATTTCACTCCTATGTATGTGTTGGATCTTTACATGTTGATTGGCTGACTGGCTTGTTAATTTATGTTAATTAGATGACTTGTCTTATATCAGTTAATTTTCTCGGAGATTCTCCTCTTCTTAGTAAGCATATGCAGCCCAGTAACAAGCATAGAAAATCTTACATAATGAAATTCTTTCACCAAGTAAATTTTAGAATATGTTTAAAGAAACAAGTTTAATAAAATTTTTGCTGTTTCCAGTCAATTACATCTTTGGAAAAAAAGATATAAAGGGGAACAAGTAGTCTGTTAAGCTAACTATGGAGTTTCTCAAGACCACAAAAAGTGATTATTTGTATTGTTATTCCTTAAGAAAGTGCACAGTTTTAAAGAGGACGTCCTATATATAGACAAAATGGGGGGACTGTATTTGCTAGGGAGAACAGAAGGGAACCAATGGAAAATCTGGATATGAAATAGAAGACGTGCTGGGATAGGACAAGAACGAGGACCAATGATAAAAGGGCAGTGAAAAAAGTGCATAGGATAACACGTAAGAATGAACATAATAAATTGTAATAGAAAATAAGAATGATACAGTTGAACCTGCTTATAAGAGCCCCATTGGGAAATTGAAAATTGGCTCATAAGCGGGGGCTCTTTTAAGCAGGTTTGAGTGTATCATTCTTATTTTCTTTTACAATTTCTGTCACTTTCATTCATATGTATTATCCTATAACTAGTGATCAAAAGTCCATAAATTTGACATGTATAGACTACTCTCATTGGGACAAATAATTTTTGTACATAATTCTTTTGGCTCTGATGGACCATTTAGGAGTTAAGGATTTTATTGTCCCCCCCCCCCCCCACCTTCATTCCACTATTAAATTTTTAATTTCAGTATTTCAATTTTTTTTCTTTTAACATTGCCATCTGGGAAATCATGTAGCACTGATTTTCCATTTTTTTTTTTGAGCCCTTTTCAAATTACAATTGCTTTTTTAGTAGCAGTCCACCAATAAACTCTACAAGAATCTCAAATTGTTAAGTGTATATACAAAGATCCTGTTGAAGTGCATTTTACTTGATTTACACTTGAAAATTAATTTTTCAATATTATCTACTTTTCTTTCCAATACTTTCTTCTTTTCTGTGAATTTCAGTAATTTCTCTAATATTTTCTTTAGCGTTATTCATTTTTATAAACTTGTAATGAATATGTTTAATTTTTGCATATTCTTGGGAGGACAGGCTGCAAAGAAAATTAGCTCGTTTGAGATTAATTTTTTGTCATCATTAAAATGAGAATTGTTACAGTTAACAACTTAAAATTTTTTCAAATTAAAAAAAATACAAAATTATAAGAAAAATATATGAATTTTTAACATAAATTCAGAATTACTAATGGAGTATATTTTAATAATTAATGAAAAGAAACAAACTACATTAATAAAAAAAACGAAAGACCCCTACCAAAGATTTATTTATATGTAATACATGTATTTAAGTATCCAAAGATTTATTTATATTTTATTAAAGGCCTTGTTATTCCTTCTGCATTTGTTAATTAGAATTTTTTATATTTTCTTAGTCTGTAATATTAACATTTTTGTGATTTACAGTGTCTTCTTAATTTACAAAAATTGCATGTATGAAGAAAATAACAAGAAAACTTTGACAACGGGCATGTATATTTGAAGAAAATTTCACATTGCGGTTGAACAAGCCCACAATTACCCAATACAGCTCACCACTGTCTCTACCAATAGATTTCAATTAATTTTAGCAGTGTTATCTCAGAATAGATTTAGAGTTCATTTGTGTAGTGTACACAAATACATGCAGAATATGTTTTAACACTTGATGCATTTTATCTCTTTTAGTACAATTGCCCTATATTATTTTAAATTTGTGTAATTCAAACCTGCATAAATTAAGAAGTCACTCTACATTTGCCAAATTAGATTATTTATTCTCAATAACTCTTAAGAGATTTATTATTGTCTTCTACTTTTAAGGGAAATTTATCTATACTGGAGAACTCTGCATATTTGATTTGTTAACTCTTCATTGGCTTGATACTGTATATGTTGATATTCAATTTTTGTAATACTCCAAATAATTTATGACAATTATCAGAAGATGTTAATTGCTATTTTATTAGGTCTGCACCTTAATTCTGTTGGTTTACCTTGAGTTAACTCTTCATTGGCACAATAAGCAAATTTTGTTATATGTTAACAACATATAAAAGGGAATACGTTTGCAAAATGATTATAGCTTACAAGTTGTTTCTTAACCATATCTTCAGCAGCAACATTGTGCCCATTTGACACTGCATACTCCATTACTTTCAGCAGAAGACACATAAGGATCCCGTGCAAACTGTACAGAGAGGTTACTGCAACTGAAAGAATGTCTCAGCGTTGGTTCTCAACTCTAACAGTTCAGAAGTGGCACTTTCAACTTGAATGATGAGGAATGTCTGGGCCAGCCAAAGAAGTTTTCAGGTGCAGATCTTGATGCTATCCTCTCCAAAGATATGACAGAAAGACAAAACAAACCCACAGAAAGGTTTGGAATAGCTTGCCAAGCCATCGAATGTCAGCACTTGAGAAAAATCCAGGAAGAAGGAAAATCGGTGCTCACGAGTTGACAGAAAGCAGTCGGATTCAATACTATGCCAGGTGTCAAAAAATCTTGGAAGTCTTTTATGTACAAGATTGTAGCAAGCGACAAAAACTCAGTCTGATATCATAAACAGAAACTCAAAAAATCGTGAGTCCACCCTACGGAACCACTATCCTTGCAGTCAAAATGTAGCATTCACAGCAAGGTTCTGCCATAGCATCTGTACCAAGAGGTCAGACAGTCATTGTAGACCATTAAGCACAGCAACTGAGGAATTTGCAACATGCAATTGATGAAAATGACCCCTGCTGTATGACAGTAACTGTCCTCACATTGCTTAAGTGGTGAAGACAATCCTCATCGAACTTCAGTGGGAAGTCTACCATACGCCTTCTTTCCGGACATTGGTGCTTTGAACTACCCCTTGTGTTCTGGTTGATGCAGAATCATGTGGCCGGTATTGTCATTGAAATAAAGAAGAAGTGTGAAATTGGATCACCGATTTCATTGAGTCTAAGACAAATTGTTCTTCCACTGTGGAATCCAAACGTTGCCTGAACGATGGGCAAAGGTAGCCAATGGAAATTATTTCAAGTAGACATGTAACACATTTTCCGAAAAAATAATTATAATTAAAATCGAAATAATCTGACAGAATTAAGTTGGACACCCAATAAATGTAATAAGGATAACTAAAAACAAAGGAAATGAAAATAAGTTGAGTTTTCCTTTCCTTTGCTTTCCTTATATTCCTCAGCATTTGTCCTGTGTTCATTACCAAATAATTATTTGCTCCGATGATTTTTAATTTCATCAAGCTACTAAAGGGTTACTTATTTTATCAGAAAATAATGCTTTATGTAATAATGCATGATAATGTTTAAAATTATCTTTTTTCTGTTTCTTTTTTTATATCTGTTTTTCTATCTTTTTCTTATTTATTTTAAATTGCCTTCTGAGGTCGGAGAGGTATGTCGAGTTTAACAGATAATTTTTGTCAGTAGAATAGGTTTGTGGAAAAAAAGTTAAATTGCCAATTTGTTAATTTAATTTTTTTTTTTATTTTTTGGCTGTTTTAGTTATCCTTGATTTTTGTGTTTATGTTAATTTTATAAAGTTTTTTTAAAAAAATTAATTCAAATTTAAATTGTAAATAAATAATATTTTTTAACTTGAGTTTTAATTAATGATATCCTCTCCAACTATTATTTATCTGAAAATCTATATATATTGATATATTGTGTTTTTATTTTTAAATGAATTGGGCTATATGCAGGCCCAACAGGTATTTTCATGCAACAACATCATTATCAAGCAATTCCTCACAGCAGTACTAGCAATTGCAATATTGAAAGTGAAAATAAATCTTTGCTGATATCCACCGGTAATACACATGAAGTTGTTACCAGTAATGAGGCAAGACGACGCCGCTCTTTGGTAAATCAACGCCCTTCAGAATGTATGTATATTTTCAATAATGAAATAGATTATTGAAACTGTTAAGATTAAATTAGCATATGAATTACCAAAAAAAAAAAAAAAATCAAAATATTTTTTTAAATGATTATCTCAATTTAATTCTCTACATGTATATAAGTTGGTATTAATATAAACTGAACTGCATTCCTTCCTTGCATCATTGTAATTTTTAAATCTATATATGTTTGTTTGTTTGTTTATTTGTTTTTTCCTCCATAACTTCTGAACCAGGCAATCCCGGAGGCTGAAATTTTGCACAGAGGACCTCGAAGACCCGGGGAGTGTCATGGGCTAGGTCCCGTTCACATCCGACCTCCCGTTGGCCTCCTACGTTCTCTTATACAAATCTACAGTTTTATTCTGATCTTGATGAAATCGTGCACACTTTACTTTCAAAGCAAGAGTAAGATCACTCTCTACATGAAATTTCGAAAAAATAATAATTGTTCCTCCTGTCCCAAAAAAAACTACGTATTATAGTGAAATTGATAATGTAGTAAGATATAAGTTTTTTCGTGGTGCATCAAATTGTATTGTTACTTCAATAAAGCAACTCCTTTATTGTTGCTACATCCAAAGCATTTCTCTCCATGTACACATATAGTTTTGCAGCAAACAGGGAGATTTTGTTCCTAAATACCATAATCATGATATGATTACTACTATCACCATTGCAACTCAAATAACCCATATATACAGGGTGAGGCATTTATCTTGAGACAACTGAATATCTTAGAAACTAAGCATTATACGAAAAAATGTCCAAAATCAAAAG
>JAHWFO010068719.1:11499171-11521475 GCA_023313115.1 Rhysida immarginata | reverse complement strand
TGTATGAGAAGCTTGGATTCCAAAAATTCTGACCACAGAACAGACCGGAAGCAGAATGGTGTCCAATCTGCAACATCTGCAGTGGTAGAACCAGGAGGAAAATCCTTTTCTGAATGGCACTGCACAGGAGATGATTCCTGGATCTTGCACTTCACACTTGAGCCTAAAACTGCAAGCATGGTGTGAAAACATCCATATTCTCCGGTTTGCAAAAAATTCAAAGATTCTCCTTCAGCTTGGAAAAAATTATGCTTACAGTTTTTTGGGATAGGCATGGCATCCTACTCGCAGAGTTCCTGCCTCCGATGGTCAACCGTTAAAGTCGGTACCTATTGTGAAACGTTGACGAAACTGCGGCGTGCTATTCAGGATAAGCGACCAGAAAGAGGAAACTGTGTTCGACTTCTTCATAACAATATACGCCCAAACATGGCCAATGTCGTCATAGCAAAACTGGTCCGTTGGGAGGTCCAAAGCCTATAGTCCGGACTTAGTGCCTTCAGACTACCACCTCTTTGGTTCCAAGTTTGAGACTGACAAGGAACTCAAATCTGCCGTGTGCCATTGGCTGTATGCACAGCCGACAGAGTTCTATGAAAGGGGTATTCTGAAACTGATGCACTGTTGGGATAAATGCCTAAATCGTCAAGGTGCTTATGTGGAAAAGTAGATAAAGACATGTAGTTTCAGCTCCACTTCATTGTTTTCATGTATGTTGTATAATTTCCTTTGAAAAAAATAAATGGCGTTTACTTTCTGATATCTCCTCATATATTGAAATACAACCGTTTAATACAATAAGTTTTTCTGATAAGTCCTGGATAATACAAAACAAAAATTCTGAAATTCATTCGAAAGTAAATTTTTTGAGATGTTTATTGTTAAAAAATAGAATTTTAGAAAAACTTTTTTTCATTACTCAAATCTATAAAGGACACAGACAGACGGAACCTGGATTTTAATAATGGTGGATTCAGTCATTTTAACATTATTTTGTTTGGTGATAATGTCCAATCTGTGTTTTTATAGTTGCACAGTATTCTAAGAAATATAATTTTTAATGATTATACAAGGCTCAACAATAAACGAGACTGCATTCCTTTGAACATGTTCAAGCATGTGTGACTACAACGATGCGTGTTTTTGATCTATAAACTATTCTTGTTGCAGTGCGTACAAGCTGCACCAATACACTTGTGTGTGCCTGTACTGCACGTAGTCCTTAGTTGACATTCCAATATTAAACATGGAACAAAGGCAAACATTAAGTTCTGTTTTAAACTTGGAAAAACCACTATGGAAACATACAAGTTGATAAAGTAAGTGTATGGTGATGATGCTCTATCTCGTGCATGTGTTTTTGAATGGTTTACTAGATTTTGTGATGACTGGGAAGAGCTGAAAAACGACAAAAACACATGAGACGTCGAAAAACTGTTCAAACACAGAAAACGATCAAGAAGGTGAGAGAACTTTGTTAAGTGATCAGGATATGAACCTGAAAATGATGGAAGAAGTCTTAAACATAAACCGAATTCGCCTAATATTGACAGAAGATTTGGATAAAAGGAAACTGTGTGCTCGGTTAGTGACACATTTCTTAAGTGATGAGCAAAAAGGAAACGGAATGGATTCTTGCATGGAATTCATCGTGGCTGCAGATGCCAACCCGAACTTTCTGGATTCAATTTTGAAGGGGAACGAAACCTGGTGCTATCAATATGATCCTGAAACAAAACCACAGAGCATGGAATGGCGGTCCCCAACATCTCCACGTAAACGGAAATTGCAGTTTGAAAAGTCAAGAACAAAAGTAATGCTCATCACTTTCTTTGACAAGCACTGGTATTATCGATAAGGAGTTTGTTTCACCTGGACAAACAGTCAACAAGGAGTACTACAGGGAGATTTTACAGCATCTGATTTAGATAATTCTCCGAGTATGGCCATAATTTCATGCCAAAGGTCGTTGGTTCTTACTTCATGATAATGTCAGACTGCACACATCAGTGCTTGTCAAGGAGTTCTTAGCCAGAAATGGAATCAGGGCTTTATCACCCCCCCCCCCCCCCCCATTCTCTAGATATGTCTCCACCAGATTTTTCCTCTTACCAAAGGTGAAAAGACACAAATTTGAGAATATAGAGGACATGAAAAAGAATGTTACAGACGAACTTGGAAGGGTTAAGACACAGGACTTTAAAGCATGTTTCCAAAACTTGTAAGAACGCTGCAATAAGTGTGTAGCCTCAAGAGGTAACTACTTTGAAAAATATTAACAGTTTTGCCAGAAATTTGTCTTGTATTTGTTAATTAGCTCGAGTTTCGTTTATTTATTCTCACCTTGTATGTTTATGGGTTTTTCAGCTAATCGTATTTCATTCCCGGATAATATGATAAAACTGCTCAGTCCCACAAAAAACGTAGTAATCGTGTTCGACTGTAGCTACTTGCCCTTTGGTGTTTATTAAATATAGTAAATAAATAGAAACTTGCTATCCAAGCATCATTTAATATACATTTTGTATATGTATAAATTTTAAAGGAATATTACAAATGAATTTTTTTTAACCCTCTTAGACATCCCTATCCTACTATGAATATCCATTATCTTTATCGATTTCAAGCACCAAGAATGGACAATTATGAATTATCTTGGGTAAATTTTAAGTCTGAAAGATTGGAAAATTATAATTGGAATTATTTAGATCATTATATTTGCTGGCGGGGTCAGGGCGATTTTGTTCTTAGTGAGGTTAGTATTTTTCTTTGCTTTATGTGTCTGTGTTTCAGTATTTTATCAGATTATGGAAAGCTGAAGAGAAAAATGATTTATTTTTAATTTATCTCTTTAGCATTTGAAATATTGGAGATTCAGAATGGTACTACTGCCAATACAACTAAATGCTAGAAAACAGTTGGAAGAATCTGATAGATGCGATTGCTATCAGCCTATAACAAATGACGAAATCCTGAAAATTATTGATTGGTTCATCAAATTTTTAGAAGTGGTGAACAGGCTTAAAAAGCCATTTAGTAATCGTAAAACACGGGTATATTTCAAAGTTCTTGCTTTCTAAAAAATTTACTGCTTTTTTTTTTTTTTTTTTTTTGTTATTTTTTTTTAATTATTTGGCTTTTTAATACTTTCCTCAGACATCTGGCACTTTCCCTAAACCCCTGGTCACTCGGGGATCTCAGTCTCAAATGAACACGTCGGGACAGTTGTCACAATCTCAATTTGTAATGAATTCATTGCAACAAAGTTCAAACTTTCCACCGTTTCGAGAACGAGGAGGTAGCAACAGAATTTCTGACCGTCCAAGACCTAGATCTGGATCCAAAATTATAGACAGAGTCCGCTCAGAAAGTGGGAATGGGGGAAGAATCTCTCCAGCAGGTGAAATTTTAGACTTGAAACAGGTATCTATTTTTATTCTAATACAAAAAACTATAAATATCTCTCTATGCAAACTCGTTGCAAAGAACATATTTTATTTCTAGATAAGTACATCTAGTTTATCCTTAGACACTGGAACGGAATCACTAACTGGACAGTCACTTGAAATTCAAGATGATCGGTAAATATAATAAAATTTTCCGTGTTACATTTTATGAGTTCTGTTCAAAAGGTTCCAGCACGTTTTGAGTAGCATGCCTAAAGACATCCAAATCAGATCCATTTATTATTGTGTGAACTTATCAAAAAACCTCGCATTGTTGGATTGTAGATAAATAACTTAGTTTATGCTTCGTATTGTCTAAGTAAGGTGATCTCCCGAGCATTCTGCAATTGACTAATTTTCACGATGAGTAACCTGTGCAAACAGCGTTGTGCAGTGAAATTCTGCATCAAAGTGGGGGAATCATTTACAGAAAGCCATCAGATGCTTCAAGAAACCTTTAGTAATGAATCCATGAACCGCACCGAGTGTTATGATTGGTTCAACTGATGCAAAATAAGGTCTGAAATTAGGTGAAAACAAATGTTCTGGGTGTCCTTCAACATCAAATGACAAGTTTCACATTTCAACAATCAGAGATCTCATTCATGCCAATCAGTGCTTATCAGTGAGGGAACTTGCCAACGAATCAATATTACAATAGGATCATGCCAAGTCAGGATTACAACAAACAACTTGAACATGCATCTACTTGCTGCCAAGTTCATGCCTCACCTGATGTCAAAAGATCAGATAAAGCATCGATCTACATTATGTCAGGATCTCCTTAATAGAGCTGAAAAGGATGAATTTTCTTGTGAAATACCATTAGGGTTGATAAAACCTGGATCTACAACTATGACACTGAAACCAAAATTCTGTTCTGTCAGTTGGTGAAATTCACATCGATTGAAAAAAACATGCCAAATGTCCAATGTCAAAGTCATACTAACCATGTTTTATTGATTGCAGTGGTGATGTTCATCATGAATTCCTCCTCCCAGCTAGTCAGACAGTGAGCCAGAGTTACTACTTCCAAGTTCTGAAATGCCTCAGAGAACTGTGAGGATGAGAAAAAGACCAGAACTCCGGTACCATCAGAACTGTTTTTTCCATCATGACAATGTGGAAGTTCACTCAACATTTTCAATTCATGAGATTTTAACCAAACATAGAACGACCATTCTTCCTCATTCCCCTCCACTCCCCTGATCTGGCTCAAGCAAACTTTTTTCCTGTTCTCAAACAATCTGAAAAGGAATTGCTACCATGGAGGAGATCAAGAAAAATTCATAGAGGGAGCTAAAGGCAATTCCAAAAGAAACATTCCAGGACTGCTTCAAAAAGTGGGAACATCACTGGGACAAATGTATTTGTTGGGGAGGAGAGTATTTTGAATGAGATAAAGACCGAGACTGTAAGTTCTGGAACTTTTTGAACAGGCCCTCATATTAAGTTTCATTAAATTAAGATGAAATTAATTATTTGCATTTTCCATAATATTAGTTCAGTTGCTGCAAGCAATTTCGAAATCCAGAAACTGTGCCTTTCTTCACCTTTGAATGAAATTTTGGAAGCTATGAAGAATACCAGGTAAGTACCTTTGTCTCAAAAACAGCCTATTGTAAAACAGTAACCAAAAATATGGTAATTTTCTGTTTGATTTTTAGTAATGATGGAATAGGTTTCTTCAGCCAGCAGCGTCATTTACCTCCTATGACATTTGTTAGTGCAGAAGCAGCTCGTTGGATAATGCAAAATGTGGAAGGAGCCAAAACTCTTTCTGTAGCATTAACTGTTTTAGAAGTAAACAATCTTTTCTGTAAAAAATGATTTCAATATTCAATATAATTTTTTTTTCTTTTTTATAATTAAACAATATTTTTGCTATAGAAAATGCTTCAGGAAGGATTAATTTGTCATGCATCTGGAAACCAAAAGCAACCTATTATCTATGGATTTTATTTGTATTATGTAGTGGAGAAAAAGAAAAAGAAAGGTAACAAGCATGTGTTACAATTTGCTTCGCCGGTGTTTCACGCAAAGTTTGTGGTATAGTTAATTTAAAAATAATGTTAATAACAACGAATTTGGTAAAGTTATATAGGATGATTTGAAAGAACTTTACAACTTTAAAAGCAAATACAGTAAAACCTGTCTATAACGATTACCCACAGGAGCATGGTCATTAAGTTCAGGTGTTCGTTATATACAGGTCATTAAGTTCATTCAAAAATTACAAATCAACAACATAATTATGTTTATTTCTTTATAAAAGAATCTGAGTTTCTTTGTTTGCACTTTCTTCTTCTCTTCCTAATGAAAATAGAATTTTCAAAATGTTTTTCGAGCACATCCAGGGTGTGTCCATAAAGTCCGACCAATCGCCAACAGGTCACAAATGGTACGTTTGAACTGTTCCCAAGCGGGCAGTTCTGTCTGTTTGTGCTTTTAGACAGCTTTGGTGATAACTATTCAAAATTGAATCTTCGCGATTACGATTACGATAAAAAAACATTTGATTATCTAGACAGCTAAAGAGTTGAATTTCTTGAATTTCAGCCACCATTTTGATTCCATTTGACCAAGTAGAGCCCAACCTTGGAGACCGGCATTCAGTTGCACACAATGAGCGAAACAGTCATTATTTTCAGACAGGATTCTTGCAATCGCTCGGACTTTATGGAAACACCCCCAGTGATCTTAGAGCAACATTTGCTTCCTCAAAGACAGGCCTGACATAGTAAACAATTTCAATAGGCTCACAAAACCAGTGGTTGCAATTTTTTTATCTTTTGCCTCTGACTGGTTGATTACAGCGTATTGTGTAGTGATGTAATTGGCAGTTAGGTTAGGAACTGATTGGTTGCATAAGTGGCTGTTATAAACAGGTTTTTTAGTATAGGTTTGGATACATTGGGGATCGAAAATGCTGGCTGCTGGTCACATTGGACATGTGGTTGTTGTGCTAACAGATTTCCCTTGTAACCTTCTGCAGGACCAAGCAAAAGTGGTCATTAGCATAGGTTTTACTGTAGAAATTTATTCAGATGAAGTAGAGAATCGGCTGAAGTGTCATTTTAGAATAAATAGCATCAACTTTTTCATCAAACAGTTATTTTACGAATGGAAGTCACAGGGAAATGTTGGGGATGTATGGTGCTGTTTGTCTGGATCATAACATCTCTAGGTAGTGCAGATTTTTTGAAGAGGGTCGAGGGAGTATATAGGAATTTGGCTGGGAGGGTGCTCAAACATCCACTCTACAGTCCAGGCTTAGCACCATCTGGCTATCACCTCTTTGGACAATGAAGAAATTCCTAGGAGGCCAACGCTTTGGTTCGGATGAAAAGGTAAAATCAGCTGTGCACAGGTGGCTATATAATCAGAAAATGGAGTTTTATGAACGAGGTGTATTGAATCTGTTATCACGATGGGAAAAATGTGTTGAGAGACTTGGTGGATTTGTCAAAAATATATGTAAAACATGCAGCTTTCTTGGGCATCGTTTCACTTTTGCTTATTATTAAAAAATCTTGCCACAAAAACCATGCCCCGGGCACTGTTTATCATTGCTATCCTCTGGTTATGGTATGCCAGTCTCACGAGATGCAACATCACGTTGATTTCTTAGGGCTACAGTCAAAACTCACTCCAAGTTGTTACAGAAACTCAGGATTGACCTGCTGATGGATACTTACCAAACATTATACGAAAATTACGTTGACTGTAGCCACTGAATTCATTTCGTGAAACCAAAAGCACAACAAGCAGCAGTAGCAGTTTTGAATTGCAAGGGTGCAGGTGTTTCTGGTGACTGCATTTGATATACTGCACTACAAGAGTCAAACTAGATGCATTTGCTACAAAAAGACACCTCAGTCAATTCTGTATGTTACATCTGAATAAATTTCTAATTGCCTTTAAATCCTTTTAGAATCACCCTGTACAGAGGGTTGTTAGGGATTTATGGTAACAATTAGTATATTTAAATGTGGGGCATGCGTTCCTTTCACGTGAGCTATCATGTAGCGTATTGTTAGGGCAGGTATTAGCCTATGCATTGGGGGACAGCTGTTGTGACATGCATGACGGCTAAACAGAGTGTTGACATTAGCACCCACAATGCCATATGGTGAATACTATGTATTATAAGGGCAAGCAAATAAAAGCATTTATTTTATGTGATCACATGTACATCTTCTTGTGGCCTGGTGGGCTTTCACGAAAAACACAACTTCTGTGAATTTAAACAACTTCAGGCACGGCTAGTCACTGAATGGGTGACCATCAGTGACACACGATCATCATCCCCCGCCCCACGGCTGCTGCGACCATCATACAGCAGTCTTTATCCACGTTCATCCAGGGATCCAACTCATCGACCTCTGGCCATCTGTTAATAATAATAATAACACGTCGTGCGAGGGGGGGGCAACATCTTAGAGGGATGGCCCTGGTTAACAGGTCTGATTTACTCTACCCTTAGATTAATCTTGAGGGTCCAGATGACCCAGTAGGGCTGATGAGCTGATTACATCAACCAAGGGCCTGCTGATGATGGAGATGGCTAACAGGACCACCCATTTATTGGTGATCAATATGATTAGTGCTAGTGCATTATCTGATACCGGCTCGGACGTCACCCGGGTTACCAAGGTCCGCGCTCGTGGGTTAGGCAGAGGCTCACGTTCGAAAAATATGCCACAATCTCCCAGGGCCACTGGTGGAGAAAGCAGCACCAACCCCTGTTCGGCTACTGCAATGCCACAACCTGTCCCTAGTGTTTCAAGAGCTTCTTTGCCCTCGACCACTAAGGCAGGCAAGCCACGCCAACGCATGAAATGGACCAATGACATAAACTGTTTTATCATGCGAGCCTACTACGCAGTCACTAAATTGGAAACTGACACTACAGCTTACAGACAATGGTTATATAACATTTTCAAAGAGACGTATCCTCACATCACAGTCACTGAACAACGCATTGCAGATCAGCGTCGCACAATTGTTATGAAAAATTTAATACCCTTACCCACCCTACAGAAAATAAAGCAAGAAGTTGCACAACAGCTACAAGAGCACAAGCCATCTACACAAACTGACACTCAACACACAGAATCAAACACTAACATTGACATCACTAATGAACTTGTAGAACACACACTCAACAATGAACTTCACCATGATATTCACCCACAACACAACATGAATACCAAACTTATTGAAACATTAAATGACACCCTACAAAGATACCTTACAGTTTACACGGGAACAGATCCCACACAAAGACCAGGTATACCTAAAATAAACATAAACAGCAAAACAGGGGAAATTTTATCTTACATGAACACACATATCTTACCACAGTACGTTGAAGAAAATCTGTCTTTAGAATACATACACCTACTTATTTACACTGGGGCTCTTACAGTTATATCCACACTGGGTAGGAAACCAATCCATAAAAACACACAAAATTCATATACCCAACAGAAACCTAAATGGCAAAAGCGGATTGAGTCTGAGATTGACGAAATCCGCAAGCAGTTAGGTAGACTTACGCAGTACACTAAAAACAACACTTCATCAAAGCAGAACAAACGCCTCAGACAATTATTTAAGAAGATTAAAACACACACCAGACATGAGCAGCACAATCAACACATTACAGAATATATGGACACATTAAAACAAAAGTTAGCTGCAAAAACACAACGCCTGAAGAGATACAAAACATGCACTCAGCGCAAACAGCAGAACAAGTTATTCGCAAACAATGAGAAGACATTCTATAAGCAGTTAAACAAAGATTATACACAGACAAAAAACACTGGTCTGCCAACACAAACAGCCCTCCAACATTATTGGTCGTCTCTTTGGTCTGTCTCAGTTGAACATAATAGGGAAGCTAGCTGGATCAGGGAAGAGGAGCAATTAGCATCCACACTATCAAACATGCCTTATACTGACATAACAGCAGATGAACTCTCACAAGTCATTAAACGTACTCACAATTGGAAGGCTCCAGGTGTAGATAGGATTCAGAACTTTTGGTATAAGCGCTTCACCTGTTTGCATCTGGCCCTTGCAAAACAGATTTCCAACACTTTGCAAACACCACAGACATTGCCACATTTCCTCACACAAGGAATTACATACATGGTACCAAAGTCACATAACACTACAGATCCCACACAATATAGACCTATCACATGCTGCCTGTATCGCAAACAAAATTTATACACACATAGACACAAACAACATTCTCACTGAGCAACAAAAGGGATGCCGTAGAAACCACATGGGTTGTAAGGAGCAACTCCTGATAGACAGTGTGGTCCTACGGCAAACTCACAATAAACATCGACACCTCCATGCAGCCTACATTGATTACAAAAAGGCCTTTGATAGTGTTCCACACTCATGGCTTTTATATACACTACGATTATATAAAATAAACCCTACACTTATCACTTTTTTAGAAAGTACAATGCTGCATTGGAGAACTACACTACACCTCACACTCAACAGTGAAACCATCACGACTGACAAAATACAGATAAACCGGGGCATCTTCCAGGGTGACTCACTGAGCCCACTCTGGTTTTGTCTTGCACTAAATGCACTTTCCAACAGATTGAATAGCACAACTTATGGCTACACAATTAAACATAATAAAAGCTGCCACTACACGCTCTCACACTTACTCTACATGGACGACATGAAAATCTACGCCTCCACACAAACACAATTGCACCAATTACTTGACATTACACAAACCTTTTCAAAAGACATACACATGCAGTTTGGGTTGGACAAATGCAAAACCATTCACATTGAAAATGGAGTACTCAGGGAAGGGGGCTTCACGTTAGATGAACTAGATCACATTGCTGCTATGGAAAATGACGAATTTTACAAATATCTAGGATTTAAGCAAGCCAAGCTTCTGGAGCACAAACACATAAAGAATACACTCACTAAACAATATCTTCATAGGCTAGAGACAATACTTAAAACGCACTTAAATTCCAGAAATTTAATCAAGGCCATCAATGCTTATGCCACGCCAATACTCTCCTACTCCTTTGGAGTCATACAGTGGACACACACAGATCTTGAGGGACTTGAAAGGAAACAACGTAAACTGCTTACAAAGCACAGAAAGCACCATCCACACGCAGCTATTGAAAGACTCACCCTGCCTCGTTCAGAGGGAGGCAGAGGTCTTATTGACATAACAGATCTACACCAGAAACAGACTCAGTCACTCAGAGAATTCTTTCACTCTAAACAACACACATCACCATTACACAAAGCAGTCTGCATGGCTGATACAAAATGCACACCTCTGAATCTGAACAGCATGCAGAACACCCATAACATTCCTACAACATGCACTAAACTTCAATCATGGCTCGGAAAGCAACTCCACGGTAGACATCCTTCTGACCTCAACCAGCCACACGTCGACAAAAAAGCGTCGAACTTTTGGTTGAGTGAAGGGAGTCTCTTTGGGGAAACTGAAGGAACCATGATTGCCATACAAGACCAGATTATTAACACTAAAAGCTACAGAAAACATATTATCAAAGAATCGACTGACGGGTCTTGCAGGAAATGCCATATCGCAGAGGAAACCATCCAACACGTCATATCCAGTTGCAAAATACTCACGCAGACAGATTATTTGCACAGACATAACCAGGTAGCCAACATCATACATCAACATCTAGCTAAGATACACAAGCTAAGGGACATTTACACTCCTTACTATAAATATATCCCCGACACTGTCTTAGAGAACACCACACATAAACTATATTTTGACAGAGCTATAATCACTGACAAAACTATCCCTCATAACAGACCAGACATTACACTAGTAGATAAGCAAAACAAAGTGACTTACATAATTGATATTTCCATCCCCAATACACACAATTTACAAAAGACATACACTGACAAAATCACTAAATATACGGATCTTGCACACAAAATAAAACGCCTTTGGGGAGTTAACAGAGTACACATTGTTCCTATCATTCTTTCCGCCACTGGGATTATTCCACACTCGCTACACAAAAGCCTGTCAACACTAAATTTAAACCCACACTTATACAAAACCTTACAGAAAGCCACAATTCTAAACACATGTCACATAGTAAGGAAATTCCTACACTCAAACATCAATACTCCCACGAGTGGATAACTTTCCCTCCCTCGCATTTGAGTCCCTTGGGCTTTGGCCCTCTTTTGGGTCCGCCTCTGGGATTGGCTTCCGGACTTGATCCGAGTTTGGTTTCTCCAAACAATGACAATAATAATAATAATAATAAAACAGCTTGTACAATTTTTTTCTTGGGAATTTGGGGGTTGCATTACTTTTGATTTTCTATGATCGATCTATAAAATAAATAGTGGAAATTTCTTTATTTTTTAACGTCAGGTAATGATTTAAATAACTCAATTGATGTGCAACAATTCCAGAAAGACTGGATAGAAGTAGCTATTGACCCTAGCCTTCTTCAGGTTCCAATGTTCCCTTTAGTCAGAGACCAGTGTGACTATTTAGATGACTTACCAACTCTTTACTATAGCGAAAACAGATATCAACACACACCAGGTGAGTCAAAGACAAAACTTATGTTATCTATACAGGGTGAGGCCAAAAAAGCCGGTGTTAGAAAAAAAAAAAAAACTAAGTCCCAGTACAATAAAGACCTATTGTTGAATATACCTATTGTTGCAAAACCTATTGTCCCTGGACTTAGTTTTTTTTTTTCTAATGCCGGCTTTTTTTGACTCACCCTGTATATATAAAGTGCAATGTAAGTATGTTTGTCCGGTTTTAAAATGCAACTTGGAAGCAAGTTATAAAGTTGAAATTTAACACACAGCTGTGTAACACTACCACAATGATGGGAAAAAATCTAAAACTGGAGATAAGTCTCTTAAAAACGTAAAAATTAATAATCTTTATATCTATATATATAAAATAGACTTGGTTTATGTTTGTTTGCTTGCATGTGTGAACAATCAGCCCGTGGTGTTTGCGTCAACAATCGGCTAGTCGTGTTTATATGTTGCGTCAACAATGGTTGATGAAATTAATATATGCTGCAGCCGACGAAAGAGACAGGCCTGACACTGAAAAGTCACCTGACCATCTTTAGTCCAAGCAACAATGTAATCTTCATTGTTTCCATCTTGAATTTTAGCAATCAGTGTTTTCTCGTGTACAATAAAAAGAAGGATTCCATTTTTAAAATGGTAAAAAGTGTAATAAGGACTATTGTTGCTCCATTAACCAACAGTATTAATAATTATTCCAATGAATCCCATGCGTTTTTGGTTCATGGCATCTTTAGCCTATCAGAAATTTTTTATTAGATAGGCCTATCTAACAGTTCCATATGTACAGTCGGTGCAGTTAGATTGGTTAAGTTAAAAAGTAAATAAAACCAGTATTAAAAATAATTGATTTATAGTAATTAATTAATAATACAATTCATTGGCTGTTATCACCAATACGGAACATTGTCTGGTGCATAGTGCATCTTGAAATTGCTCTCTGTAGCAGGTTGGATTACAGTACAGTTGAACCTCGTTAATGTATATTTCAAGGGACCAAGCAAAAAATATATACATGTACACTGAGTGGCCAAATTATTATGACCACCCCCTTAATACAGTGTTGGGCCACCTTTTGCTCTTATTACTGCTTGCATTCTTCAGGGCATGGATTCTATGAGATGTTGGTAGGTTGTAGGAGGAATTTGAGACCAACTCTGAAGAACTGCACCTTCCAATTCCTGCAGATTTGATGGTGCTGGATCCCACTGCCTGATGGCCCGTTCAATCTCATCCCACAAATTCTCCGGCATATTTTCGAACCATCTGAGGACGATGCCAGCCTTATGACAAGGAGCTTTGTCCTGCTGGAAGTATCCATCCCCGTCAGAGTACACCATTAACATAACGGGATGTACTGGATCTGCGACAATACTTAAATAATCTTGGGCACGTGCACGTCCGTGCAGAGGAATCAAAGGATCCACACAATGCCAAGAAAACATCCCCCAAACCATAATACTGCCGCCACCAGCTTGAAGTGTTGTGGCGATGCAGGTGGTCCATGCTTTCGTTTTGTTTTCTCCATATTCTAACTCTGCCATCTGCATGATGCATTTGAAATTGTGACTCATGACCACATGACCCTTTCCCAGTCATCTACTGTCCAATCCTTGTGCTCCTTGGTGAACTGGAGACGCCTGCTGTTGTTCAAGGCTGACAGTAGAGGCTTTCGAACTGGTCGTCGGCTTCCATAGCCTGAACGGTGTAATGAGCAGCGAACAGTTCGTTCAGAGGCGGTCACAGTTTGTCCTTGATTAAGATTTGACGCACTGTTGCTCTTCTGTCGCCCTGGACAACTCTGGCCAATCTCCTTTCAGCTCGAGCATTGAGAAGCCTGTGACGACCACACGCTTGACGTTGAGAGCCAGTTTTTTGCTTGGTAGTCCACTCTCTGTAAACATTAATAACTGCTGCTCTTGAACACTTCACAAGTTCAGCCGTTTTGCTGATACTGGTTCCGACACTGCGTGCGCCGACAATCATCCCGCGTTCAAACTCTGTTAAATCATGTTTTTTGTCCATATCGTCGCAAAAAAACACAGTGCAACTGATGGTTCACCTCACCTGCATTCCCTTTTTATAGCTATCTAGCCCTCTAGCAGCAGCGCTGTGACGCAATAGCTCATTTGCCTAAAACTGTCAGGTGGTCATAATAATTTGGCCACTCAGTGTATATCAATGAGGATATATTATCCGGCTTTAATACCCTTATACTGCAGTCACATGACAGCTAGTTGCTTGTCTTCTAAATGGAGCTGTTCATTAACAATAAAATCTTGCAAACATTACAAGAAGGAGCTTTACCTGCAACAAAGCGATCATTGTATGCGTGCGGCCATGTCAACAGTGTTTAAACCGTTCTTGACAAATCGATTGTTATATTATGTGCCATTATCTTGGTATTCTCGATCACTGTTAGCACATGCAGTCAACTTGAAGGCATTCATGAAAAAGCCTGAAAAGTTGATGTAGCTGAGGTAAGACATTGATGATCATATTGTCGAAAACAGAATTTGAAAAAGTTAATCCGTTTTCAAGTTTTCATGCAAACAGTGGACAGCCTGATGGTTGGATATAAGTAGCTTCTAGCTAAAGCTCCTAATAACTGGAAGTACTTTATAAGGGTAACTACTGAGTGTATTTAATTGAGAAACACAAATTTGATTTTTCCTTCTCAAATCTAGAATATAAAGAAGGCAATCTGGAAATGGAACCCAGTGAAAAGGTTAATCGAGCAGAATGGGGTCATTTAAAATATCACGACATATTTCTTCCAAATGTAGCATTTGAGATCTCAGTTCAGTGGATGGTTGCAACAAGTAGCATTATAACTGAAGTCGTAAGTTAATATAAAAAAAGTTTGTTTTTTTTTCCAAAATGATAGAATTCCATACGGAAATAAAAATTTTCATCTTTTCTTTTAGGTACAAAATTGGGCAAGAAAGGCTAGTTCGTATGGATTTCATTTGATTCCAATTCCCAGTGATCCTTTTGCTTTCCCCTTCTCCTTTAAGTCTGATCCATTAAGAGGCCCAATTTTTGTTCCCCTTAACTGTGAGGCACTCTTCAGTGACATAAATAAAATTGGTTTTGATGGTATACATTTTTTTTTCCTTTTTAATGTACATGTATTTTTAAGTTGTAAAATATTTTATTAGGTGTGCAGTTTAATTCTGTTAGTTATATTGAGAAATCATAATTTGTAAATCAGCTGTCGGACTTTAAGCATTTTTAGACAGGATAGATGATGATCACATAATTTTTATTTGTGTGTAACTTCAAAAATTATTGTTCATTACTAAATTAGTTACATTGCTCAGGAACAAAGCTCAACAGGTGCGCTTTTGAAAATGCAGACTTCATTATTTTCATCAAAAGATTTCTGCTGCTGAAACATCCAGAACTCTGTGCAAAAATATATGGAGGGGCTACTGCAACAGGAAGAACATGTCAACATTGGTTCAAACACTTCAGGACCAGCAGTTTCAACTTGAACAATGAGGAAGCACCCTGGTCAACTGAAGAAGTTTCAGATGCAAATCTTGAAGCTGTCCTTTTCAAAGACACGACAGACTAAAAAGATCTTGCAGAGAGGTACAGAGTAACCCACGAAGCCATCAGATGTTGGTTGTACATGCTTCCAAACATCCAGAAAGAAGGAAAGCCTCACGAGTTGATGGATAACAGTTGGACGCAGTGAAATGTCATGTGTCCCCAACTGCTCGCCGGCCAGAAAAAGTAGCCTTTTCTGATGAGAAATAGACTTGGCGCAGTAAAGCCCATTTTCCGTTTAGCGACTTTTTAGCGTTTGTTAGGCGTCTGCGACTTTTTGGTGTATTTTTGGAAATCGCACTCATTTTCCAATTAGCGACTTTCATCCGTTAGATGTCTGTCAGCTGTCTGTCACGCCATTTTTCAGGATCTGGCAAGGTTAGATTTTTATGCATTTTTTTCAGGTTTTTTTTTTCAGGTCTAGCCAATTAGGTGCAATCTATTTCCCTATCTATTCTGTGTAGTGGCCTTTGTTGATTCATTTCTAGAATCATGGCTGCCGTAGCTAGTGTTCGCCGACATGGGCCCTTTGACTTTTTCCTCATGAATTTATTAATAAACAGGTTTTAAAAATTAGGCAAATCATTTATTTACTAAGTAGAAATAGTAATAAATTGAAAGCATAAAGGTTATCGAAGTGGTCGATATCCTCTTTTCCATCGCCTTGATAGGGCGACAATTATTTGCAGTGACTTGACCAATCAGATCAGACCAGAGTCTGGATAATGCCTGAAAGTCGCTAAATGGAAAACGACCATGCTCGCATGCAAGCAGTGATTGCAAGAGGCACAAAAGAAGCCATACATTATGAGATGCTAAAAGTCACTAAATGGAAAACAACCTTATCCCAAAACGCAGAAAAGGATGAGTCAACCCCACCAAACTATCCTTCTTGTAGCCCAAATGTAACATGCACAGCAACAAGTTATGCTGTGCCTTGGATGTACAGTCATGGCTTTTTTTTTTTTCACAGTAGCTGCAAAATCTGCACCATGCAAATGAGAAAAAACCTTCGCTGAGAGGTTATGCTGTATAGTAATAGTCGTTCTCACATTGCTCAAGTGGTCAAGAACGTCCTTAAACTTCGGTGGGAAGTCATACATACATGGTGTACTCTCTGGACATTGCTCCTTCGGACTACTGCTTGTTCTGATCGATGCAGACTCATTTGGCCAGTACATGACATTGAAATGAAGAAGTGCAAAGTGGATCACCGACTTCATTAACTCAAATAGTGGTAGCTGATATAAATTTTTTCAAATAGATATGTAACAGTTTCTAAGGAATAAATAAAATTAAAATAGAAAAAGTCCAACAGAATTAAATTGTATATCCAATAATTAAGATGTTCTTATACTCTTGCTAAAGTAATCCCATTATAAGCTCTTTGTTGAAGCAATGTATTCCTTTTGTAGATTATTCTGAAATGGAAAACACTGATGAAATCTTTAGATTTCAGGAAGCTATCACGCAGCGTTTTGGTTTTGTTCCGTGTTTGTCTGATGGAGGGTTGCCACAAACACAGATGATGGAGGGTTGCCACAAACATCAGTTCATCCATTTAACAGGAAGCATGTTTCTTATGATTCCATTTCCATTCATTAAATGCAAGGATAACAACAGTCTAGGAATTCCATATACTGTAAAGGTAATTATGCTCTTTTTTTTTAAAAAAAACATCTTAACCTTAGCCCTTCAAGATACCTATTTTCAGGAGGTAAAAGTGATTTCATTGTAAAAGACAGTTGAAATTAGCTATCATACGAGAGTCACTTACAAAGTCATTGCAACTATTTTTTTTTGTTGCAAACAAATATTACATAATGCAATACAGGGTGTACAAGGTATTTGAAGACACATTATTGAGTGCCTGCACTTATGTGTACACTAATATCTGTACACTCGTCTTTACAGAGCATCAATGGCGGGCTATCAGCTAACGCTAGAAATGAAAAATAGGCAGTGATCAATGCGCTACACAAAAAAAGGGCACAGCGATGTTGAAATTGCAACGTTTTTAAAAGTCACCATATCGTTTGTGAACAAAGTTCGGAGGGAGTTGGAAGCCTCTGGCAGACATGTGCTCAGCTAAGTGCAAAAAGCACACAGAATGTTCAAACTGTATGAGAACACCACAATTTGTATACAATAGTTGGAAAACATTATTGATGCGAACCTAGAAATCTCCATCAGAATCATTGCCCTAGATCTCCAGTTTCAAAGGGCACATCCATACTGTCGTGCATGGGGACCTCCATTATAAGTCGTATGTTCTGAGGAAAGGGGTATATTGGTGAAAACACAAGAACAACGACTGTTTCGAGCAAAGCGGTTATTAAACAAGGTCAAACATCTGGAGGAATCTGGCATACTCTGTTTTTTCTGATGAAAAATTTTTTGTCAGGAGCAAAAGATGAACAGGCGAAATGACAGGTAGTTATGTGTGGATTCCTCAGATGTTCCATGTGTTATGCACACAAGCTTTCTTCAACTGTGATGGTTTGGGGGGGGGGGGGTGAGTAGCAAAGGACATATCATGCCACCTCACTTCTTTCCACAGGGTCTTCGAATGAATGCTGCTGGGTATATTGCGATGCTGCAAACAGTTGTGAAGCCCTGGATAAACAGCGTTCACAATGGCAGGTTGTATGTCTTTCAACAGGACTCTACACCTGCACAAAATGCTGTGATAACACAAGAATGGGTGGCAACCCATCTACATGTTCACATCAAACAGAATTTTTGGCCCTGGACTATTACATGTGGGACAACGTTGAATGGAAAGCTAATTGACATTCCCACAATACCATTGGTTCTGTCAAGACTGCCATTGGCTGTGTAATGGCCGACATCCAGAAGGACCATTTAATTCAGGCATGTCACTCCTTCTGGTCTCACATTTAAGCAGTCATTATGGCTAACAGTGGTTACATTTAATAAACCCATTCTCTAACCCTTCCTACATCTGTATACCTAAAAACTTATTTTGAATAAAATATGTTTGGCAATATGAATAAGCTAATAGGATATTACATAGAGGACAAATGTAAGTATTAGATACAAAAGAATTTTGAAAATCGGTTAACACATAGAGTTAGGGACCAGGAGGCAAAAATTCTTGAACAACCCTTGTATAACATCCAAGCCCCTAGCAAAATAAAAAGGAAGAATATCTGCTATAAATATATTAAAAAGTATAGGGCCTAAAGGAGACCCTTGGGGGACACCATTCTTTATTAATCCCCTTCTTGAAACAATTCCATCGCTCTCAATAGTAAACGATCTGTTTTTAAGAAAAGGGTTCATCCAGTTCACAATAGTGAGCACAACCCATAATATTTAGCTTCTGATTAATAAATCCACATTAACGCTATCAAATGGCCAACTGTAGCACATAAGTTTGTATGTGATTATCCCTGCTATGTGCATGTTAAGTAATAAGTATTTTAATGATATTTAAATACAGTAGTATTTATATAAGTTCAGTCTTTAATAATTTCATTTATCCACTTTTTTTTTTTGCATGAATTCTTAAGAATCGAGCAACTGTAGCATCATCTATCTCAAGTCCTCATGAAAATTACATTACTCGACATGTGATGGGAAAGCAAATCAAACGTGCCTTCGAAGAGAAAAATCGTAAACAACAGAAGGTAAGCAAACGTGAATTGTAATCATTTAGATCACCCAGGGTGGGCTAGCATTTTATCACACTTTATTTTAATACTGTACAGTAAATCATTTCTGAGCTCGCTCTTTATAACATTCATATTTCTTGTAAATCTGAACTTATATTCATGCAGCCTGATTTACCTTTTTAAACAGGATCCTAGTTATTTAGGATCACTTTTAAATAAACATTTATTTTAATAGTGGAAACCCAAGAATTTTGAAATTGTGACCTCTATGTCGTGTCAAGGAGTCATTCTGATTCCACTGCTTCAGAATGGCACAATGAGAACATGGCATAGTCTAATCACGCTTTCTTAAATATGGTGAAGGCAGAGTGCAGATGTCGTGTAAACAGCAAGAAACAATTTGTATGGTATTGACACGATGTATCGGTCATGGTCTGAGGAACATTTTATTAGGAGATGTTATTCTAATGTCTGAACATTACATGATATTGGAACATTGTTGCCAACCATTTCCTGCTGTTCATAGCTGTGGTTTTCATTCAGGATACGATAATTCCACAAAGCATTGTTTTGTATCCAAGTGGCTCGGGAGCATGACTAAGGGTTTGCCAAGCTTCCATGGCTTGCAGAATCTTCAAATCTTAATCCCATTAAGCATTTGTGGAATGAAATGAACAAGTTGTCTGTATTCAACAATAACCATCCACCAATTTGCATCATTTGCAGAATGCAGTCTCTGAAGCATGGGGAAGATATTCCTGTATAATAGTTCAGACTCTTTTGTAGTGGTTCACCTAACGCTACTGATTGCCCTTCACAAATAAGAAATAGCACTGTTTTATTTTTTTTAAATGCACCACCAAAACAAAACTGGGTATGGCATAGAAGATTTCATCTCTTCATTGTTTATGTCTCCCCATTTTATTAATCTAAAATTTCAAAATACAGGGACTTAAGTTATGGAACAACAAATGGAATTTTCATCCTGATATGTTTTACAAATAATTAATCCCTAGATTAAAACAAAAAAACAAAAAAAAAAAGGTCTGTTGGACTCAGAGACAAATGAAAATAAGAGACTGGCAGTGCCCTATTCATTTTGCTGAGCGCTACTGGTGCCACCGGAAGTGCAGCGATCTCCATTATGGGGATGGCAGAAACGTAAGGTGGCGTATGTTCTCAATGTTATTTCAGCTGTTTTTGTAGATGACTTCGAGAGGTATTAGTAAGCGTAACCTGTTTTCTGATTTTTTTAAAAAAACTTTATTGCATTAACTAACGATAACGTATACTTTTAATGACTTTCAATAGCTGATTCAATGCCTTACGAATTTTTAAAAGAGCGCCTACAACTCGCAACTCCTATCGTTATTGTAATAATGGAGGCTTAGCCAGAGACAAGCGAAAGCATAGATGAAGAAAACTGAAGAATAAGAGTTTGGCTTCCAATTCTTACGCCTAATAAGATGTATCCACTATTTACGAAGAATGTCATCCTTTGGAAATCTATTGTGCAAATATTATACCTGGTTATACGAGCTTGGTGCTCATTTATTGAGTGACAGTTCTTTTTTTAATGTATTCATCCCAATAAAAATGTTTATCACAATACTTATCTTTATTGAAATATCAATTAGATGTTTATACTTTAAAAAATTTAACAAGCTGTGTCACAAAATTATTTTAAGAAAATAAAAAAAATGTCATTTTAATTTTTGTTTATCTGACAATAATGGAATGTTGATAAAGTCAGAACATTTAAACTGGGAAGATATTTAAAAGTGTTTCTTACTATTGATAAACAAACCTAACATAATTTATCAAATTTTAGCTAATTGATTTTAAAATTTTAAATTAAAAGAAAATCTGGTAACCTAAAATACTTTTAAAAGGTACTCAATTTTTTTTTTTAACAAAAAAAAGGAGGAAATAATTCTCAGTTGAATAAAATAATTAGCACTGATAATAATCAGTTTATTAATCTACATATTGTAATAAACTATTAACATATTATTAATACACATGATTACTTGTGAAATGAAATATTGGATCCTTTTAAAAAACGATTTGTGCAATTATATGCACGACAACTGACAGGCATGTTTTTTCTTTCATAAATTATGAAACAATAGAATCGCGCCAGAACAACAATGAGGGTTATTTTAGAAGGGGGGGGGGGGGGGGGGTGGGGGGGCAGGTTTACTTTCGCTTGTCTGTTCTCAATCTGTTTTTTGCTTTTTTCTTTATATTTTTATTAAAAAGCAATTAATTTATGAAAATTCTCATTTATAAATTATAATTTTAAAGTAAATAAACTAAAATAAAATATACAGTTCATTAATTATAATCCAAATTATTGTTGATATGTATATTTTATTTTATTTACCTTAAATAAAGGAATTTATAAAGGAGAATTTTCGTAAATTAATTGCTTTTTAATATAAATTATAAAAAAAAAACAAAAATACAACAACAACAACAAAAAAACAGATACAGATCGAAATAAGAAGAGAGACAAGAGAAAGTAACCTTGAGTTATTATTTTACTCCATATCAAAGGTAATTTGATATAATCTGTATATTTTATTTTATTTACTTTAAAATTATAATTTATAGAGGAGAATTTTCCTAGTTAATTGGTTTAATATAATATCTTCCTCCTTTTTCATTTAAACTATTTTTTTTTTAAATTTATGTTTAAAAATAACTTTATTTATCATCAAATAACTTTTTATCAGATGGGCCGATTTAAATGATTATTTTTTTGTTTAATAGAGCAAGTTTTTCTGGTGGTTCCATAATAAATTCATCGAGATATCTTAGGTAGATATTAGAAAAAAATAAATGTTTGCGATTGATTCACATGCATTGCCTACGGCGATCAGCTGTTTCTTGCCAATCCCGTTATGGCGGCGCGAAGGCACCACTAGAGGGGAGGTCACTGCCAGTCTCTTATTTTCATTTGTCTCTGGTTGGACTACTCCTACCTGTGCAGAAAATGGAGATATCCCAAATCTGTTGCAGCCAACAA
>JAHWFO010068719.1:11477950-11498771 GCA_023313115.1 Rhysida immarginata | reverse complement strand
GGGCTCTAGGTCTTACAGTTTGATATAATATTAGTATTACAGTGGTCTCATCAGAAAATTTTATCTGATAGATAGAAGGGAAAAATAGCTGAGCAGACAAAAATTAAAACTTAAAGGATCCATTGGACTAGTATCGCTGAATACACAATAATATGAATAAAGGTCCATGAGTAATACTTTACTAATGTGTTTACTTCTGATGCATTTTGGTTTACACCATTATCACAGTCATTTACAAACATAACAATGTGTCCAAAAAAGTCTGGTAACATGGCAGATATCTCAAAGCTGCCAGGTAGGCAAGATGTGAGGTGTGAATTATAAGGGGGTGGGAAATTCATTGCTGCACTCAAATTTGTCCTTGACCCCCCAAATTTAAGGTCATCCATTTTCTAACTTGAAAAGTATTAAAGATAGAGAAAAATTTCCGATTGCTACCCTGTAGAGCAACACCCCATTAGTCTAAAAACAATTTTTAATCACACCTTTCCCCTTGAAAGATTTTGAGAAAATGGGCGAGAAAGAGTCACTCAAGAGTGTGCTTCCCCTTCCCGTGCTTCACTGCAATGCAACCTCAGCCAACCTGACCAGCTAAACCTGACATTGAGTGACTCTTTCTTGCCCATTTTCTCAAAATCTTTCAAGGGGATGGGTGTGATTAAAAATTGTTTTTAGAATAAATAAGGTAGATCAAAAATTCTCAGACTAATACTCCTCCTACATGTTTATATTTTTTTTAATTATTATTACCAATTGGTTATACATCGTTAGATCTCAGTCCTTTGTTCTATTACAGCAAACGGTGTTGTTGTATGATTCATTGTTAGGATGCTAGGCAATGCAACCCACGAGCGTGTTACACTTGGTCTGCTGTTGTAATGTAAAAATGGAGTTGTATGAAGTAGACAGAAAAACTGAGCAGAGATGTGCAATAAAATTTTGCGTTAAGCTTGGGAAAACCGCAGCACAGACCATTCCATTAATTCAATAAGTATACTAATCTCATGTCATCAAAAACAATCTCACATTCACAGAAAGAGACCTCACCTTGTGGAACAAGGGTTCATTCTGCACCAGGATAACAAGCCAGCTCACGTTATCAAGGAAACAATAGCTAAAATGAGCATTGAACTCATGGTACATCCCCCTACTCTCCATACTTAGCCCCATGTGATTTCAGCTATTTCCTACGGTAAAAGAACTAATTTCCAGAAAGAAGTTTGCAGCTGATCAGGAAGTTGACACAGCTGTCAGGGATATCCATACCAAGCTTGGCAAAAACGGTCTCCAGGAAGTCTACAAAAGTTGGATTAAACACTGGGACCGCTGCATCGATGCATAGGGAAATTATTTCGAAAAGGAATAATTTGTTTTTGTTATCTGCAATAAAAAATTTTTTCCAGGAATATTAGTCTGAGTTATTTTGATCTATCCTCTTAGGTAACAAGAGTAAGTTGTCCATGGAAACCACTGATTGGTGGATCACAAAGCCAGAGTTTTGACCAAGAGGCAGACCTACTAGAGAGCTACTAGGGAACTTTTCAAATTATGTGGTGTATAGAAACTTGAATGCCCTGATCGTGGGGGATACTATATTGGATCCATGAAACGATCCTTTATCATCAGATACCAGGAACACAGAAGATCGTGGCTCAACAGGGAAAAATTAGAAATTAGAAACTCATCGTCGTTCCAATAGTGACAGATTGCTGAATAATCAAATTTTTTTTGATAGAGACACCACTATTGATTTCTTAATTGATATTCCTGATGTTGTCAATCAGATGTGAGCTCCGTAGTAGCTCTCTGGTAGATTCGCCTCTCAGTCACAACTCTGGCTTTGTGATCAAGATGGCTTTGGTGGACAACTTACACTTGTTACCTAGATATTTCTATGCTATTGCAGTTTACACTTGTTACTTTTGTAAATGTCTGTGATAGGGGTATAAACCAAAACCCATCGTCAATAAACATATTAGCATTCGTATCCCTTGTGGACCTTTATTCATATTATTAAAAATTAAAAGCAAACAAAACATTATGCAGTGTTATGAAATTTTTTTGCCTATTAAGCTGGAAGGACCATGTTGAGAACACTATCATATTATTATTGAGCTTATTCTACCCATATTTTGTTTTATTTTTCTGTAATTTGTCAATATAAAAATTCATATGCTTATTATTAATAATTTTTTTTTTTTTTTTTTTTTTTAACTACACAATAATTTTTGTTAATATCTATCATCATGGATAAGTTTTCAAAAGTGATTTTGTTTTTAATGTTGAGTTAGAATTTAATTCCTTTATTTAGAAGTATCTTGCCTTTTTTTTTAATCCATTTTAAATGGAATATTGTATAATCATGAATAAAATAAAAGTAACGGCCAACCCTGACTTGTTTGAAGCATATATGATTAATTTAGTAATGAAATTTTTTTTGCAGATGGGATTTTACTGGTCATGGAATTATATGTTAACCAAACGTTGGAAGACTGGTGGAATTGCCGTTGATGATCACATAGCTAATAAAATTTTTCGGGATTTCCAAGAATTCTGCAGCAACGGACAAGATCGACTTCGAGAATTTTGGAACGAATGGCAAAAAATGGCGCTTTACTCTGAGCAATTATCATAGCATGACATGAAGAACTTTTATTTTTTTTAATATTTTTACCTTGTAAAAAATTGAATGATGGATTACAAATTAATTTTTACTTCATTTTTTAATGTACAGATCAGATCATGTAAAATAAATCAATTGTCTCAGGGAAGCTTTGCCATTAAATATCATCATAACACATAATTTGTGTCTAGATCTATTAATTTCACAGTTTAACTTCTGAAAATAATACTTAGCCCATAGAAACATTTGGGCTTAATAAAAATAAGAAGTTTTTTTAAGTGCTTAATAAAAATATGCTTTCACTCTACTGTCCCCATGCAATGAGCTGAATTCACCGTGGCTGACAATAGGAGTCGTTTCAAAAACAGTGGCTAAGAGTTTTAAAGAAGAAAACAAACACATATGGTTACTGTATATACTGTCCCCATGCTAAAACACCATGTGTGTATGTTTTCTTTTTTAAAGCCATTACCCCTATTGTTAGCTCGTCGCACAGGGACAGTAAGGGAAGATTGTTAACAAGCCATATAGAGAGTGCTTGGAAAATCTAGAATAATAAATACCTAGTGCGATCCTTTGCATGATGACAAACTTAAACTTCCTTATCGAAAATATCTAAAACTCAAAATTTAGGTCTAAAGAACTTGTGATCAAAGACAGAATTATCAATTTCCTTTATTATTTTGAGAATTGTGATTGTTTATGATCCATAAACTGGCAATGTCCTATCCTTTCTTTTATTTCATAGTAATTTATAGAGCTCATGTGTTTGACGTAATGATCAGATGCAAAAGGCCTGAAACCTTATACATATATAGGGGGTGGGCAGAATAATAGGAACATCTTTCAATTTAGACGTTTCGTCGAATATCTAGAAAAATACTTGAGGAATTATCCTGAAAATTGGGGGGGGGGTGTAAAGAGCATACTACACCTCATATATTTCAGCAGAGGTTTTGTCCCAAAGGCAAATAGGGGACCAGCAACAAATTGAACAAAAAACTAATGTTTGGGATCACCCTGTAAAAAATAATGTTTGAAATGCGTTGTAGCTGTAGCATATGATTAGGAGGCTTCTTTTACTTATCTGTTCATTTCTATGAGAATAGCACATGTATTCATGGAGATATAAAGGTTTCTTTAAAAATATTTTATAATTTTTTTTTTGTAAGATTTTTGTTTATAAATGTACCATGCAGGGTTTTCAACCTAATGCAATGCCATTTTCAGGAAACTTGACAACAGTAGAGGCAACACCCTGCAATCAGAATATAATAATATTAAATATTTGATGATAAATGAGCATTTTTACTAAATAATGTTTAACTGTGCATGTGCAAGCGTTACCAAAATGTCTTTTGCATAATTTATTAGCCAAATGTATAGAGCTACTTTTATAAAAAGCCCAAGCAGATAACGTGAAAATTTAGAAAGATATCACCGATAGAATGAGTTGAATTTCAGTTGCCCTCAAAAATAAACAAAACGATAAGAAGCTTTCTCCAAACTGGAGCTCGACGGGCGTAGTTGAGCATTTCACAAACCGCAAACCTTCTCGGGTTTCCCTATGCAACAGTGTCATGGGTATTCCGTGAATGGCAATTATGCCAAAAAACAACCTCCAACAAACACAACTCTGGACGAAACATTGCCGTGATGAACGAGGCCAACGGCAACTGGCATGAATCATCCACAGCAACAGGATGGGAACAGCCCAACAAATTGCAGTTCAATGAGGGAGCATCCCAACCTATTTTGGAGCACACGGTGCAGCGCACCTTGCACCAAGCTGGGTTTAACAACAGGCGCCCAGAATGGGTGTCGTCGCTGTCACCGCAAAATAGGAAAGTGCGCCTGTTATGGGCACACAGGCATCGCCACTGGATACTGGATGAGTGGAAGAAGGTCGTCTGGTCCGATGAATCGCGGTTCCTACTTCATCATGCGGATGGCAGAATGCACATCTGGCGCAGACAGCACGGATTCATCCTGTCAGCAGTCAACCGTAGGCGGGTGGAGGAGTGCTGGTCTGGGGTGTCTTCTCTTGGGACACACTGGGTCCTCTGATATCCGTAGACACATCCCTGAATGCGACACACTACCTGAACATTGTTGCCGATCAGGTGCACCCGTTCATGATGACTGTGTTCCCTGGTGGTGACGGACAGTTTCAGCAGGACAATGCTCCCTGTCACCATGCTCAAATGGTCTTGGACTGGTTCGAGGAACATGATGCGGACTTCCATCTGCTTCAGTGGTCAGCTCGGTTGCCCGATCTCAACCCGATCGAGCATTTATGGGATGAAGTGGAGAGAACCATCCGAAGCCTTCCCACACTACTGTCCAACCTACACCAATTACGGGACGCTGTTATGTCAGCCTAGGCTGCTATTCCTCTGCAACGGTTTCAACACCTTGTTGAATCCATGCCAGCACGTATTCAGGCAGTTATCGCCGCTAAAGGAGTCGCAACACGCTGTTAGCGGGGTGTCTCTAATAAATTGGTCATTCAGTGTACATTTGGCCAATAAATTATGCAAAAAATATTTTGGTAACGCTTGCACATGCGCAGATAAACATTTAGTAAAAATGCTCATTTTTCATCAAATATTAATATTTTAATATTCTGATTGTAGAGTGTTGTCTCTACTGTATTTTGTCAAGTTTCCTGAAAATGACACTGCATGGGATTGAAAATTAAGAACAAAAAACATAAAAGCAACAGAAAAATCTTTTTTTTTTTTAAAGAAACCTTTATATCTCCATGAATATACGTGCTATTCTCATACAAATGAACAAAGATAAGTAAAAGAAGCCTCCTAATCATATGCTACAGCTACAACACATTTCAAACAGTATTTTTTACACGATGATCCCAAACATTATTTTTTTTTTGTTCAATTTGTTACTGGTCCCCTATTTGCCTTTGGGACAAATCTTTCACTGAAATATATGAGGTGTAACATGCTCTTTACACCCCTGAAGTTTCAGAATAATTCGTCAAGTATTTTTCTAGATATTTGAGAAAACGTCTAAATCGAAAAGTATTCCTATTATTCTGTCCACCCCCTGTATGAGGTATGTCTGGAAAGTAATGTAACAACCTTTGTAGGCAGACAATTAGTATTTTAATGTGTGAGTTGGCTATACTGGCTTTAACTGTTAGCCTTTCACTTCCATTGCTACATAGAGTCTAATTCAAGTAACGTGTTTACAATGGCTGTGCCGATTCAGAATCCTGCCAAATGTGAAGTGTGGTCCATCATACGTTTTTTGCAAGCACAAGGCAAGTGCCCAGTAGATAGTCACAAAACACTTGTTCCCGTTTATGGAAACGATGTGAGAATTCATGACATGTAACTTAAGCATTTTGTCAAATAAGCATTTTTTGAAAGAATATTAGCCACTGTAACCTTAGTTTCCAGACACACCTCGTACTATACAAGATTACAAGATGGTCAAAAAGTCATCCCTCAAATTACTTGATAACTGTTATAGAATTTAAAAATCTGTTAATGCCAACTAATAGGAAGTCGTGGGTAACCGGATTATGCAAATACACACAAAAATTATTTCACAAACCATAACTGATAGGGATCAGTTCCTAATTACTTGTTCTATATTCAATATGAACACAATAAAAGAAAACAAAAAAAAGGCTGGATGAATAGATCATTCAAAAATGAAGCTGAAGGTCATTTCCAATCATTTCCTATGTATTCAGCCATTGTACTGTACAATGAATTGCATATGTGAATATGACTTGTGTCAACTGAACAGCAAGATGGTGCTGTTGTAAAAACCTCTGAAACATGCAAAACAAGATGGGTAAGTGACATGACTTGCATGTAGAAATGTTTCGATTTCATTTTTGAGTGATCTATTCATCCAATTATGATGTGTTCTTCTTTTACAACTATTAGTAGTTTTAAATTGTGTCACTAGATGGCCGCACATGCGCAGTCTTGAAACGCAGAAATGGCCCATTTCTTACGAGCGCTCATCTTTTCTGATTGTGTGGATAGGAGGAATTCCCGATCTATGAGCTGAATCCCATCCTATCATCGGGCCTCCATCTTGACTACCTAGTAGTCTTTAAGAACGCCCGGTGACAGGCTTCCTGTCCGTGTTCACGATGGCCCAATTGGTAGAAGCAACAAGCATGATACTCGTAGTTCCTGGTTCGAATCCAGGTCATGAAATTTTTTTTCATCTGATAATATCATTTCCTTATGATTGGAGTATAATCTCCAGTTTCCATTTGTAATTTCTTATTTGTAATGGACAAATGTGGTGGGATCTTTTTTTCCCACACAGAATCTTGAAATTTCTCTAAATTTACATCATCCGATTTCAATAAAGCAGGATACACAACCATATTTTTGATCAGACTTTTTAATTTTTATAAAAAAATTGCATAATCTTGCAAATTTCTAGGTCAATGCTGGTCCTCAATCTCAGGATTGATTGTCCCTAGACAAAACTTGCTGATTCTTGGAAATCTTTCCTAGAGGTCTGGCTCAGTGGATTCCTGAAACCTTTAGCATTGTTATGATTCTATCACAGAGTTGGTCCTTTATACAGGTGGTTGAGTCAAGTAGGGCAAAAGAGAGAACATTGAGCTCTTGTACACAGTGCATTCAAAAAGTTCTGTGAATGATTTTTTTAATGAAACATACTTGAGTTCCCATCTCTAGGGAAATGATGATATTTAAAACAATCTTATTGATAGCCTGCAAATATTTTGTAGCATTTGTCCTCACTTAAAATTCCCTGATTTGACACCACCTGATTTTTTCTTTAGGGGATAGATACATCAAGGACAAGGTGTATGCCACTGTACCTCCACTTTGCACCAAATGTACCACTAACCTCGAATTTTGCACCTTGCAACTTTGTAACTGTTACAGGCAGAGAAAAATTTCCAATTGTATAGATGTAGAGCTCAAAATGCTGATTTTAACAATAAAAAAAAGAGATTAAAAATAAGCACAAAATGACTATGGAATGGCATCTTGGTGGGACCTGTTTTCTACAACAGTTGCTTTACAGGAATAAGGTACACAGAAATTATTCTGAAATTGAAATGCTTATTTTTAATCTCTTTATTTTTTATTGTTTTTTTTTTTGTTTTTTTTTGTTAAATTTAATCTCAAATTTTACAAACTTGCAAGGTACAATATTTGAGGTCAAAGGCCAAAGTTGACACTACCATTGTTTCACCCCTACCTAACTTCCTATATGTTGCCTGCAACTGATTTCTTTTATCTCCACTTGTTTTGAAATCGTATGGGTGGGGGTACAGACTTACTTGCCCTGTATAATTTCAAAGAAACTTTTCAAGTGAAAGACTTTTGAGTATATCATAAAAGATGGCATGTTGATACAGTACATTGCATCATCCCAGAAATACATAAAAAATGATTGATCATCAATAAAGACGAAAGTTTTCAAGATTACTCTCTATCATTAACAGACTTCAAAAAAAGGAGGTTATCAATTCGACTCGTATGTATGTAATATTCTTGGAATTGCACAATATTCATATAAGTTAGTCTATGCGGGCTTCGAAATAGGTGTGCCAAATTTCATAAGTGTCTGGCTGTCTGTCCATCCATCCACGTATTTCACAGAAACTAGAAATCAAAGTGCAATAATTCTTTTTTTTATTAGATTAAGAATCTTTCAACTTAGGGAACAGTCTAAGTTTCATCAAAATTGGTTCAGTAGTTTTCAAGATATGGATAGTGAAAGTTTCATCAAAGTCAGTTTTCTTATAATTTGTTTATTTCTCAACCATATTGTTTATAAGTACCTACTTATAAAATATTAATACAATTGATGTAACCACTGTAATGTGGCAATAAATATAAGACTAATAGCTCACGAGTATTCTGCGTTAATCTATTTCTAGGTGTCCTAATTTTTGACCTCCCATGTCCTAGTTTTGCAATCATATGTCCTCTTTTTTCTGATACAATCTGTGGTAATCCTACTTTAGGTAAGACTCCCTCTACAAGTCTGGTCTCAGTTACTGGCCTGGGATGATGCATCATCGGCGAGTTATTTAAGTACCTTAATTACTATCCTAATTGAGTATGACGCCGACCAGTGGATGGGGCTTAGCCCCCTCATTCATTTTACTTTAAATCCGCCGATGATGATGCATGAAATTTTCAGTAGAGGTGAGAAAATCCGGTACAGTGCACGCTGCTTAATGTGATCACGGTTAATGTTATCAATCGCTATTATCATTTTTGCTTGGTACGGAACGCTTGTATCTAAATACATACTAAATACGCTGTTTATTGTGATCAAAACTTCGGATATCATTATCAAATTTTTCCCTAAATGTAATAAAAACATTTAGACAGGCTCCCGAACTCTGCTTACAAGAGCTAAGCCAATAGGCACTGCTTGATGTTGCACTATATGCGTATATAAACCGTCTCGTGTCTTTAAGGGGTCATTCGGAATTTAGTACACACAGCAACCTTCTGTGAATACACTCAGCTTTTGCAGGAAAAGTAAGTGACCGTTTTTTTTTTATACTGTAATTTTTTTTTTTCATTTCTTTTAACCGTTTTTTTAATTTCTTTGATTTTTCGATAAATTAAGTATTTGTAAGCATTTATTAAGCAAATTAGCACCACTGTTTGAATAAGTTAAATCTTATTAAGGCACAGTGGCGTTGAATGTGGTTTACATTTTGGTATATGTGTATTTTGGTACCAAGGCTCATACTAATTCGTTAATACTTATTGAAAATAAAGATAAAAGTTATCGGAATGTTAACGCACTAGCAGCATTTATTTTCTGTATAATTTTTTATGAAGAGTATGAGCCTTGGTATACCAAAATATGACCCCAAAATGAATTTAAAAAATATTTTTAATATTATAATTCTGTTTTGGAAAATGAAACTAATTTTCTGTTTTACGAAAAAATAATGAAAAATTTCTCTATGACAAATATACAGTGCTATCGGCTTGATAACAAAAGAATCCTTCTTATCGAAAAGCGAGTCTCACTGCTAATCGCACAGCCAGCGTCACCCGTCATATCAGCCGCTCACTAAACTAACAGTGTCGGTTTCACGTATCCAATTGTTAGGGACGGCATTCTTACGTTTTCTAGACAATGGTTCATCGGAAGCACTGTGTTGGCTATGAGGAATGCTTGAAGTCAATAAAGGAAATCAGCGACGAGCGACCAGACGACGCACTTTTCATCTTTTTCACGGGATCGAAAGACGGATCTGGCAAAAGTTGGTGTCCCGATTGCAGGGAAGGTGAGCAACATGTCACGTTCTCTTTCTTCTTATCAGTTACAACTATTTATTTTCGTATAATTGCTTAAATAATGATAAATAATTGTTGCGATTGATTAAACGAAGAGAGCACATAGTGCATTTTTTTCTTTAATTAGTTCAAATGTGTTAAATTGAAGGGGCGCGTTGTTAATATTTCACTTGTCGGCTCGGTTTCCACATTCACGATCTAGGCTTATTTTTAAAGGAAGGAAGTGAAAGCTTTATATAGAGTGGGGAGGGGGAAAGTATAGCGATCTGAGAAGAAAAGAATTTATAATGGTTTTGTTTAATTATAAAGATTCAAGTAAAAATTGTTACGTGTGTATCAACTAGGTTCACGGCTTTGCCTACCGGTAGTGTCGGAAAAGTGGGAAAATGTTTCTAATGAAATTTGCGGTTCCAGTAATACTGAGTAGACGATGTAGCATTTGTTTTATACCATGTAAATGTAAACGAAATGTTGTAAAAATGACAGAAGAATTTATCTCTCTGATTCTGTTATTTCTGTCCACTGTACAAAAAAAAGTCAGCGCCCGGGGGGGGGGGGTCCTGGATGATACGACATCCCGTGAGAGAAGTTGAAACTAAAGTCATGACCTCTGAAAGCTTCCCTATCCAGAACTTTACTTCATCTAATAAACATGCTAAAGTTATAACATAGCCTAATAATACCGTATTATTAGGCTATGGTTATAAGATACCTAGGTGAATTTTCCGAATAAGCTATAAGCTGTTACAAGGATGGTTTGCGGCCGTTCACAAATTACGTCATCCATCCAAGGGAGAGGGGTATCGCCGTAGCCTACGATTTTCTCGTAGGCTACGGGTATCGCGAAATGACGACGGGGGAGGTGGGTGGTTGCCCAAAATTACAGTAATCACTATAATCAATTTAACTCAATTTAAATACATAAACAAATAGCATTTATATTTGACTTGATGAAAAATGTGACATGTAATGTCGCTGCAAATATAGAAAACCCAAAATTGACTTAACGTAACAATTCCAATTTCCGTCCCTGGCTTGAGGAAGATCATACGGAAAGTGTAGGGAAGTGACAGTAGGGGTGGGAAATCTATTACAATTGTAATAGAGCTACTACATTCTGTCAATTTATATTACTTTATTACTTTTGATCCAGAATCTATTACTGTTCTTTGAAGTTAAGATTCTGCTGGCCATTTTGTGATAGACTGGTAAATTTGGTTTTCGGGAATGCAAGTTGCCATGCCAACTGTCACTTTCGTAAATGTCGAGCGTTGTGATTGGCCGAGGCTTCTTAGATAATCTGAAAGCCTCGGATTGATTTACTGGCGTAACTTGAGCAATGCACTGCAGCACATATTCATAAGAAATTATTGGAATATTTAAAGAAGGTGAATGCTCCCCTGAAAACCCTAACTGGCTTTGGGGCATACAATGCATCACCTAGTTATGATGGGTAGATCACAAGGTCTAAAAGCTCTTCTAACTGCTGATTTACCTAACCTGTTTGCATTAGCTTGTGTATGTCATTTTTTTCTCTTGTGTGCATCTTATGCATGCTCTAAACTGCCAAAGACCATTGAAGGATTGGCCAGAAACATTTATGGCTACTTTGCTCATAGTGCAAAGCGAACTAATAATTTATGGGAGTTTCAAGAATTTGCAAATGTGGCTCCACACAAAATGCTTCGTATTTCTCAAACAAGATGGTTATCACTGGAAGCAGAGTAAATCAAATCCCTGAGCAATGGAATGTTTTAAGAAATGTTTCCTAACGTGTGCTTAGTGTGCGTTGGTAAACATGTTTACTAAATCAAATTTTGTTAATTTGGTGATCAAAATGTTTTATTTCGAATTAGCAAATTAAGTGACAAAACTGAATTAATTTATTTATTCTTTATGCATTATTATTAAAATTCAAAGATTACGATCATGAAGTTACATGAAACTTTTACACATGTTGCTTTTTTTTAACCTATGTACTTATATAAAGTATCCTAATGATCTTTTTAGGTGATAAACAATGAACATACATCAAAATAAAAAGGAAATAACTATAATAAGCACACAAAGACACACATTTAAAAAACTTATTTCTCAGAATGACCAAAGTAATCGGCAATAGTAGACTACTTGAGACTCTTAAATCTTTCAGTGATGACATATATCTAGAAACTTTCACTTTGTGTGAACTATCAGCGCCTTCTAGAGAGGAATCAATGCCTCCTCCTTTCTAGAAGGCGGTTGGAACTGTCGAATGTAAATAAGGACATGCATGCACAAGTTTCCTAATTCGATAGATTGCATACCAAAATGTTTGCTAATCTGTAGATGTTGACTAATTCGAAGTTACTTTATGAAATGGAGTGTTCTCTGTGCTGTCCTTCTTGATGAAGTTCACTAATTAAGAAGGGACAGTCCGGACCTCGCTTCCAGTGGCTACCACCTGTTCCGGTATCTAAGGAGTTCATCTGCAGCCTGCATTTCATTGACGATGAATAAGTGAAAACTGCGTGATTTTCTTCACCGACGATAGCTTTTATGAACTGATCATGTGGAAGTATTGTACATTGACCGCTATGACAAGTGCTTAAATAAACTTGAAAACTATGTGGAAAAATAGTCAAAGGTACATAGAATCTGATAAAGAAAAACATTTGAAAATATATATAGCAGTTTTGTTTTTATTACAAAACGGACCTTACTTTCCGAATAACCTCATATGTTCTAATATACAGGGTGATTCAAATCGTGTGTAAAACAATTTAAGGGGGAATTATAGAGGTCAAGGTAAATAGAAAAAGTCCTATGAACATGGGTCCGAATTTGAACGATAACTGAGATATGGACTGAAATAAAAATGCCACCACCAAGATCAACAAGTTAATAACTTAGGTTCTGTAAAGCCTAGATTAATGAAATTTGGAGGAATAACAGGGTACACAAAACTGTGTATACCGTTAAAATTTGATCGAATTCCAACAAGAAGTTTCCGAGTTACTCATTCAAAATCAAAGCACGTGTTCACTTGTGAGCACTAACCAGCACTTATTACAATTTTGACTGCGTAACTCGGAAACTTCTCGTTGGAATTAGATCAAATTTTAACGGTATACGCAGTCTTATGTACCCTGTTATACCTCCAAATTTCATTAATCTAGGCTTTACAGAACCTTTACAAGAGTTATTAACTTGTTGATCTTGGTGGCGGCATTTTTATTTCTGTTCATATCTCAGTTATCGTTCAAATTCGGACCCATGTTCATAGGACTTTTTGTGTTTACATTGACCTCTATAAATTGTTTTACACACGATTTGAATCACCCTGTATAAAAATGGTTTTGACCAAATAATTTATTATATGCAGCTTATAGCATTATTTCTGTAATATGATTATCAAACAGCTTATCATTGTAGCGGCTAGGGTCGTAATACGGGCTGTATCTAAACTCCTGTCACAAACTTCTGGTCGTGATTCCCACAGCGAGATGAAAACAAAAGTTCATGTAAACATGGTTCGGGTAACGAACCGTTTATGAGATTTCCGCAGTTAAAAGTGAAGTTTCAGCAGCTGGTTTTGCTACTTTGTGGATGGCAGGTGACATGCGGAGAAGCTAACCTGCTATCCACGGAGTGGAAAAACCAGCTGCTGAAACTTCAATTTTTAACTGCGAAATGTCATAAACGAATATCTGCGAAATACCTCCATGATATTTTTGTTAATAATAAATCACTAAAACACGCACCATTGAACCAGTTTTGACTAGCATTAATTATACGTGATACTCATTCATGACATAGCATTCCAAGCTGTTTGATATATGACATGCCATTATCTTAGCATTGAAAGTTTCCAGTGGGCCATAATGTCCACCAGATCATGGCAGGTCTTCCAGCGATTTGTTACTGGAATGGAAGTTTTGTTATTGCATCATTTTCAAATGCAGTGCATAATTTACGGCATACCTCAAAAGCGTTTGTGCTGACTTTGAATTCGTATAATGAACATGTTCCATTAACGGTACTTTTCAACAGTGCGAAGGTGCTGCTCTACACCGAATTCGAAACCGACACTGAGAAACTCCTTGGGACCAAGCCTCATATGTGAGCTATCCGATGCAAATGCGTGCGTGATCAACCGACTCATCTTGTATATCCCGTTGGACCTTCCGGTATTTGGGTCCATTCTTGCTGCAAACACCAAGCCATGTCAGTAATTGTCCGGACGTACTAGCCCTCACTCCACGCACCAACTTGTCCCATAAATGCTCGATTGGTTTAAAGTCAGGCCTCTGTGCGGGGAACTAAATTACAAAATCGTAATTTACAAGTAAATAAAAAAATATTACAAACAACTTAATAAAAGAGCAGAATTGCAAAAAAATAAAAGAGAACAAAAAAGCAAATTAACTTGAAAACCGCAAATAAAATAAAATACCCAATAAAAAACGGGACAATATAAAGAACCTTCTTTTCAATAATACAACCTTAGATTTATTTACATTCAATGATTGCACCGTGTCCAAATTGCATAGGTATTACCTTAAATATATTTAATTAATGACATCAATTTCATGACAGTAGTTGTATATTTGTTGTTAGGGTAGCACTACTGTGTTTGTCAACCGAAGCAATGCCTGTACTTGTTATACAGGGTGTCTCAGAGCTCTTTGCCCAAACTTAGCAGGGAGGTAGAGGGGATTTATATGAATACGTTTTGCCAATAAACCCATGGACGGAAATGACTCAATGTCCAACAATGTCTGCTCGACTAGCTGGACATGCTTACTGCATTTTCCTTGAGAACGTTTTATCAGAGATTTTGGAGGACATGCGTTTGGTGATTTGCGTGGACATGCTTCATTATGGGGTGCCTCCACATTTCACCCTCGATGTTCGTGATTTTCTGAATCTCAGATTTCCAAACAGATGGATTGGTCGTTTAACTGGCCACCACAATCACCTGACCTCAAATGCACGGACTTATCCCTGTGGGAATATATGAAGAATGTGGTGTATGAAACTCCCGTGGAATCAGTGAACGATCTTATGGAGCGCGTGATAGCTGCTGTAGCAGTTCAGGAGATGCTTGGAATCTTTGAACGTTTGAACAATTCGATGTTACGGCGAATGTATTGAGACAGGTGGTCGTTATTTTGAACACATTCTGTGATACCTTTGCTGTAAGCTTACATGATAAATAAAATTAATTAGATACCATGTCTCTTCGTTTATGGCCTGCTAGGTGACTTTTCAATGGGCTTTTGTTAGACACCGAGTCATTTTCGACCATGGATTTATTCGCAAAAAGTGTTCATATACATCCCCTCTACTTTCCTGTTAAATTTGGGCAAAGAGTTCTGAGACATCCTGTATATAATTGTGCAAGCGTATAAAATGGAGAAAGTTAAAGTACGTCCGTTTTATGATGCTCTCGTGATGGCATGCAAGACAGTTCACCATAATTTGTCTCCAGGTGTAATTCAGGGAAAGTAAACAAAAGATGAAAGAGGCCATTGAGGAGTGTTCTCCAAAAGTCAAAGAAAAAGAGAAAATTGCCGAAAGAAAAAAAGAACCGAATTTTCTCCATCGCTATTTGAAAAAGAACACTGGAGATATAACAGCAGTGTTGACAGTGGAAAAGAATGGATTCAAGCTCAGCACTGAATCTTCCACTCGAGTCTAAAATAAGTTAGATACTCCGTTCATCGGCACAATCATCATTATCTCAAAATAAAAATAAAAAACCTGCTACACCACAAACTCAAGAAAGCATGGGTTAAATGAAAATGAAGACGACCACCAATATTATGCTGTCCAATTTTCTCTTCAGGCCAAGACAAGGTACAAACGGAACTTTCAATTATTAGAAGAACGCTACACGCTGGAGAAAAAAAGAAATATTACCTTATGCATCCAACCTGCAGAAATATCAAGAAAAATTCAAAAGAAGAATGCTGAGGTCACTATCCTGCCAAAAAAAAGGAAAAAAAAAACCTGAAAAAGATGAAGCAGAATCATAGGAACCAAAGAAACCTACGAAAAAAAAAATATTCTTGTGGCAAATCCACACCTTGCAGAAAAAATGAATGTATAAGATAGACCTCTGCAAAAAAGGAGAAATAGACCATACTTTTGAAGATGATGATGATGATCTCGTGTGGCTTAGCGAATGTGATGTTTCTGATATGTCCGTTCCTGAAGCCACCTCAAAAAATACGTCTGTGGGCTACCTCACCATGGATTAAAGATATGTAGATATTTCAATAAATGGAATGTTGTTGTTTTTTTCATATATGGTGGCATTATTTTATTACCTTTATACATCGTGGTTAATATAATTGTCATTTTTGTGTCATGATGGCTTGACCGGGGGTGGGGGGGGAGGCGGTGGCTTACAAATATATGACATTTGCTGACACGGGGGGAGGGGGGTTAAAATTCTATGGAAAAGGACTGACGTAAATTATCGACGACCCTTTTTCCGGGATGTTTGAGCAGCAGTAATCTTCCAGTGAAAGTAAAGGAGTATGCGTTGTCAAATGTGCATCTTGTTAGTATACATTTCTGAGCAATATAACTCGTGAAGTAATGAACAAAAATGTTTGAAATTATGCACAAAAATGTTTGAATAAAGATCATGAGATGTTTCTAGTCCAACACCTGACTTCTCAAAGGACAGAATTAAGTTGAACATCTAATAGGATAAGGGCAGGGTGGAGATATATGTTAGGAGATAAGGGTATGCATAGACAGAATGTTTGAGGAGAATTTGGCTCTGTGGTGGGTTTGGTTAGCCTTTACACGGGGCACATTAGGCCTTTTAGTGCAGTGTTTCTTAAAGTGTGGTTCGCAGAAAATTTGGTGGGTGACTGATTTTTCAATTATTTTATAGAGTGTCAGAAATTAGCTCGAAAACAACAAGGTTGCCACCTAGCGACAAATGCGCGAAAATTTTTGTGCGAGTCCAGTCTAAACATTAACATGCGTAATGAAGTTCGAGCTGGATTTGGGAAAATTAAAGATAGATGATTCCTTTATACTGAGTAATTTGAGAAAAAGAAAAGATTTATATGTGGACATTTATTTGATGTTCGCGAAGAAGAAGGAACAAAAACATTAGCGTAAACGTGAAACTGATGTTAATCTACCATCAAAAGAAATAGAAAAAAAGGTTTAAAAAAATCAATTGTAAGATTTTATTAATAAAAGAATTAAAAATAAGGATACTGTCTTCCTTACTTATGACTTTCTAAACCGCCTCACTCATAATTTCATTTCCTCTTAAAGCCTTCATGAATCGTTATCCAACATAAGCTTAATAGTGCAAAACTTAATACTAATAAAAAACTCTTTCACCACAACGTTTATAGATTGAAAATATACAACCTGATACTGGAAGTACTTTCCAACGAGTTTCTTTCCAAAGTCGTTATAGCTATCTAGCACTCCTTATTGCAACACAACTGCAGCATTGATTAGAATTTTCAGCTCACCGAGATCGGCGAGTAAAGACGGAAGAAATGAAATCTTTGGGAAAAACATGTGGGCCATAGATGAACCGGATCATTTAGAACGTCCAAATACTCGCAGCAACACGACTCTTGAGGGATCAAGCGAATACCAAGATAAGGGCGCCCAGATCATCACAGCCAGTTGGAATCATCAGAATAAGGGTCATATCATTATATCTGACATTTGAAACCATACAGGGATAATTTGGATAAGAATATACAATAAAGAGCCTTTTATGTATTCTCTACTACAATGCTTGGATGCAACCTGGAAAAGAAACCTAGAAAGACATGTTGAATCCCGGTCGCTGTATTTTTTCCTTCCGTTTTTTTTTTTTATATCTTTAACAGTCAATTCTTATTGTTGTTGCTTTCATTTTAACTGCTCAAATTCTACAATACTGGAGTTCGCATTATTTTGTCTAAAACCTTAGCTTAGATTCAAAATTGAAAACCAGCATGTACGTTTTACACTCATAAAAATTTAAATTGTGCAGGAATGATTTTTTAAATTATACTTTTATGTTTCTTGTTTGATGTAGGCGAAAAAATGTTAGAAAAGTATGTGCCGACCCTATCGACGAATGTGACTTTTTTGGAAGTGGACGTCGGTCCTAGAGCATAGTAAGTAGTTGGTCCATCGTTTGTTAACATCCATTTTCACAATTGACTTATCTATTCCCTCCAATGATATATTTTATTCATATTTAGCTGGAAAGACCCCTCCAACCCATTTCGCAAGGACAAAGACTTCCACTTGAAGTACGTCCCCACTCTCATTCTGTGGAAGAAAGTAAGCTCATTCGTCTTATTTAAGACAGATTATATTAGTTCCAATTACCATACGTTTTGGTGGTTCTTCGATATTGGAGCGACCAAAGTTATTAGCCTGTTTTTATTTATGTTCTAGAACCGACGCCTCGAGGAAGCTAACTGTTACAACGAAGATATGGTACAAATGTTTTTCGAGGATATCTCGTCGTGAATTCTTATTTGAGATATGTTACAGTTTTTATAATATTAAAAAAAACTTATCGATGAAAAGATTATCAGAAAAAAAATATATAATTGTATGATATTGAACAAAAAAAAACCTAACTGCTATAAAAAAAACAAGTTACAATCATGGAATAAAATTATCCCTATAAATTATAGGCCAGTTTCTAAAAAACATTTTTACTTTTTTCCTTATTTTCATTCCAATTCTTTGCTAAGAGAGCATTAATAAAAAGGGGGGGGGGGCTGTTGTCATAAGAGCTAACAAAATACACCATCTCTTAACGACACCATTCGAATGGAGCATGTACACCATTCTTAATTACTAACAGTTGAATGAGTACCAAATTATCACATGGAATTTACCTATCAAAAATAAACCTAAGGTCGCTTCATTTTATTGTCAACCTTTGTCCTGCCGCAAACAGACTGACGTTTAGGGACAAACTTTGTGCACCTACACTCACTAACCAATGAAATAGAAACGTCTTTAATATTTTATTGCACTTCCTTTGGCCGGATTTACAATATATGGTTAGCCTTGAGAAAATAAGGTGTTGAACCACTTATAACAGAGAGGCAATGGAAGACCAGGCGTTTACTAGACATTCCCTTATTTCTCTTAGCAGATATTGTTGGAAGAGGATTTGCTATTGAATACGTCGTTCCAACATGTCCCAAACATTTTCTATGAGTTAAGATCTGGAGTCTGGGACGCCGAGGGTAAATGACTGAAGTAATTTTCGTATTCGCTAAACCACTCCTGAACCAAACACGGAGAAATTCACTAAAAACTAACTGTCCTCAATGAAGAAGCAGTCCCATGCACGATAAAAATGCAGTATTGCAATGGTCGAAACTATGTCGTGGAACGCACCCGACTTTCCATTAATAACAGGAGACCAGTTCCATACCAGAAGAAGCTCCAAATCATGACACCACCTCCAGAACCTTGAGTTATCTTGATAAGGCAGGCTGGATCCATTCATGGGGCCCTGCCAAAGCCTTTGCCAACGTGTGTCGTGATGGGTCAGATCACATAACCTTCTTTCATTCATCACTGTAGATTTTTCCTGTTCTTTTCAGAAATCAAGGATTTTCGTGTAGGCATATGACTGCCAATTTGGGTCCGTTTGAATTCAATATGGTCGGAAATATCCTTGGTTAACATCATTTGTCAATTGTTGTACAGTTGATGTCCTGTTTTAAACGAACGGTCTCGCTCATGACGGACTGCCTGAGCCACAATTTTCCCTTACTTTAGACAATGACTGGATCATTTTCCCAACGGCTGACTATGGATATCGGTGAACTACTTCGTTGTTTCAATCGTGGCTCCAATTAGACGAGCACCAACAACGAGTCCCTTTTCCGTCATGTTGACCAAATTCTATGATTAGATTCGCCCAGTTCTTTCATAAATATATGCAAGTCCACGCTTGAATCATATGACTTCAACCCATTTTGCATTTTATCATACACGTTTCTAATTCGTTGGCTAATAACTGCATTAGGCTGTCAGCTTTGTTTATGGGAGTACCGAGTGAACTGTTCCCGTGATATCTTCTCTACGCCAACGGGATGAAAGAACTAGTTCATCGTTACTTCAATGTAGCTGGTGCTTACAGTCAGCAGTTGACAACAAGACCCTGAAGCGGCCAGTCCATTGATGAAAATGTATTGAAAGGGAGAGAGAGAGGGGGGAATTGTTACTTCAATGACTCACTACATAAGCGAAGAACGTCCAACATCCCTCCCTTCGAGCATAAAAGCAAAACATAACTTTACTTCGTGACTCCCTTCTGCTTTTATGCTCGAAGGTCCCACTCCAATCTGCTCATCCGTTTTCACTAATAGATTGGCCGCTTCAGGGGTCTCGCTGTCAACGGTTATTGTATGTAGAATAATAAATAGTATTGAAGAGGACATTCCAGGCTTTCTTTTGCTCTCACCCACTCTGTCCTGTGATACGTATTGCATACATTCTACAACCACTGGCAAAAAATATTTACAGCTATTCAACATAATTTATTTGTTAATAAGTAACGGCCTAAATAGTTGTTTTATCGCATATAATAAAAATGTACTAAACAATAAATTCGTAAAAAATTAAATAGAGTCTCCCCCTTGGGGAAAAAGTAATAGATCATTCTTCAACGAAGAAATAAGTCTTAGATCACCTGCTCTTAACCAATACTAACAACTGATAAATATTTAAATAAGGGAACTTTTCTCTTCCCTTTGTAAAATAAGTGTCAATCAATTGTTCCGAAACCATCAGCGAATATGGCTCCAACACGATACCACTCTGAGAAATTTAAACTTCAAATTATCAAGTTGATACAATCAGGTTTGTCGAAAAAACAGTTGCTGACCAGCTAGGATGTTCG
>JAHWFO010068719.1:11424372-11472950 GCA_023313115.1 Rhysida immarginata | reverse complement strand
CTTATCGAATGCAGTATTTTAATACCGTGTAACTACATCACAGAGAAGAATTCCATCACGTTCACTCTGTTCGACTCTCTCATTCCCTTGTGTGTTTTTTTTTAGCATTAGCCTCCCCCCCCCCCTTTGGTTTTCATAGGATACTCCATGGAGTAGGAATAAGGGTGGCCTACTTATTCCTACCTCCATGTGGGTGGCCTACTGATTCAGACATCAGCAGAGCTTATTCCATCGCTTTCAGCTCTCTTAAGGGAAAAAATTTAACGAAATGAAATCTCCCCCCCCCCCCCCCTCCCCCAATTTCTTACTTAAAAAAAGAATAAGAAAGTATTATTGAAATTTTAGGATGTGTGAAAAGTTGAAAAAAAAATTGCCTCAATTGACCAAACGGCCAAGCAGTCATAAAAAGGAATTCATTAGTGTGTTTAGCACAAATAGCGCCCATGTGATTAGTTGTCGTATCTCTCTATTCTGTCTTTATCTTTCGATCTAAATATTGAACGACCGTTTTATTGACGACACTCTCGTGAATCAGGACCCAGAAAACAGTTTATTTCTTATAGTGGTGTCCATTAGTGTAAAACATACCCAATACAAAGTTATCACCAGGGCGGCAACAGTTGTTAGGTATTAGTGCTTTACATATAAGTAGTCCTAATGCTTGTTCCAAGATCCCATATAAAATTTTAATGAATTCCATTATTTATTAGTATTTATATTAATGGTTTCTGATGAAGAATCATTTTCCTTTGTGAATATTTTTAATGTTAATTAGTTTGACGAAAGGTCAGGCAAAATGCTAAGTATTCCCGACAAGAGGTACTCTACAGAGAGGAATTTTTGTTGTTCTTAATCGCAATGTTTTCATTTTTCACGGCTTCTCCTGCTCTTGTTGCCTGCCCGGGTGGCCAACCGGGTATGGTGCCGCGCTGGAAACGAATAACCGCGGGTTCGAATCCAGCCGCTGGCCAGCGTAAGCTGTGAGGCCATTTAGCCAGACTTTGTCTGAGATTTGAATATCTCCTGCTCTTGTTCTGAGTTATTGAAAACTGGCAGAAGTGAAGAGAAAGACTTTGTTTTTGCCAGAGGTTATAACCCACATGAAAAAATACGAAATTAATTTGAAAGCTGAAAATGTTATAAGAGTTATCATCCTTTTATTTGGGGATTGGTGCTCTCTTTAGGACGATCATATTGGCATAATGAAATGAAGAAATGATTAACGCTAATTTGTTTGTAAGCCCCCTGCAGCGTGAATAACTTTAACTAAACAAACTGCTAAGAGTTTATTAATATTACTTTGGTAATGCACCCAACTGTAAAGGAATATTTATTGAAATGTGCATAGCTCTGAAGTGAAGTCACGAACATGGAGCAATTAACCTGGAGGCGAAACTGGACGAAATTTTTCGTACTTCCGTTTTTTAGCGACAACTGGTGTACGGCATATAAATCACAAGTACGAATCTAAAATTTTGTGTAGCTATCCTATTTTTGCTTGAGGGGCTGACCTCATTTTAAAATTGTAACTGTCATGATCGTGTCGAACACATCGTCTATCTGAAATACGATATTTAGACATTGTCTAACGCATTTTGACAATGTCTAAAAGAAAACAAGGAGGATCCCAGTGTATTGCAAAGTATTGCAGAAATAATTCAAAGAAAATCCAGAGCTTTCTTTTTCCGAGTTCCTAAGGTAAATATTCATTGTAGAAAATGCGCAAACTTGTAGAAACTTATGACATTCTTGCTTAACATAATTTTATCGGTTAATGTTAACTATCTGCACATCACGCGATGACTGATCATGCTACCAAGGTAAGTGAAATTTTTACTAATTTAACCATCTACTGTGACCAAATAGAAAAGGGGGTATATATCAGTTCGTTAGAGAGGGGTCTGGGGGGTCTTTAAAAAATAAATTCATTTACCTTAGTCTCATGATCAGTCATCACGCGATGTGCAGATAGTTAACATTAATTATTTTGTCTATATATATAAAACATATATTTTAATATATCCCTATTTCCTTTACAGAAGTAAGGAATGATTAACTTTAATCGAAAGATTTGATCTCGTTCAATCTGTTCGTGTACTAAATATTTTGGATTTTCGAAATTTTCACTTCGGATTCTTAAAGATCACCAAAAAGTAGAATATGAATGTCTCCACCAAATGAATTTTGTAATATATTTTTTTATATTTTAATAAAATGAAATTTGCAATGAACTTTGTAAGATTATTTTTATTTATATAAAACTTTTTATTAAAAACACCTAATATGTATCTTCATTGAGATGAATATGAATATTTATGGAAAAAATTATAAGATTGTTAAAAACATTAACATTATAAAATACATCTAAATAAATGAATTTTAATTAAATTTAATTTTTTTATTTTAATTGAAATAAATAAGATAAATAAATAAGAGTAACAGCAGCCATGAAGCTAGGGGCCTTCTGTTCATCCAGCAATGCATTATGGGAAATCTTTAGTTCGTAATTTATATGCCGCCCGCTTGGCGGCGCTGATTATCAATACGAAAAAAATAGTATAGGGAACTGTTAGAGTTTCGCCTCCAGGTTAATTGCTCCATGGTCACGAATAGATGATTTTAAAATCGTTCTTCTTGAAAATAGAAGACCATTCAAAAGAGAATATTAAAAAGAAAAAAAAAACAATCATAGCCGTAACGAGCTTTTTTTTCTTCTTTTGCTTGCCTATTTTCCAAGCAATGAAACGTATGGAACGCAGAAGGAAGAAACGCAGTGGCTACGTACAGTGCAACCTTGTACGCCTTCCGTTCAATGCAACGGAAGTGGCAAGCTGTGCCGCCATCTGCCGGCAGAATCAAAACAGTATTGTATGGATTCCGACGTTAGAGGGCGTGTTTTGGCTAGCTGTTGTTATAGCAACCACACAATTGGCATGTTACAGTCGTGTGGATTTCGGATTTTCTTTTTTTCTGCTTTCTGGATGATTAGCCATTGTCGAAAGGAACCATGCCTTAAAGGTAAGCCAGCATTTTTTGAGCGTTCTAGTGTTGGGTTAGGTTGACTGAGGTTAACTTAGGTTTAACCATAAAATGAGGCCCCATAACTTTCTGGCAGCCATTTCTGTGCCCACTAAAATATACGGATCATTAGCCTCCTGTAACCGGCCGAGGGGAAACCAACTGCCCCCTGTAAACAAATAGGTTGGGTACGTATGTAAATCGACGTCGCCGTGAAGCGATGGCGTCCGCGTACTAGTATTGTAGAAGGGGAAACCAACTGCCCCTGTAACCGGTTATGTTGGGGGTATGTTTGTAATTCGAGGTCGCCGTGAGCGAAGCGTTGGCGTCCACGTACTAGTATTGTAGAAGTGGCGGCTAGTATTTTCCACTGAGCGATGGGAATCTGCCATATTGCTTGTTTCGAAATTAGAGAAAGTTTGGAGTCTGAAGCTGTTGGTAGATGGCGGTATAGCTAGCCACTTCCGTTGCATTGAACGGAAGGCGTACAAGGTTGCACTATACGTAGCCACTGCCTAAGGGAAAAGTCTGTAACAGTCTGCAAGTAAAAGTCAACCTTAAACCACCGCCCTAAGAGTGCATTGGCCTTTGTAACACAATAAAGATAACAGGAAACCACTGATCCACATAAAACTTTTAATCGGACGTATGCGCATTTCGGCAGCCACGCTGCCTTCTTCAGCGTACACAAGGATTTTGATCAGAACAGACAAATTTGCCAATGCACTCTCTTAATAGAAACACCTTATTTGGGTAACATGTAGATCCGATGCACTTCTTAGATATCGAAAACCTTTAGAAGAGGGTCAACTCCGCACCAATAGAAGCATAGATATCGGTAACCATAGAATTTTGAATATTGTGTGACGTGCAATATGTACTAAAAAGGCGCGCAAAGTGGAAACGATCCTGATTCAAACAATATTGTTAGGAACTTTAGCTAAAAGCTGTTTCGGTACCTTAAAGCAAAAATATTGTATCTGCAATTGTGGGGTTTTGGCAAATAACATTTTTGTCTTTAACTAATTGTGAAAAATCGACAAATACCTTGACTTTACTGGATACTAGTGTCATTTCAATATCAGGCAAATTCGTTAATGCAGAAATGTTGTAACTGCATTGACAACAATTTTGTTTTTTTACAAACTGCTTTTTAGCACTTCTACTCAGGATTTACGCAATTTCCTCTTAGAAATCTGTAAATGCAACATTTTTTAAACTGAAGCCTCGTTTCCATAATACCGGGACCCAATGAAATGCCAAAATCGCCGAAATTGCAGATAGATCATTTTTGCTTTAAGTTACCAATTTGGTTTGCACGAAAAATTGAAAACGGATTAACCTTGTCAAATTCTGTTTTGGACAATAGGATTATCAAGGTCTTATCTCAGCTGTATCAACATATCAGGCTTTTTCGTGGACCCCTTCAAGTCGATTGCACGTGCTCTATAGTGACTGCAAGAATACTAAGTTAAATGATATGTCATAACAATCGATTCGTAGCACGGTCTAGAATAAAATGATACAAAAGTTCCATTGTTAAAAGGTGGTTAATGACAAAAACGCTTTGTGACGGCGCACGGTCAACACGACCGATACCCTGTCTCAAGTTTAGTTGAGAGTGACATCACGAGTGAAGCGGTTACATTTCGTCAAAATAATAAGCCCTGAAATGCAATTAAACGTATCTTCGGATGATGATGTAACAATTTCTGACGTTTTCGCGCTCAAGCCTTATCTTTAGGTGGCGTTGTTAGTACTCGGTGAGCACTGCGTCATCAAAATGAGACAGACAATGAAACGTTCATTGTTTAAAACAAACGGAAAACCGTCCCGTGTATTTCATTTGTTGCAAACAATGAAAGTTGCATTGTCTGTCTCAGTTTGATGACGCAGTTCTCAACGAGTACTAACAACACCACCTAGACAGAAGGCCTGCGCACAGAAACTGTATGCATTGTTACATCATCATCAAACGGCTAAATTTATGGTTTATTATTGGTAGAAATACGATTAACAATAGCTGCTTCAGTGTGATGTAACAATGCATGACGTTTTTGTGCGCAGGCCTTCTGTCTAGGTGGTGTTGCCCTGGCGCGGAAAAGTCACCTGACCATCTTAGTCCGAATATCAATGTAACCTTCATTGTTTCCAACAAACGAAAAATTGCTGATTATTAAAATCCAAGATGGAAACAATGAAAGTTACATTGTTATTCGGACTATGCAATTAAAGATGACTACTATGACGTTTTAACAATGTATGACGTTTCCGCGCTCAGGCTTTCTCTTTAAAGGGTGTTGCCTGAGCCAACACCTCCTAAAAAGAAAGCCTCACAACTGAAACGTCACATATTGTTACATCATCATAATTCGGCCATTGTTGATCGTATTTCTACCAATAGTAAGCCCTAACTTGGTCGACTTATGATGATGTAACAATGTATGATTTTTCAGTTGTGAGGCTTTCTTTCTATACGCTGTCCAATGAAAAAAAAAACTGGGCGTGTCTAATTAAATTCCCAATTTTAATTGTTAGACATTGTTGCTAAATAAAATTAACAATGATTAACAATTGAAACTGGAAATTTTACTGGACACGCCCAGTTTTTCTTTCTTTGGATAGAGTATAGGAGGTGTTGCCTGAGCCAACCCGTGACCACCGAGAGAGAAGGCCTCCGCAATGAAACAGAATACATTGTTACATCATCATAGATAGTGCAAATTCAGGGCTTATTATTGGTAGAATTACATAAACAATTAACAAGGATGACATTAAACAACAATATAGACAAAAACAGATAGAGATGTGTTTTTTTTACCGTCAAATTTTGACTGGATCTATCTAGTTTAATTTTAAATGAGTTCTTATTAATATCATTATAACATTTTTGTATTTTTTCGAAATGTTAGAATAAATATTAATTTTTTTTATTTTACTTTTTGAGATTAAACAATGTTATCTTGTTTTTTTCTTTATTTTATTTCAATATTTTTATTAGAATTTTCGTTGAACATTTTGTGCTTTTGGATAGAGGATATCATTTTTTAATTAATTTTTTTTATTTGTAAAAAATTTGTGAATTAAATTAAAATAAATATTTACATAAAACTAGGCCAAATTTTTTAAAAAAATTAAAAAATTTTGTTCTGAACTGATCATAAACCCCGTAATATTGCACATTCTCATTTTTAAATATAAAATAACGTAATAATGACGCTTAATAAGAAATAATATTGTAAATTATCATTAAATAATAGACAAACTACATTTAAAAATGAGCGGGATCAGTAACATAATCGAATAAAGCTAAAATAATATGTAATCGCAAGTCAATCCTATGCTAAAACAAGGGAATGTTTTGCCCTATCACAGCTGATCCACAAGGTAATTGATTTTGGTGCCACTGGCTTCCCTTTGCAATGAATAGGATGACCCCTCTATCTATTTTTGTGCTTGAAGAGCATGATGGACTCTACTTTGAAGATTAGCAATGAGTGGTTCTTATCTGGTGCCCATTTAAAAGCTTGCGCGGTGATCGGCCACTACTTTTGACTCAACCTCCGTATAGCAGCGGGAAGAGGCCAATAAAACTAACAGCCATTAGTTTCCGAACCTAGCGTTGTAGAGTTTGGTAGCGCTTTTTTGATTTCAATGAAATAGCATTGGAATAGCCTCCCGTTCTACCTCTTCCCTGTTGTTACTCATCAGGTCAGGTGACTTTACCGCGTCAGGTCAACACCACTCTAATACCACACCACTCTAAAGCGACAACACCACATCAGAGTGTGTTTAATGCGACGAAAGCGACGAAGGAGACTATCAAGCGACAAAACGGTGACAGTCGTCAGAGTGACGAAAACAAACGAATTAGTCGATCCCACTGACCTATAAATAACTGGAGGGCGCATCCGGCGAAAAACTTGACGCCACCATCCACCATCTTAGTATGAGCAAGAAATCTCATCGTGTGCGCAACGTTTGTTTGATTGTTGGATCAATTCTGATTTTTAATTCCAGAAAGAGCATTATAAAGGTAAACTAAGTAAAGTTAACAATTGTTCAAAGTAAAATGTTAATTAATTAAAAATAAGCTTTTATATACTTTAAATCAAATCTTTAATGTGTGTAAGGTTTGGTTAAGCAGTCTGAGTTTCGTAAATATTATTTACTTTATGGCTGTGGCTACGTTCACGGCTACCGTGAAGGCGTAACGGCTCACGACCAACGGGATAGAATACAGTATTCTATCCACTTGCTCACGACAGTAAAGAGTGACGCAGTTGTTGCCGGGAGTTGGAAAGAAAAAATACGGAAAAATATTTTGTGGGGGGGGGGGGAGGAGGAGTGTAAACCTTTATAACTCAAAACTGTCTCATCAAAAGCAAACAAGTTATTTACAAAAAAAAATTGTCTTAGTGTGAGGATTCCGTGCATATCGAATTTATTGAGTTTGGTTCGCGGGTATGAACGCTACAGCCATATCTTCATTTTTAGAAAAAAAAATTAATGTCTCCAAACAGGTTAAGCAATTGTCATAAAAATACGTTAAGGCACACTATAAAGTACTCTCAAACATTAATTTGGTTCTGCTTTTTGCAGTTTCGGAGGAGATAGTTGCACAAAATTGGTTACATACGTTTAGACGGATTGAGTTGGGGAAACGGTCATGATAATAAAGTTTACAAAAACAAAGTAATATACAGTATTATTATCATCCCCGTGCTTACTTGTGAATTTACCTCCCCCCTCCCCGTCCACCCACTAAGAAATGTGTACTCCAGTAAGAAATTTGTATATTCAAATATTGAAAATTAAATACTATAAATCTTGGAAAAATAATGACCCCGTTATTTATTATTTAGCAAACAGAATGCGATTTCCAAATATATTTGGTTGCCGTTCATTTATAAAACTGTCCAACTCTTGATACGAATTGAATCTTCTTCCTATTGAACATATTTTTCCAGTTGAACATTTACACAATATGTTCGTTCACCGTCCACAGCACGAAAAGTGCCGCGAAACAACTCCCGGTAATAACGTGTGACGTCACTCCTTAGTGTCGTGAGCCGTTATGGTTTCACGGTAGCCGTGAACGTAGCCACTGCTTTATACTCTGCCAAAAAGATAATATTTAATTATATTAGTAAAAAGTTTTAATTTAAATTTCCCTATCAAATTAATTATATTGGTATAATCTAGAATAAAAATGTCACAAAATAATTTAAACTACTGCCTCTACCAATAAGGCGTCAGTGGCATCACCCTTTTTAATCCTCTTAATGAGGGATGCGCCATCCAGTGGTCGATCCGACTATTTTTAAGCCGATTTAAGCCGAAAAATTATATTGGAGTAAACTAAAATTATCACGTCGAATTTATAGAAATCGTATATATGATTTAAAGATTGCTTGATATATTTTCAATTCATCCTGCTTGCTTCGGTTTCGTTGCGACTTGAATATGGCTGCTTGAATCAGCTTGAATGACTGGCTTGAATGCTAATCCCGCAGAAGCTGACGTTCGTTTTAGCTCGTCGACTCAGTCGGGTGACGAAGCGTAACTGCGTCAGCGTCAATGGCAATAGCAAACGGAAGTAGTCGGTCTGACGAGACTAAACAAACGCAGTTACTTTAACTGCGTCACTTTCGTCGCACTAAACAAACACACCCTAAGGCTGTGGTCAAAAACCCTCACCAGTGAAAGAATGATGACGTAATTTCTCACTGGGCTAACCATCTTTTTCTCAGTGAGGACTAACTGGTAGGCATAGCAGCACTAACTGGCGTTTTTGACCGCGTTAAAATGACGTCGGTTTCCTCACCAGGATTTCTGATCGACCAAACGCTAACTCTTCTCAACGGTGAGAGTTTTTGACCTCGCCCTAAGCGCAGGCCTGCGCACGGAAACATCATACATTGGCTGAGGTCAAAAACTCTAACCAGTGAGAAGTGTTCGGTAAATCGCAATTTATGGCTAATGAAAAAAGGAAACTATTGTTTTTCATTAAGTCTCGTGGTGGATGGTAAATTAATTTTTATTTATCCCGAAATGTTATTTTTATTGATAATTTGTATTTAGATTTAAGTAATTCTTGTTGTGGTCCATGGACCATTGTTGTCGTAGATTTTTTTCCGAACTCGCGCGATGCGAGCTCTTGCCCCGTGTGGCGATTTCCCTCGCAATTAATTAACTCGGTCGCAAGATGTTATACTGTCTAATTGTTGATAAAAAAATTATTGCGTAATTAGTGTTCTTTTTTATTCTAGAGCATTCTCCTTCTCCTCGTTGCTTCTGCCACATCACTTCTCCTGTGCAGCCATGGTGCTCGCTCCCATTGCCAATATTTCTTCCTTCTTGCTCCAGCCATGATTGTACCTCCGTAATTCTAATTACGAGTTTGGCAACGTGGTCCCCACGTTTCATGCGTGTCAACATTTATTTCGACTCGTTGCTCGTTTTTGCAGTCTCACCATGTTTAGGGCTGGCCACGAAGCCTATTTGTACGGATGGTACAATCTCTGCTATCTTTCTCCATACCCGAATATTTCATCTGCAGAACCATGCATCTAGGCTATTGGGTTAACTGTGCATCGCGAGACGCCACGGTTATACTATCGCTCCACTGAGTTATTTATTCATTTTTTTTGTACTAATATTTGTGCGAGACACTGTAAGTAATTAAATTCATATTTTGATCGTGTATAATTTTCTTAACTTCCTCTACCATTGTTAACCATGGGACACGCTTTGTATTCTAGTTTCTTTTCACTGTCATTAATAAAAATTTTTTTAATTTACTATGCAAAGTGTTTGTTAACTTATTACTAGCCAAATATCCACTTTAACACCCGCCTCATCACTGGTAGCAGAGCGTGGTTCATGGAATTGGAACTTTTGTATCCAACTATGGCTGAGTCTTTCTTTGATGACAGTCGTTCAATCCCTAACTCACCAGTGCTAACTTTCTCCAATGGAAGTATCAGATGTTAGCGTTTCTGGAATCAAAGGGATTAGACAAATATGTGCAAGCTAAAGCTTCCTTACCCACTTTGGATCCATAGAGATCCGCTGTTTGAACGGACTGGGCACGCCTAAGACATTATTTATTAAGCAGGATAGATGATGATATTGTAGTTATGTTACAGGATAACAATCCATTTTCCGTCTGAGAAGCCATCCATTGGCGTTATGCCCGACCCGATTCTGTCACTCAGGCGGAAGTTATTCGACACCTTTCAGCTCTTCGCTTCCATGACACAGATGACACCAACGCGTACATAGTACGTGCATTGCAAATCCGTGCAGAGGCGGGTACCGTCTCATTACCCATAGACGACAAGACCCTAATTGATCATATGGTAGCTGGTTTGCCTTCGACCTATGCGCCTCTCGGTGCAGATTGACCCTAACATGAACCTCGAAGTTTTTCATAGTCACTTGAGCGTTGTGTTCAACGATAATTCACGTGGACGCTCCTCTGGTGTCGCCTCTTGCGTCACTACAACGCCTGCTCAGGTACCACCTTCTCCCTCTGATACCCAACAGCGCTCTGGGGTAACCTGTTACAATTGTGATGGCCGAGGGCACATCAGGTCTGTTTGCACTTCTAAGCGATTTTTACCAGCATGTCACCTCTGCGTCCACTTAATGTACGTGCCGCACGTCCAAAACGTAAATTTCGCAAGCGCGATGGTAAAGAGGTTCTTTAGAAAACCTGCAGCTCCTTCCATGTCATTAAGGACAAGAGGTTCTTTACATCTATGCAGAGCTGCCATAAAGATATTCACACTGCAAACCCCCAAAAACCATTACCGCGACTAGTATAGGAATCGAGAGTGTCCCGTTAACCACTGGGTCAGTTTTAACTTTACATGACATGCTCTATGCTCCCCATGCGTGCTTTAACCTTGTATCGATGAGTCAGTTACCAAACAGGGATATACTTTGTCTTTTGGTTCTAACGGTTACTCAATAACTTCTGAACAAGGCGTACCCGTGGCTGCACAGGAGGAGGTCGCAGATCTCCCATTCTTGCCAGTTTTCTATCAAACTCCACCCGTTTGTCAAACGGCGTATCCTGTTCATTCCCTCGTAGTTTCTTATTTGGACGTCCATAATGCCTTAAGGCATCCGTCGAGAAAAAGATCGCCAAAGCACTAAAACATGGCAGTATCGATGGTCTAAGAGAACTTTACAATTCCCTCTGAGATCATGCCATGTGTTCCATGTCTAGAGGCAGGGATGACTAACGCACCTCATAGAACTGCTCGACACTAACAGTCTACCCGCTCTTTGTATCTCCTCCACGTGGACTTGGTTCCTATTCCCCCCCCCCCCAATACTAAAGTCCTAAAGACCAAATGGGTATATCGCATAAAGTGCAACACAGATGGCTCCATCTCTCGTTTCAAGGCAAGGTTGGTCGCAATCGGCTCATCACAGGTATATGGCAGCCAATACGAACTGACGTTTTCACCTGTGATAAGAATGGAATCGTTACGACTACTTTTTGCAGTGGCAGTCAACACAGGCATGTCATTGCGTCAATATGATGTGAAATGTGCATATTTGTATACACCTTTTGTCCGCAGGCTTTCTCTCTAGGAGGTGTTGGTAGTGTTCACTCAAGAATGAATACACTGTTACTTTCTGTTTATGTTTTAAGCATTGTTGACATGGGCACGCGCACGTGACGATCGCTTTGTCGCACCTAAAGCTGCTCCTTGGAATGTTTGCAAGATTTTATTTATTAAACGCAAGTTAGCCAAGATATGGGTAATCTGATGCAATTCATAATCTGTCATAAGTTTAAGTATTTATCAAGGCTGTCAAATTTACTAAATATTAAAGAGAGGACATAACACTTAAAAGAGAATACTAACAGTATTTCTAACAGCAGAACGATAAATTATGAAAGCTGATTTCCAAAATCCGAACATCACCATAAAAATCTGTCCACTTCAAAGAATTCAAAAACAGTTTACTAGCAAACAGGACGTACACACCCAAGGGTTGGTTCTTATCTTCCTTTTAATTTCACTGTGAACCAGACGTATCCTTTATTTTTATTGAGATATTCTATTTCATCCTATTTCATACCCATAATTTTACTCACTCTTTTATGTAAAGAAATGACCACCAATCATGACTTTTAAAGTTAACATTACACTGGGTGTACTCCATACACGCTATTAATATTATTAACAATAGATTGCAAACATTTATTCACCTTCCTTTTTAGCTTCACTGCTAGACAAAATTTACGCATTCAATTAAACTATACTCAAAGTCACGTGTATCGTTCGCATGAGTCGTCCGACTAGTTCGTAAAAGTAGTGATGTCCGTTGGATCCGGATCTCTGATTCGGATCTGATAATATCCGGATTCGGATCTAGAAATATCCGGATCCTTTCCTGGATGCGTATTAAGATTAATTAGGACTTAAGAGGACTAGGCTATCACTTAATAAAAGCTTTTATAAACTGCTTTCAGAAAAAGTTTGCATATACAAAATTTCCTGTCTAGGATCTGATTTTCGGATCTCGGATCCAAGATCCGGATCAGAGATCTCGGATCCAAGTTCCGGATCTCGGATTTCTGACCAACATCCGGTTCTCGGATCTCGGACCTAGGTCCGAAAAAAAGATCCGGATATCCGGATACTGAATTATCCCGATCTTGACATCACTACGTAAAAGATAATAAGTTGTCGCTTGAGTGTTTGAGCCTTTACGTTCCAAAGTCCGGAGCTGTGGCCCATTTTCCTTCCCGCAATCAGGATCGACATATTACGTCATGATGAAATATCTCATTCGTTAAACATGGGAACATCAGTCATCAATTTCAGGCAGTCTACTACTCAAGAAATTAATCCCCGAACATGACTCATCACCTCTTAAATTTTAATGGTCCTCACAAGCCAGAGGAATTCCATCTCTCCTTTCTTTCTTCTTCTCCTTATCTTTTCCTCCCAACAATAGCACGCGTCATGCCCCTCAATACAATTTGTTTTCTTTTTTCTACACAACAATACCATATTTGCATATAAGGATTACTCAATATCACATTTGCTGAACAATAGATTAAAATAAGAAAAATATATGTAGACAATTGCCGTCTACTTTAAATTGATTGTCGGAGCCCAAGTAATTTTCTTTCTTATTGACAATAGCATCGATTTCTGTTATTTCCACTTAAATTAGCATTTAAATTATACGGGTGGCAAATGAAGAATGAATCCATGGAAGAGATGATGCCACATTGCTGAGATTTTAAGCTTAGACCCCTACGAATGAAACAACACTATGATCACAAGTACAACGTCAATGTATAGCATTGTTTATAATTGAAGATACAGGGTGCCACTTTCTCTATGCCCAAACATTAATAATGTGTATATCCCCCCCCCCCCTTCTTGCTGCGATGCAAGTTTGAACTCTGGCATGCATTCGATCATTTCATACTCGTTCCACATGTAGGCATCATTAGGGCGAATGACGGGCACGGATGAAAAAGATGCTGGCTAGTGATGTTGACCCAAATAAAAAAAGGATCTAGACGGGCTGGATGATATTCTGGACGTAGGATACAGCATTCTATGCTCCCTCCACAAACACCAGACATGAGTGACTGTTGAAAAGACACAATTACTCCAGGAATAGGAATAAGCGTATGCATGATGGAATGTGTCCTCACCTGATAAATACTCTCTCTTTATTTCTCTCATATAAAAGAATATGCAAATAAAACCCAATAATAACATGTATGGCCAAAATTAACTACGTAAAATAGCATATAACTACAGGTATTGGACATTGAAACTGAAACACCTGGTAGAAATCCAAAATCTTTATTTAATAAGGTGTTGGGGCACCGTGGGCAGCCAGCACAGCAGCAACACGTCTTGGGAAGGATCGGTAGAGATCCTGCACAGTTTGCACCTCAAACCATTACTGATCCACCCATTACTGATCCACCTCCGTGTTTGACTGTGGCTGCCAAGCAGTCTGGGTTGTAGGCATCAGAGGGGCTCCTCCAGACGAATACCCTCCCTGTTGTTTGGAAGACAGTGTAGCTGGACTCATCCGAGAATATGACGCGTTTGAGGTCATCCAACGTCCAGGTTTTATGCGTCCGGCACCACTGAACCCGCTTGGAGGCATTTGTACTACTGATGAAAGGCTTCGGTATAGCAACCCTGCCATGGATGTTGGATTTATGCAGGTAACGACGGATTGTCTTCGTGCACACAGGTTCCTGGAGGTGTGTATTCATTTCTGCGGTGATTTTCCGCTTTCGTGCAACAATCCTGGTCAATGTCCTGACGTCTCTTTCCGACAACTTCCGTTTTCCCCTGCAGTTGCTCCTCCTGGACGTGGTTCGTCCTTCCTGTTCATATGCACACATCACCCTGGATACTGTAGCACGTGAGACATCACAAAGTGTGGCAGTTTTGGACACAGATGCACCTGCTAGACGCGCCCCAACAATCTGCCCTCTTTTGAAGTCGGATATGTCTCCCATTATAGCGCTCTGCACAGACAATTTGAAGCTTACTATCGAACTTTTCTACTGGAGTGACTACCAAGAGCTCTGACACGTGATTCATTGATATGCATACGATTAATTACTTAGCAGAAGGTTCTATTCAGCCCTGGGGGTAACCAGTGCTATTTGCGAAGGTGTTTCAGTTTCAATGTCCAATACCTGTATGTGCACGATTATGTTTGGTACTAAAAAAGTTACTGTAGAGGGCCCACACGTATATGACTGTCACTCATGTCCAGACAGAAACGACTTCCGTCACTGGACATCACCTCCATTCATTCCTCCAAGTAGTCCGTTCTCGGCACTATTATAGTCCGCATGTTCCATGATTGTATCGTGGTGTAAGTGCCAGTCTAGTCCAAAGAAACCCGCGACCACAGTCCTATTTCCAGTAGACGTTTGCGGATTGTCCAAGCAGACAAATGTATGACTGTGGCTCAGATTTGATAAAAGTCATATCTGATTTGAGTAGACGTGGCTGTTCGGTATGCTACAGCGACCTTCAACTCGCCGATATACACGATCGTCCGAAAGCTTGCGCTGTCCTGAACCAACTCAACTCGCCATGCAAACACCTCCCGTCCGACTCTGCGCAATTTGGCGGAAAAACCATCCTGCCTACTGAAGATCCAGTATGCGACCCTGCTCAAACTCCGTTAGCTGGACAAATGATGAGTTTCAGGCATGTTCCACGAGCTTTAGCTGGACATTCGGAGCTCCATAGAGCTTTTTTTTAATGCATTAGGCTGGCAAATCATTAACAATCCTCTCTAGAAAGGACGTTATAACCAACAACGTTGCTAGCATTGGCCGCGTTTCTTTTTGCACCCGAGTCGAGCTTAGCGTTTCTTTTTGCTCAGGCAACCCCACACTTAGCTTTATGAGCTCGCTCAATTCGCCCGGACTTTTGCGACCGAGCGTCTGAGCAAGTAACATTGGTTACCGCATCTAAGATGGCTACCGTTGAATTAAACGTGCACGATCTTTTGCCTCACCGGGATCCTGAAAAAGATAATGTATTTTTTTATTTCAAAACAGCTGATGCGAATAACACAGAATTTATTTTATTTGCAGCAACAATCATGCAGCCTGCAAAGTGTCGTCATTTTCAGATTCCTGAATGCCTAGAAAGCCGTTTCCTTTTCCATTTTGAACTGTGACTTCAATTTGACGTTTCCAAGCATTACCACGCTCAGACTCGTAGCCAACGAGAAAGACAGGCCGGGGCACTAAAAAAGTCACATGACCAAAGTAGATCGAGCAACAATCCAATTTTCATTGGTGCTAGACGACGAATCCTCCTAGCTAATCGTTGAATCACTGCTGTGGAGTGTGGGCTCTTTATTGCTAGAATAACTCAAAGTCCCGTTATTGAGGTTGACAGAGGTATTGACAATTAAAAGTTCCTTATTTGAAGGACGAGATTTATATTTAAAGTTCTTACTGTCCATTTCCATAATTCAGAGTCCTCCTCGTTTTTGTTCCTCGCTGAACCGTGGAGATGAGGCGTCTTCTAAACAGCTAATGGCGTGGTAGCAAATTGCGGATCAGGCGAGAATTAAAACGTGTAATGTTATTGCCATACGAACGTAATAATCCCGGTCCTTTGATTCGTTTGACGGCCTTTTTCTCCGTTACTCCGTCAATACCCGTCGCCTTCATACGATGTCATTTGTCGCCTCTCGCTTTTTCCCTTTAATGAACATATCGCTTCTCTTCTGCTTATTTTCTCCGAGCCGACTATGTCCATTGTCTTTCAGTTGCTCTATTCCATCCTTCGCCTTACTGCTGGAATGTTTCCTCTCTCTCGTCCTCTTCTGCCTGCTCCCTTACTTTTTACGTGTTTTCTTCCTCCCGCTCATCATTATGCGATTCTTCTCTTCTGTTCTCATGGCTTCTCGCCTCTCGGGGGAACGACTTCGAATTGGAGGGAGAACCAAAGGGAGAGACGATGGCTTTTTTTTTTTTTTTTTTTTTTTTTTTTTTTTGCTCAGTTCGATGCCACCTCACGTGACCTTCCGATTTCTTGAATCCGATGAAGCGGCGTACATTGACTTTGTCATGCTAATAATAATTCTCTAATTTAAATTTTGAAAAACAAAATTAACTTAGGTCCAAAGGATTAAATAAATTCATCTATTTGTTTGATAAATTTAACCATCACACAAATTAACTCAACAATAAATCTCAAAAGAAGCATTACTTAACACCAGATAATGCCATCCGTAATGCTTCGTAATGCTGTCCAAAACACACACCTCAAGCGTTACGTAATTTATGGACAACCCCTAAGGCGGGAAAGCCACTTCGCAATCCGTTGTTGTCAATGATCCGAGTCCATAGTCGGCGAAAACGAGAAATTGTGGCCGAACATTATCACTTGGTCACCCCAAGTAATCGGAAAATAGTTTCGATTGTCGATGAAACGCAGTTGTCTATAAAGAAATAAATTTTTGTTTGCTCTGAAAACGAAAGTAGTTTACAAAATCGTTCCTCACACATATTATTCATTCAAGATCTCGTAACGCTTGAGATATGTATTTCCGACCATTAGTTCCCTGTATCAAAATACTCAGTTTACACTCCTCTACCATTTTTGGCCCTAAAGGTTCGAGACACCCTAAGTGGGTATTTACTATCGGAAATTCCTTATGGTTAGCAATCTCAAATCTACGAAAAGATATGAGAAAGTAACGCCATTTATTTTTTTCAAAGAGAATTACAAAACATACAGGTAAACAACTAAGTGCAGCTGAAACTCCACGTCTTTATCTGCTTTTCCACATAAGCACTTTGACGATTTAGGCATTTATCCCAACGCTGCACCAGTTTCAGGATACCTCGCTCATAGAACTCCGTCGGCTGTGAACACGGCAGTCTCAAATTTCTGACCACCCAGAAATCTCTTATGAGTCGAGGGTACTAAGAAGTAAGTACGGACTATGGGCTGAGTGGTCCAGAACCTCCCACCGATACGGACCAGTTTTGCTTGGACGACGTTGGCCACATGCGGGCGGGCTTTGTCATGAAGAAGTCGAACATCGTTTCCTCTTTCTGGTCGCTCATTCCGAATAGTACGTCGCAGTTTATTCATCGTTTTACAATAGGTAGTGGCGTTGACGGTGGGATGCCTTGCATATCCCAAAACACTGTAAGCATACATAATCTTCCAATATTAATATAGGATACAGTTAACAATTTTGATAACATGAAGACTAAAAAAATTCTTCAAGATTTCAATCTGTAACTATTTTGTTATTCTCAACGCTCACATCCTCAACTGTGATCAATGAAACTTTCATTCATCCAGTGAGGCTCCACCTGCATTCATCCAGTGATCTTCACAGCAAACCTCAAACCGCCATACAAGTCATGTACAACACAAGTTCTCGCCATCCCTCCATCCATCGAGCAATATTGCATCACGACTGTCTCACACCGTATAAGCCATGAACTGTTATTTTCACACAAGCAGTCTCCCAAAAAAACTGTCCTATTAACCCAAGAACAAAAAATTATCAGTGATTTCAACACGTAACTGATTTCGAACAAAATAGTTACAGATTGATATCTTGAAGAAATTGTTTTAGTCCTGATGTTATCAAAACTGTTATTCTATCAGTCAATATTTCCACAGGAAAATTTATTATTAAAAAAATTGTTTCACCCAAATTCCACTTTCATGATAAATTAATTTCCTTATTTAAAAAGTTTACACTAAAGTTGAGAAGTAAACGTATCTTTTAACTTAATAACCTTCTAAGCTGAAGGAAAAACTTTGAATTTTTTGCGAACCGGAGAATGTGGATGTTACCACACCATGCTTGCAGTTTTAGGCGGAGGTGTGAAGTGCAAGACCCAAGATTCATCTCATTTGACAATGCCGTTCAGAAACGCATTTTCCTCCTGGTTGTGCCGCTGCAGATGTTGCAGACCGCACTTTTTGGAATCCAACGCGGTATCCAAGCGTCTCATGCACCATATCCCATGCGGATCCATAGGATATGTGAAACGTTTCACTCATTTCTTTCAAGGAAATGCGATGGTTTTCTCTGATTGTGTTGTTAATGTCCTCGATAGAAGCTAGTATTGCCGCTGATGCAGGCCGCCCAGAACGCTGTTTATCAGCAAAGCTAACTCTTCTTTCCGAAACATTTTGCACCATTTGTGCACATTGGAATAGTCCGGACAATCGGCACTGTAAACTTCTACCATTTCCCTATCAATTTCAGCGGGTTTCTTACATTTTGCGAAGAGAAACTTTATAAAAGCTCGCTGTTCTCCCACTATAGACGATGTGATAGCGCTGGCTATTTGTAAAAAGGAACAATTCTTGTTATTCAATGTCTGGACAAGGACTTAGCCTTCTTTTTGGCTTTGTTAACTTTTACGCAGCGACTATATTTCCTCCTGGCGTTACTTTCTGATATCCCCTCGTATTTAAGACAATGTTAACATTTATGTCATTAATTTCCTTTCCATACACGTCTGCCAGCAGTTTTACTATACTCATAGAGTGAGATCATTTTTAGTTTTTGTTACTCTAAGGTAAACGATTAAGCAAACAAAATTGAAAAGCAAACGAACAACAACCAATTGTTCGTTTATTTGTTTTGTTTTTTTTTTGTTATCCTAATCTATAAAACGATGAATCTGCAAATAATTGCGCTCGACAGCTTATTTGTTAATAAGATGAGCGTTAGTCTTAAGTTATTGGAGCGGGAATAAAAAGGGAAGGGAGGACTCGTGAAATTTTGACAGGATTTAAAAAAGGAATTTAATTGATTAATTAAAAAAAAGATGGGCATTAAAAAAAAAAGAAGGAACGAGAGCGACGAACGATCTTGTGACGACGTTACATAAGAGTTGACGAGTTGAAGGTCGAGTCGGATGACGTTTTCTAGCGGTCGTTTTCACCTCTTTTTCTGCGTGTAGGCTGAAACTTCGACACTAAATTGATCGATCTCCAGTTTTGTGCGTCTTGTCATCGCTCTTACTCCGGATAAATGGCGACGGATGGCGAGTACGAGCATATCGTGGTCGGTGCGGGGATTCAAGGTTCCTCGACCGCCTACCAGCTTGCCAAGAAGGGAAGGAGAACGCTTCTCATCGATCAGGTGAGTGTCTCCCTCCTCCTCCCCACCACCTGCTATCACCATTAATATCAGATCAATCGATTGGTGGCAGAGACAAAAGTTTATTAATAAACGTATGCTAATATTTCTTCATATTAATATTTCAACTTTTCATACACTGTCTTCATTCCGTTCTGCAAAAAAAAACTGTAAAAAAATAAGATAAAACTGCCCTAAAAAATTATCAATTAATCATTTTATTTAATCAGCAGGAAGGACGTTCAAACTTAATTTGACCTCGCGATGTAATTTTTAAAAAAACTGAAAACTTCATTGAACCATCCAGGAGAATTGGTAGAAAAGAGACGCTGCAGATCGCGTATTACAAATTCGTAGAGAAAATTATTAGAATATTGAAAAACAAATTCGCTGCATTTACCATTTACCAAACCATGCTCCTTTTAAACAGTTATGGTTGCAACTTCGTTGAAATGCGTTCTTTCTCCTTCTTTTGAAATACCTACATGGTTAACTCAAATTTATGTTAACACTAAAATGGTAGAAATGATGCTAATTTTTTTATGCTTCATGACATTATCAACAATATATTCGGTTGTTCAAAAACTCATTGCGTTTTTTCCTATAGATGGCTGTAGTTTGTAAATTTAATGTACTGAACGCACATACGCATTCAAGCACCCATGAGCATTTGACAACTGACACTTGTAGCTTCTTCCATCAGGGAAAAAAGTGTGCGGATCGATCAAAATTCTTTTTTTACAGTGTTGTGGAAATGGAGAGTCAACACGAACATTTACGCCAAGTTTTACTTTAATACTTCCGAAAAGGAAAGAATGCGAAAAGTTGCGTAAAGTGTATGCTGACAAAGCCCTTAAAGAACGCCTGTGTCAATATTGGTTTCCGTTCTGCTGACTTCAGCTCTCAATCTGGCAGGCCCGTATTTAGATCTGGTCTTTATGAGCTAAATCCAGGATCCCCTTCAATCAAAGGACCCAAACGGCCTCCAAAGTTAACGGTGCGGCCCTGCAATCTGCTGGAATTGAAATGTTGCGGCGTTTTTCGAGCTCTTAAGCAAAGAATGTTACGATCAATTCGGTCGCCTACTGTCAACAAATCGTCAAATTGAACGAAGCAGTAGCAGACAAGAGGCCAGAATTGAACCAATCGGAAGGAGTGGTCTTCCATGATGACAACGCGCGACCACACACAAACTTAATAACTCGCGGAGACTTGTTGGAGCTTGTTCGGGATGTGTTGTCTCACCAACCACATTCGCCAGACTTCAATTTGTTTAGTGGAAAAACGCTCGCTTCAGACGATCTATCGAAAGACACGTTGTTCAATTCATCGCTTATATAGAAATAGGATCGCTAGTCCCATTCAATTTTTCGATAATGGGATATCTTTTATTAGTGCAGAAGATAATCGAACAAAAAAAGGGCACTATATCATTGATTGATGTGTATTTCTTGAATAAAATAAACGGTCTTGAAAATTACCGAACAAAAACGCAATGACTTCTTGAACCACCCAATAAGTCTTGAGCAATCATTATGGCGTTGAATCACCTCTGGCCCAAACTACTATCCAGATAATTCGTCAATGGCCTCCAATTGGTGGGCTAAACTGTCAATATACTGGTTGGTCGCAGGTGACGTCCCACCACATCTCAAATATGGTCGATAGGAGAGAGATCTGGCGATCTGGCTGGGCAAGACAGTAATCATAATCATGGAGAGGCGTGAAATGTAGGGCCAAAAATTACCTTGGTGAAAAGTTAGCTCCGAGTGCCACAATCCAGACAACTTCATTCAAATTAATGCCAGAATTGTTCAATAAAACACAAAACATTGGCTTTATCATCCAAAGTGATTTTGTCGCCTTCAAAATAGGCACCATTTGATGCGATACATTGAGGCCAACGAATAATCCAGTCATCGAAATACTTCTTATAGGCACTTTCCTTTATGGCTTCAGCACCTTCTGCGAATTTTGTTTTATGGATTTAAAACATCTCCCACGAAGTAGTCATTTGATGTAGGGGAACAGGAAGAAAGTCGCACGGAGTTATACCTGGCGAATATGGTGCTTGGTCGATCACACTCGTTGAGTTTTTGTCGAAATTTTCGTAGAAGAGTCGATGTGTTAGACGGAGCATTATCGTGGGAATTGTAAGGACTTTATGACCGACCCTGGTAGAGTTTTTGATACTGGAAGGTTGCGCGTCAATCGACATTCACAGATGTACGAGGGGCGATCAAAAAGTAAGGTTACAAACCCTGCAGTGAAACGTGTACTTTTTATTTCATACAACCAATACAGGCAACTGATAGTACATACATTAGGTTATTTTTCCACATAGTCTCCATATCGGTTTAGGCAGTTGTCGGCTCGTGCGATGAGTTTGAATATTCCCTCCTGGTAAATATCCTGTCCTTGCGTGTTCAGCCACATTTTCGCGATGTGTTTCACCTCCTCGTCTGAAGCGAATCGTCGGTCTCGTAGGTGCTCCTTCGAGTGAGTCGCTTGGAGCGAGGTCCGGGCTGTAGGGAGGGTGTTCGAACATATCCCAGTGAAATTGTTTCAACAGCGTGGTGGTCTTCTGGGCTGTATGAGGTCGCGCGTTGTCTTGAAGGAGGATGACGCCCTGGGTGAGAAGTCCTGGCCGTTTCCTCCTGATGGCTTCGCGCAATGTGTCAAGGTCTCGAGTAAATGAGCGGATTTCTTCGCGAGACCAGTTTTCCAAACGAGTCGTCATTTGTGTTAACCTACAACTAGCGCTGTAAGTGGCGGGTAGCTGAAACTCTGCACAGTTGCCGACTGCATGTATTAGAATTACCGCACACTACTAATTTCTCTATAACAGATGAAACTCCAGGAATATCGATCGACCTTGTAACCTTATTTTTTGATCACTCATGTATGGACATGAAAAATGTGCGAATGTCCGAATAACTTTCTTCTTTGGTGAATTACCTTATAGACGGGGAGCTTAATCTCTTTCAACAATTAAAAATTATTAATACATGTATCATGGTACTAGATAAAAGGCACATCTGTTTTCTTTTTCTTTTCATGGTAGTTCCCAGTGGAGGTGAGTCGTGGCAGTTCCCAGGGTGGAAGCAGGATCATTCGCCGGGCATATGCCGAACGGTACTTCGCTGCCATGATGAACGACGCTTACGACGAATGGGAGGCCATCGCACGTGATAGTAACGATAGCTCGCTTTACACGTGAGTCACCGTTTCTAAAGTTAATATATGCGTTTTTATGTTTATTTTATTGTTTCCTTCCTTATACTGCCCTATCATTAATATTAGAACATTAGATAGTGAAACAGATCCTACGCATACAAAGCGTCACAATTTGCTAGAACATAGGTGGGCTTGAAACAGACAATTGTTTGATGGAAATGCCACGTTCAGCGGAAATCGGTAAAAGAAAAGGGGTTAGCACTGACAAAATATGACCTGGTAAAGATCATTAAAAATGACAGAACGGGACAAACGTGTTCTGCGAAGAGCTGTGCGCACAAATCGCACTTTACCGTACAGTACTTCTATGAGAGTATTTGAGATTAATATTAGCACTAGTACAATACACGATAGGCTACCATAACCGTGCAGCTATTCATACGCTAATGTCACAAATAAGATAGCCGATTGATACGGTATAAGGAGATCCAATGATGTAAGGAGTGTCATGGACAGATGAGTTGAGGTTCGCATTCTACCATTCTGATGGCCGTTGACAGATGTAGTGAATGCCTGGGGACCAGTTCCTTATAGTCTGACATTATGAAATTAGCCATAGGCAATGCTCATGATTACAATATGAACGTCGAAGTACGTATATTATACAGAGCCTTGATGTCATTCTGCAGATTCTTATCGAGTTGTCTGATATTCTGTGATATCTGAACTTCACGAACCGTCATGTCCTATAAAAGCCTTATTGGCGAAAAGTCTTGGGACTTACTAACCAAGGAATAGTTTTAACAGCACAGAAGCATTCCAGAGAAATGCGTTGATAAATGGTCCCAGGTAGAAAGGTAACAGAAGATGAAGGTCACAGGATGTACTGTATCTACATATTGGCGGACTGTTGATTTGGTGTTGTAGGAGATGGTACTCCAGACTATCAGGAGGCATCGTAAATTTTCATTGCAAGAGTAACTATACAGTCTACATGGGAGGAATGGCATGCAGTGATTTTACCTCTTTGGTAGAGAGAAATTTGCTGCAAATTTCGTTTTGATCGGATTATTTTTTAAAATTATTATTAATCTGAGATGCCTCGATTTTTTTTTTAAAAAGTTGATTCGAGTTCCGTATTCTAGGAAAACGGGCTTGTTGGTGGTCGCCAATTCTACTTTCGATTATCTGGATGAATATGTTGACACGTTCGAAAGAAACAACTTTGAATATGAACTGGTAAAAGGTGAGAGTATCAACGAGCGCTTTCCCTGCCTGCAGTTTGACGACTCCTTCAAGGCCCTCTTCGATCCAAACAGCGGCGTCCTTAGAGCCGACCGATGCCTCACTGCAATCCAGGTGCGTACCTTTACTCGACATGTAAATAAAAATACAAAATATAATCCAATGCTCATTCATTCTCTTTTTACATTAACAGAAGCTATTCGTTTCCTTGGGAGGTGTCATTCAAGGTGGCTGTCGCGTGCAGGACGTCGTACCTGGTAAGATCGTGACGGTGGTGGCGGAGGATGGTCGTCGGTTTCGCTCTGCTTCGGTCATCCTGTGTCCCGGTCCCTGGGCGACGGTCCTTCTTCCCCGTCTCAATCTAAATCTCCCGCTGCAGGTAAACAAACTTCTCCACGTCTTCATCTGACTTACGGCAAACATGTTGTTAGTTACTACATAATGGTTCTCCCTTTATCTTTACACAGGCTAGTCACATCGGAGTGTTTTTTTGGACGGAGAAAGAAAAAGGAGTCACTCTACCTTCTGTATTTCCCAATGTCATGTATCACCCAAACAAAGATCTTGAAATATTCGCCTTACCATCGATAGAACACCCGGGAAAAGCCAAGGTTAGATTCACAAAGATCCTGCCTGCATATTTCTCTACGCTTTTATTGCGCGTTGTTTTGGATATTATTCTTTCTGGTATCATCTATTTTATGTTCTACAGAGTCTTTCTAAAGTTGCTTACAACTTTGAAAAAGTATATAGCACATATTTGTATTGAGCATTAATTTCTGATCAGTCCTCGTATATACGTTTTCATAAGTGTAAAGCTCTTTTGAAGCGATCTATAGAACGTTTATGTCAAATTTTAAGTGTAAATCTCGAATGATGTTACATCTTCTCTAATTTCAAATGTATGTAGGTGTGTTGTACATTCTTTCAACCGTTCGACCCCTCACTCAAGAATCCTGTCGACTATGACGCTATCGTCCGTTTCATCCAGCCGTATATCAAGCGCCACTTTCCCAAACTTGATCCAGTGCCGAGCGTCCACAGCGAATGCTTCTACACGGTGAGATCCGTTTTAAACGAATTGTGTTGTGTTCATTTTTCCTAAATTTAATCAATGAATTTCCATTTTAAATTTCTTTTCAAAGAAAACACCCGACGAAGCGTTTGTTTTGGACAGACATCCTGAGCACAGCAACATAGTCATCGGGGTTGGATTTTCAGGTGAGACTAAATAAACGGTGGAAGGAAAGGTAGTGACTTTGAAATATAAAGGATGTATGAGAATTATGTTTACATCTCCTTATCAAAGTAATTCAATTAACTAACTTTTAATATTCGATTCGATTTAAGATTTCGAAAAATGTCCGTTTGAAAGACGCGCGCATACAACGTCGAACAGACTGTTCAGTGAACTCCTAAACTGAACATGCGCCTTGAGCATCACCATATGCGATTCATAAAAGTGGAGGAAGGTCGTCTTAAGCCTACATGGCAAGATTGAGGTAATAGGGAAGCCTACGTGATGAGTAGCAAACATCTATTAAATTCTTCTAGAGGAGTTTTAGAGCTTATCTTAGATGATGTTCTGGAATATTGGAAGAAAAAAGCCGTTCTTTTGGACGATTTGACATTTGAACGAAGGAGAAAAAGTCGCACTTTATATTGAGCATCCCTCTTCAAATTTTAGAAACCACTACAATAAACAATCGAACCACACTATTATGCCGCCAGCTAATAACCGGAATAACCACTGTGCGCAGCATGGACAGCAGCTAGACGGCGTGGGAGAGGGCCAATAAGCTAGTGGCAGGTGTCCACTGATATCAGATTGCAGCGCGGAGCATGGTAGTGGAAGACCCATGGAGCGAATATGGCAGTCGAAGTAATCCCAAAGATATTCGAATGACTGGAGAACGTTCATCGTATGGAGCAGAAAATATAACTCATAGGAAAAAGCAACCCTTTGCTAAGCATGAGAGGTTCCAATTCCTCTACTGCAATGCACTTTTATCAGCACTACTGCAGTGACCATCAGTCTACTACGCAACAGGGTTTGATGTACTGTATTTGTCGACACACATTTGGCAGTCACCTGGGTTCATTTGGACAGCGAGTTATTCTTCCTGTACACATCTTCGTACTCGACCTTAACTTCTCACATCAATGGCGCATAGTGCTCCGTTTATCCAATTATGGTCCACTTTAATCACAACAGCACGCGAACAGTTCACAAACTGTGTTCGGAAATGCTACCATCCTTAGTCCGAAAACCAATGATCATTCCCTTTTGCAGATTTAATGAACCCCTCGTTTTATCCAAGACAACAACGATTGCTATTTGTGCAGAGTACAGACATCTTACCTTTTATACCCTCTAAGCCAGCTTGCACCACGTGCCTATTTTTTATTGGCTACGCGCTGCTGACAGCAGTGTTGTAGGTGGTCATAATAATGTGGTTCGACTGTGTATATAACAACAACAAGACGATCCAACTAGTTGGCTAAGAGGTGCAGTAACTTGTGTATGTTATTGAAAGAACATTCAACATTTTTATTCCTGTTAAAAAAAAAACTTCATCTAGAGGATCAAGCTGAAATTATTAAGTTGAAGTAAACTGTAGTGAAGTAAAATCGTTGCCGTTTTCCGAAACTAACATTCATTTCCAACATTTACCAGCATAAAGAAGTGAATAACGCTCATTTACAATATTTACATGCACAATCTGCTATAAAAACGTATGACCATTTTAATAGATGCTATCTAAGAATTTCCCATAACAACATAATGGACATTTTCATCTCAAGATAATTACATGCACTGAATGAAGACGACCCTTATCGAAGAAGACACAACATTACCATCGGAGCATGAGAATTTACAGGTTCTCCTAAAAATGATTGACCGTTTTTAAATTGGAATAGGAGGCGAACGGTGACGGTTATTAAAGTTATTCTTGCAGGAGATTAATGCGCGAGGTCGGGAATTTATTTTGGTACGTCTCTTTGTGTTTTGCAGGCCGTACTTTTCGGACTACGCCTAATGACATTCCTAACGGCCTGCACATTTGGTGGCGTCTTAACCGACCGCGGATGTCCAACGATTCATGTAAATTTCTCGTACAACTGTCACTATATTCGGACGAGTTGGCGGGCATTTTTATTAATAATTGTCACCGTATTCCAAACCGTCAGTTTTTTAGGTTACTCTGTTCCTCGATGAGAGTTTGCCATGCATTGGATAGGAATAGTAGTTCGCCGTTATATGGGAGCCACTTTGAGCACTTGTTGTAATGTAAAAGCGGTGATATATGAAGTTAATATTAATAAATGAAAGGTCTTAAGAGGATTTTTTTCACGCCAAACCTCAGATGTTTATATTATTGATGAAAAATAGGAAAGAAAACTCCAGCCTGGGATCGAATTAGGAACCTTCTGCTCACCGTGCAGATGCGCCAACCAATTGCGCCACCGTGGACATGGAAGCATTACGCTATCTACATGTCCTTAAGGCTGGTTGGAGCAGTACCCAGTTCGCGGGCTGGGACTATCTTTCCTATTTTTCATCAATAATATTAACATCTGAGGTTTGGCGTGAAAAAAATTCTCTTAAAACCTTTCATTTATTAATCTTTAACTATTACACGTCACTAGGAAAGATAGTCCCAGCCCGCGAACTGGGTACTGCTCCAACCAGCCTTAAGGACATGTAGATAGCGTAATGCTTCCATGTCCACGGTGGCGCAATTGGTTGGCACCGTGAGCAGAAGGTTCCTGATTCGATCCCAGGCTGTAGAATTTTCTTTCCTATTTTTCATCAATGAAGTTAATATTAACTTACAACTCTTATACAGGTTTTTCTTTTGTTGAAATGTGCATCATCACAGTCTAGGTAATAAGTGTGCATTACCACATTCTTATTATCTAAACTGTGGATCACTTTGTATGATTTTTGTGTCGGGGGCAATAGTCGGGGGCAGACGCTCAACAAAGTAATATTCAAACAATAAAAGCTCTAAATTTACAAGGTGAGGCAAAAGCCGCGCACTATAGCAACATTTGTTGGTTATATCTTAGATGCTTTGAAGAGCGTTACAGTTGAAAAACGTTTTCTCAATCAATTGAATTGTCTTTGATTGACTAATAATAATGCAATAGTACTCATTGATAATATCCTAATCAGTGTGGATTTAGTCGGTATTCAAACTATCCGCTTTCAACCTGTTAACCTTTTCAAGCGCGGCATTACATCCGCTACATCTGCAACAAGTATAACAACAAAAAAGTCAGTAAACCTGAGTTCAACCTCTATCCCTATGGTGCGCAACTTTTACTTACCCAATATATTGGCAAGTTTGTAATACATAATATGAGAATTATATCAAATTAATTTTACAGCGGGATGAATTAGAACTGTAAATTAGAATTCTGTAAATTTGCACATGAGCCCCATTGGTTACAAACGTTCTCCGCTGATCTCCAACTATTGTGTAATTTTCATATCAAACAACAGCAATTTTTTATCATGAGCAAAATCTGTGCTACGAAATACATCTCAAGATACCTTAGTGGCGACCTCAAAGATTTCGCCGGGATTCGTTGTGGCTCTAGGTCTTCTGAAGGAAGTTCTACTTGGATGAAGTTTGTAACCGTCCTGTGCGGGTTCCATAATTTATTGCATATATTAATGAGCAGTGGGAGAGTGCATTGTACAATGCATCTTATGGGGAGGAGAATTAATACGTTACTTTCTAAAATAGAGAAGGATTGGACTGTTTCAAAGATTTCCAGAAGGGAGGATAGAGCCTTCGTTTGTAGCGTTTGATTTAAAACAGTAAAATGAGAAAAGTAAATGTCTGTTATATTTCTTTGAGCTTTGCTTCAATTAATAAATTGCATTTTAGTAGTTCTTAGCTCCATTCATCAAGAAAACGATGGACCTGATTCAAAATAACAAAAGTTGTAAATAAAGTAGTAGTAGAGAAGTATCAGGAGATGTTAACTCAAATGCTGCGATTGACTGTTAGAGACGCCAGTTATCAACAACTCGAACAAACTTCGTTGTGTAATTGGACAGAAAAATTTTGTAAAATTATTTAAAAATATTTTATTTTTCCCTTTAAACTTCGCAGGCACAGGCTTCAAAATGGGACCGGTTGTCGGGAAGATCCTAAGCGCCTTGGCCCTCAACGAAACGCCGCCGCACGACATCACAGCCTTCGCCATCAGTCGCTTCACCAATAACTCAAAATTATAAATAAAAAGTAAAAATCTCTTTAATGTTCATCATTCGTACAACTTCTTCTTACGTATATACATGGTTAAGGTGATAAAATTAGTAAAAGTAAAACGCCAATAGTTTCGGACCATAAAAAAGACGCAATATTCAATGGTATTCAAGATTTTCCTTTATGTTGAAAATTTACGGACGTGTAATCAAAAACATATTGTTTGTTTGTTGTTTCATAAATATTTACATTAATAAATCACATGTTTAACTTTAAGCTTGCTTTCTTAATAACATTCCGATATTAACTATTAATTTTGCCATGCTCATTCTATATTAGAGTTCTATTCACACGACAGTGACGTGTCCATTTAGTTTCGTCAGCATCAATGAATGCTTTTTGTTTGTTTGTTTTTTAAAAATTTAGTTCCCTCGCGTTCTCAAGGGCGTGTTCACACATATCCGGCTCAGTGCCAACCGTGTCCACACTTTGAATTCGCTATTCGTTGCCAACGACGATATTTTACCTTTCTCATAATGAAGTGTTTCTTGCTACCACGTTGAATGATGATATACTGATTGAATTTGTTCAATTTGTGTATATGCGAAAAATAAAAAGATATAGTGATAATAAAACAATATATAGAAGCCCTGGAAAAAGTGGAATAGACAGAATCTGCATAAACCTGCTCAAGAATATTTACAGCGAAGATCGACGGCGATCATCAATAAACAAATATTGAGAAATGAGTTAGATAAGGAGATAATGTCATCAAAACTATTCAATGCTGCAACAGAAGAAACCTTTAGAGAATCAGATAGAGGCCTTAGAATAAATGGTGAAAGCCTCACCCGTCTTCGCTCCCCTGATGACATTATTCTTGCAGAAAAAATGACACAAGAACTTGTAAAAGCCAATATACAGGTGACATTGAAAATGAATCTGAAGAAAACAAAAGTCATGTTCACAAGTTTGCAAAGAAGAAACAAATCACGAACAATGGCACGAGTTTTTGGACAAGACATCCTCACTATGAACGAAGTCAATAGACGAATCAGATTAGAAGAGAGCAAATTCGGAAAAGAATAATTTAATCCTAAAAAGTAACATGCCCTTATGCCTAAAAAGGAAAGTCTTCAATCATTGTATGCTACCAGCCCTCACTTATGGAGCAGAAAACATCGACATTAAACAGCCATCTAACGACTACAAACCACCCAAAGAAGCATGGAACGATGTAAGCTATAACAAAAAGCTTACAGGTATCACGAGAGACAAAAATAGACCATTTGGATTCGAGAACAAACGAAAGTGCTCGACGTCAAAAAGCGGATACGACGACTCGAATGACAACGGACCGGACACGTTCCAGAAAAAAAAAACAACAGATGAAATACATCCATCCTCTACGTGATACCTACGAAATGTTAGAAGACCACGACGATAACCCCATACTAGATGGAGCGATGTCAGGAAACGGGTTTTGCGTCAATCAGACAGAGCGCATTGGAAACGTTTAGAAGAGACGTATATGCAAAAATGGATAGATAAACGTTGAATAATAAAGATACTAAAGTACGAGAAGGGCGAAGTTCCGTGAATCATGTACAATTGATATGTCCAAAATTTTAAAATGTAAAAAACAACTTTATAAGAAAATTTACCTATTTCAGGATGTTTTAGAACTATTTTACATTTGTTGTAATAATATAAATATACATTTGTTATACAATTGTCAATTTTGTTAATACACGTGCAGTCTATAAAGAAAGTCTTCATACCCTTGCAATTTTTGTGCAAAATTTGTAATAATAAATTGCTAAAAATAAAGAATTTTTTTTCCTGGATATCTTCTCAACTCACCTTTTTCAAAAATAATGTGTTCTTCCTAAAAAAAACACATACAAAAAGTCATCACTTCCGTACAGTTACATATTTTAGCTGACATTATACGTTACATTTTCAACATTCAGGTTCATTTAAACGTGAATAAAGGTAAATGTAGGATCTATATTCCATTATAAAATAATTGAACATCAAATATAGATTATTTATTTTAGATAAGATGACAGGAAAGCGACTGAGTACGGAAATCAGGAAAAAAGTTGTCCATTTACGAAATCAGGGCCTTGGATATAAGAAAACTGCCAAACACCTTGACTTGAAAATGTCAACAAAAGTATCCATCATCAAGAAACATGAGAAGTTTGGCACAGTGGCTGATTTACCAATTCAGGGAAGACTAAAATGTGCTACTTCACGAATGGACAGATGCAATAGTCGGAAAAAGTAGAAACAATCCACACTTGTCTGAACCAAAGTTAAATGAGGAGATGAAGCAGGAATATGGGTTAGAGGTTTCAACCCAGACCATCCGAAACCGACTGCATCAGAATGGTATACATGGACGAATGGCACGCAAGACGCCACTTCTTACTCGTCGACACAAACAGTTGCGCTTAGCATGGTCACAAAAACATCAAGAATGGTCAAGAAACGTGTTATCTTTAGGGATGAAACCAAGGTGAACTTGTTTGGAACGGATGAACTGGTAAAGATTTGGTAAAAGAAGGGAGAAGTTACAATGACGACAGGAAACCACTGATCAGACGTATGCGCATTTCGGCAGCCACACTGCCTTCTTCAGTGTATACAGAGGAATTGATCAGAACGGGCTGAGCTGTTCAGACGTATATGCAAACGTGTTCTGAAGTTTATATTGTTGATTTCCTCCACAGTATTTGGCTCCAACTACATCTCAAGGGAGAAGTTGACCAAACCAAGAACGTCTAGTCGTCTACTGACTGTCAAGCACGGTGGAGGAAGCAAAATGGTGTGGGGCTGTATGTCGTATAATGGACTTGGAACATTTGAACTTATTAATGGAATAATGACAACTGCAGTGTACAAAACATCTTGGAAAGAAATTTGCCACTATCTCGACAAAAAATGAGACTACGAAAGAACTTTCTGTTCCACCAGGACGGGTGACCCTCAAGAACACAGCCAAACTTCTGCAACATCAGCAGAAGATTCGTGTGATGGACTGGCCCCTACAATCACCAGACATCAATGTCATTGAACATTTATGGGCAATTATCAAGTGAAACATTGCAAAACGCAGACCAAGTAGTCTGCAATAATTAGAAACGGCCATTGCAGAAGAATGGAACTTATTGGACCCTACTGTGATATATGTCATTGGTGGAATCAGTGCCACAAAGAGTAATGGTCTTGATTAAAGTTAAAATTGGACATACGGCGTATTAAAATATAACATTAAAAATATTAGTACATTACAATGGTTTGAATAGTTTTTTTGCACCACTAAAGTAAATGTTTGACACATACACATTCCACAGAAAAAAATTAAACAATTTTTATGATTTCCCATGATAAACTATATTACCATGATATCCTGGGAAAAAAATAACTATTTTCAGCAAAATTTTATTTATTATTGCAAATTTTGCACAAACATTGCAAGGGTATGAAGACTTTCTTTACAGCCTGTATAATATAATTGTTAAATATTTAGTTTATTTTGATTCTTTAAAAGATTATTTTATTAAATAATTATTGTTGAAGTTCCCGTCCTTAAAATTCGTTCCGTCATCTAATTTAATTTAATTTCTTGTACAATGTAGCAAACTGACCCTCACTCTTTTTTTTTTTTTTTTCCCATGCTTCATGAATCCAACTTCCTTTTTTTTGCCTGAACGGGAAGTTAGTTGCTTCCTCTTTATCCAAAATTATGGCAGTCCGTTCGTAAACTTAGCCATCTTGAAAATGTTTGATATGATCATTTGAATGTCACTTGATATGTGTGAATGGGCGTCACTGATACGCTACGGGAGTCTCTTTATGTATATTGTATGGATACAGAATGGACACATCGCTATCATGTGTGAAGATGAACTATCTATTAGCAGACAGCTCCAACTCAGATATTATAATAATATTTATTAAACAGCGATTTTATATTTTGCAAATGATCAAAGCGGAGTTCTCTAAAATTCTTTTACACTTACGAGTCAATTACATATTCCGATTTTGTTAATATTATTCGATAAGAGATCTGACCATGTTCCTAAAGGAAGAGTCATGAAGTCCTCAAATTGCAATCTCAACCAATTTCTCCATTGAAAAGTAAAACGCGAGTCCGAAAACTAGGGCATTTGGATAAATTAATGAAATGTTTTTAATGACAAAGGTGAGTTAATGAGATGGAGTAAAAGTGTCCTTCGCATTGCTCGGCTCGCATAGTTCCAGTTCATCATCACAGATAATGAATCAGTGGCGAAGCGAGGGTAAATGCCGCCCGGGGCATGGTGCTCATTTTTCGCCCCTTCTTCTCATAGCTGACGCCCGGGGCATCATGCCCTCCCCCCCTGCTACCTCCCTTGCTACGCCACTGATTGTGTTTCTTTTGTTTTGTTGGACGAGATCTGCACTCAGTAGCCGGAGAACCCATCGAGAGCGACGGCCCTCAGGGTCCAACCGTCGCTCAGTAGACCATGTGTTTGTGAACGCGTGCGTACGTGGCCATGGCCGGAGTCCGTCGGTCGTCGTCGTCGCTCTCGTCGCTTTCCCGTCCGCCACCGCCGCTCAAGCTCGTCGTACTCTCCTCCTCGTCCGGCATCGGAGTGAGACGCGGCGGCAGACCCGGGGCTGCGGAGTTCGAAGTCACGTGGTCGCCGCTGTCCATAGGGTAGCGTGAGTAGCGCGGAAGAACGAGGGCTGGAGAGGGTGACGGTCCCATGGACGGGGCAGATGTGCTGCTGCCAACGTCGTACAGGTGACGCATATAACGACCCACGTCTGTTCCGAAAAAAAGAAAAACAAGGTGATTACAATTGAAAGCATCAAACCATTAACAACAACAACAACTTCAATAATAATAATAATAATAATAATAATTCCTCCTGAATGGATGCCCCCTTACCATGGGTTTGGGTGGTTCAAGGGATTCTATGAGCTATGCTGGGTTGTAGCACTGCTACTTCAGGGTCACCCTTGCCTGAAAGCCCATGGTTGAAAAGTGAGACGAGGAACATCCAAACATATCGACTGCTTACAAGCAGGTTATTCTAACTCCACTTTTTGTGAAAATTGAGATTTTTCCCAAACATCGTTCTAACTCCTGTTTACCAAACATAAAAAAATTGAAAATAATAATTTTATCACTAAAAATCACAAAAATCAATGATCCCATAGTTCTAACCATCAAATGAATTGATGATTTAATCCTTAATTTCATTCCATTGAAAATTTTTCTGAAATGGAGTTAGAACAACGTGGTGGAGTTAAAAGTTAGTTTTCTGCTTACAACGTGGTTCTAAGCAGTGGATATACCTCATGATATCGACGGATGAGAGAGAATATTCATACCTCATCGAGTGTGGCAAAGGTTAAAGTCACCCGCGTTCGGGGGCTAGGCAGAGGCTCCCGTTCGAAAAAAAGACCACAGTCTCCGAGCAATGCGTCCGAGAAGCCCCACCAGTGCACTCGCTATGCTTTTGGAGAAACGGTCGGAGGCAGCGCATACCATCACCCTGGAGGAGAAACGGGTGCACATGGAACGTATTCTTCATGACAGGGAAGGAATTCAAGTTAGTGGAAGAAGCCAAAAGATATCGACTGGATATAGTAGGTACTACTTCTACGAAACGTCTGGGATCTGAAACTGTGGACTTAGAAGGAGGATGGAAGCTTTTCTACTTAGGTGTCGACCCTACCATGACTGCCGAAGCGGGCCTTTACTCAAAAGCCCCCGGCTGGCTGATCATGTTGCAGATTGGACTCCTTTAGATGGAAAACTGTGTCTCCTGAGGCTTCAGATCAAAGATCCTTAATCCTAACGAGAGGCAACAATATGTAAAATTCCCATAACAAACTTATTATGGCGAATATACCCGTGGTGCTCTCTGAGGAAAAACGCTGAAATGACAAGAGAGCATTCACGAGTGTACTTCAGGGGATTACCACAGGGTTCGTCCCTGAGCCCAGTGCTCTTCAATATTTTCATGGCCGATATTACCCAAAGCCTCCCTAAGGAAACACAAATTAACATATTTGCTGACGATATAGCTATTTGGACCGTCAGCCGATCTATCCCAAAAATCAAGGAAGTCCTCCAGCGCTCCTAACTGAATGGGGCAAAGTAAATGCCATGTCCTTCTCCCCTCCCCCTCATATATATGAATAACAAGAGCCCATAAGTTCCTAGGAATTGTTCTCGATGAAAAACTAAAATGGCATTGAGACAAACACATTGAGAGGTCTCAGTTGCACTGGTATGGCCACGTGATACGGACAGGGTAAAATTTGGGAAGGATGGGCTTACGGGAAAGATATGTAGGTGTGCATCGTTAAAATACTGCCGAGTGGTGGAGCCACACGATTATGACGTTTGAGTCTACGGGGTTCGAAAACGTAAATAATTTGCAGACGCATCGTGTAAACCGTCTTGGCGAGAGAGCAAAGAAAAAAGGTGAGCTTGCAATTTTGTCTCCCGATGTTAATATTATCTTCAAAGATTGTCTAAAACAGCTGGAAATGATTGGATAATATTCTAAACAAGTGCTGGCCTAAAGATTAACTTACTGTAATGTGATTTAAGGGGATAACAGGCCAGTGCAAGTCACGCCTTCTCGTCAATGATTTTTTTGGTAGTCACATGTTGATGGGAATGTTGACCATCGAATAGGTGGACATGATGGGCATGTGATTTTTGTAATGTTTTCATGACAAATTTGCAAGCTTCCCCATCAAAAGGTTTTTAAGAGACAATTTGCCAAGATAAAGCCTTCTCAAGAACCTCAAACCAAGAGGAGCAAACAAAGTACAGCTGTCCTAAATTCACAGGAACATAGAAGTTCTATTGGAAAGAGACAATCAGGTGAGCACAGCTAGGCCTAGCCTAGATTTCAAATCATCCTGAAATTAGGCTAGACTATCCTACAATTTTTTTTTTAATCTTCAGGTCAAAAATATCAAGCAAAGAACAGCAGAAACAAGCATTCCCAACAAGCACAACCTGATGAAGATCAGGATGCTGGTAACTGCTGCCATGAATGTAAACTGAATTACTTCAGTAAAACAAGTAAATCAAATGAGGAATGGTTCAAGTGCAATTTGTGTGCAAATTGGTTCCATAAATCATGTGGCAAGTTTTTGTTCATGGCAGCAGAAACTAGCAATTTGTTATTTATGCAAATAAAAATCATTTAGCTTTGCAGAAGTGTTTCAAGTAACGGTTTATAGGACTGCTGCCCCCGCGGGTTTGAAAAGTAAGTAAGTATAATAATAATAATAATAATAATAATAATAATAATAATAATAAGAGCCGTTCAACAAATAACCACCCAAGCGGCATGTGTGCCAGAAAAGATATTTTCCATGATGAATATGCAAAGCAGACAATGTTCCTCCCTATACAGGATGTCTCTAAATGGAAATAGGACAATAAGAACCTAGCGGCGTGATCTTTTGTATGATGATAAACTTAAAGTTCCTTATGAAAAATGTTCAAAACATATTTTAAGGGTCTAAACGTCACGCCAAGTTTGCCTAAAAGCTGTCATGTAAAAAATGTCATGTAATCTCAACAATGGCCGTCGTTTTCTCGTGGCATAACGCAAGTTCATTATGTGATAGACTGGCACCGAAAGTTCATAAAAGACCTAACGACGAGATTTTTAGACTCTAAATTTTGAGTTTGACATTTTCGATAAGGAACTTTTTGCTTAGATGGATGCATGGAATCACACTCTGTAATTATGGTACTTACATTTAAAAACACCTTGTATAAGGCAAACATTTGTAGCCACTGTCACTTGTTTGCGTGCATTGAGGCGTAATCTGATTCCTAGTTGCAGAAGGGAATCCCTCTGCCATTCATTTGTGAAGGGTACAGGTATACGGTCCTTGCACCCTCAAGTTAAGGAATGAGCAAAGAAATTTCGGGAAGGACAACATTCAAGACGCACAACGGTCTGGACGTCCACAGGATGCAGCCACTTTAGAGAAAGTAAAAGCTATTGAAGACTTTGTGCTGGATAATGACCCCTCAAATTGCAGCTGAAGAGGAACTGTGTGTGGGTGCTGTACACGTAATTGTGCAAAAACACCTATATTTCAGAAATGTAGTGAGTACCATATGAGCTTCCTGAACAGACCAAACGCCTCAAGGGCTTGTCATTGAAGCATCTAACAAGGAAATGGCTTCCTGAATCGTATTGTGTCTTGAATAAGAGTCTGAGTAATGGGAGCAATGTACTTGTAATAGTAAAATGACTGTATTCTATTATTTTGTCTTAGGTTGGTTATTTATTGAACAACCCTTATAATAAGAAGCATGTCTAGAACTCGTAAGAAAGGAAAGGAATTAAGAAAACAAAATGATAATGAAAAAGCATCCCCTTTTGGCGAGATCAATGGGGGCTGACCTAACTGGACAGGTCTCGTGCCGTTCTCGGGATACACGGGATAATAGATCTTCTGCACCGCCATTTCCGTCATCGTCTTCGGTATGGGACGATCTTCGCGGTACATCCCAACCGTCCCGATGGCTGAAAGCTGGCGCACCTGAAACAATGATAACAAAATAAAAGAGATTTGTAATATACTTATATTTAAATATTTCCGAATAACAGTCATGGTCATCAATGAAATGCTTAAAATGTATGAGAAAGGATACAGTGAACGAGTTCTTTATACCTGGTAAATAGCCTTACAAGTAAATAAGATGTTAAAAACTATCAAGATGCTTTATGTTAACATCATTCGTCGGTCACTCTGATATCTTGTGGCAAAGTTTAAAAAATATTTTAAACTCCGTAATTATGTGTCCGTCTTCCTCCGTAAACGACTTCACCAGATGTCAGAATGTTGCCGGAAGACATTGTTAAGCCACTGTCGACAAGTCCCTTTTAGACTTTGGTCTTGGAATCACAACTTTGGTGTCGTTCAATGGCATTCCCAGCAGATTCAATAGGCCATAGATCCCAATAAGGGATTTGCCATTGAAGTATTTTACGAAGTTGTACGTTTTAAGCAGTCATTTTTACTATTCAAACTTTATTCCAACGAAAACAACAGCGCAAAAAATAAGGAATTTCTGTTGGTTTGGGGAAACATCGAAAAAGTTTAACGGACTGATTTTCCTCTTTTAGCTCGCTTACCAATCACGTGATCAGCTCAAAACTGTGTTCATTGGCAGATCTTGTCTACTTACTTATACGAAGGCATTTTGAAAAGTTTTACCTCCTAGCGATAGCTTTAGCAATTTAAGAGATATAGACCCAAACTATGCATTTCATAAAAGCCTGGAATGTGTTCTACCAGATAGTATCTTATTTTTCAACGTTGGACCAGTATTTTTTACAAAGATGCACTGCTGCTTTCACCTTCTCAACCCTGGTGCAACGGTGACCCTTCAGATGTTAAGTAGGCTTGTTGTTGACCCTTCTCAACTGTTCCCACCTTCTGACAGTACTCACATTCACACATGTACTGCCGTAGAAAACACTCATCCTTCGATAAATGTCTACAGATGCACAATCCTCCGCGGTGATGAATTCAATCACAGCACATCGTTTCAATCGAACGTCCATTTACGTCGCTATTTTCTGAATTATTCTGCACATGCATGACATTGTAGATGTGCGCCGCTAGGTGTCTTCCTATATACGAGGGGCGATTGATAAATAAGGTCTCCATGGCTGTAAGTTCTTTATTTGTTAACCGATTTTCAAAATTCTTTTTGTATCTTATACTCACATTTGTCCTCTATGTAATGCACTATTCACTTTTCGACATAGTCCCCATTCCTTTCCAAGCATTGCGCCAACGCGTGACTAGCTGGGTGAACCCGTCGGAGAGGAATTCCGGAGTTGTTGTCACGCGTTGGCGCAATGCGTGGAAAGGGATGAGGACTATGTCGAAAAGTGAATAGTGCATTACATAGAGGACAAATGTGAGTATAAGATACAAAATGAATTTTGAAAATCGGTTAAAAATAAAAAAAGTTACAGCCATGGAGACCTTATTTATCAATCGCCCCTCGTATATATCTCGCAAATTGCTGAACCTATCGCATAGAAGGCAAAACTTTTCAAAACGCTCTCGTATCTTGTAATTTAGATAGCGCTGCTGAAACTATTCAGTGTGTCGTTTTCTCTTGGTATGCAGCACTCATGCAGGAGGGCGCCAGTTAAAATTTCCCATCATTACTATCTCTAATATTTGCCCACTCGATGTGCCACTAAAAAATATAAGTGTTCCGTCACTTAAAAACTTTGGAACGCTTTGCCCTAGAGAGAACCCCAAGGTATTTGCCGATTCCTGTTTTTATCGCCTTTAAACCAGAGGCACGACAACATTCTAGTGAGACCGAGAATGAATCACGGAAAGCCATACTTTGATTAATAAATCGAGGCTAAACGATCTAAAAGCTCCATTCTACAGAAAGAGGTCACGAAATAATTGAAACAGAAATGAAGCGCCATTCAATTCGGATTCCCGCTCTCGATTCGCTTCACCGACTAAAACAAATAGAACTTGACTAAAATGACGAACAGAGTAGATGATAAAATGACATTTGTTCTCCGCTCACCTTGGGTATAAACATGGCGAAGAGGACGAGTGTGGCGTTGGCGAGAAGACCGAAGGCGAGACACTGTTCGTGCGCATGAGGAAGAGAGGAGGCGACGGCTGTCCACACGAGCCATAAGGGGACACTGAAGCCGAACACGAGGCCGATGAACATAGGCTCCCGGTGATTGTCTTTGATCTTTCGGGCGCGGACTGACGTTATCACCCCGGCCACCATCAGCAGCATAACGTAGGCGAGCGAATGAAGCCAGCTGTAGATGCTTGTTTTTGTGGCGAAGAAGAGAAAAGAAGACAAATGTCAAATATTAGTAGTTGTTTTTTTTTTCATAAATGAAACGGTAAATAAACTTCAAAAATAATAAATTTAATTTCTCTCACCTGATGTTACAAGAAGTAGATCCGTCGGAGGAACGCTTGAACATCTGAGTGGAAGGGACGACGATGAGCCAATGAGCATTCACTCCAACTTGAAGACCCACTGCGAGTACTAACAAAAGTATCTCCACCGACACAGGCAGAAATATACCTATGTCCAAAAAGAAATGAAAATCGATCGATGTTAATAAAGAATAAAGAAGGTGCTAATCATGCAAACATCAACACTAAACTAGCGTACTAAACTGTCTTGCTTTTGATACAACAACCAAGACTTTTGGCTGAGGCTGAAAAGGCGATTTAGCATTACGTGTATTTAGTATTTAAGGTAATGGAAACTCATGAGTAAATGATAGACATCTATCTTACGCCTGTCATCCTCAGCTTGTTGTCGAAATGTTGACCAGCCAGCACTGTTAGACCATTATGGACAACTCCGCCCCAGCTCTCATATTTCGCTCAACGGATGGTCCTGAACTCAGATGAGTTTTCTTCAAGCCATGCCTGGATGGTATCAGCCACGTGGAGAGGCGCAATTTTTCTACAGAATGCTCAGTCCGCAACTTCTCCAGACACACTTACGGAGTTGTCCCATAGCTGCTCAAACCAACACAGAGCGAAAACCTCCTTGAACAGTACCGACGGGACGGAGCCATACGTTGCTTGTACAGTTGGTCCAAGAACAACTGAAAGCAGAATTGCATCAATTATGCGTCCACGATCAAAGTTCATCACATTTACTCGTGCCGCTGATTGCGACTAATTTAGCGAGCCGCAACACTATACGACTTTAATCGTACGGCTGGAGGAAGGCTCACAGCACAGTGCCATTACGTGATCAGCTATAGTCTTTGCGTGTTCTCGCGTGTTCATCACGTGATCAGTTCTTATGAAGTGACGAACGAGAGTGGTTGTATTGCTGATGTGTACGGAAGTGCTTTCATGAGAATTTCATCTGACATTCTGCTCTTATGGACAAATAGAAAAATGCCCCGGCTGTGTGTAAATAACACCGACAAGTTCTACTCTATCATTATGTGGAGAAGTGGCATGTAATCAGTGTTGTTATCTCAAAAACAAGAGCTAACCAATCAATTTCAGCATCATTTTCGTGTTCAGTGACCCCGAAAACATAAAGAAATCATATTCTTTGCACTATAACATTCAACTTTTCAAAATTTGTAGAATAGTATTTTACAGGTATGATATTATACTATCCATTCTCTTGAATAACTTGCAAGAGTTCTGTATGAAAGTAATAAATTTAAAGTGGAGTTAATGCTCCAAACATAATGCAAAGATATTAATAGAAAAAACGGAAGGAAAAGTTCCACGACCTGGATTCGAACCCTCGTGATTCCTGGTTCGAATCCAGGTCGCGGAATTTTTTCTTCCGTTTTTTTTTTTCCATTAAGAATTCGCTACATTCAATGCACACATTGTTGTCTTTTCATTGTCAAGGTGAAATCCAAAATCTTCCCTAGCTTGATGTACACTAGTGTTTATATTAAATTGACAAACACAAAATCAATGAAACGTTCCTAGGTAACTTTTACTCTATATACTGAATAAATACGCACATGTCCAATCAGAATGCGTCTAATGAGGATGAAGACATGTGTCATCTAGCTCCAGACAAGCAACACGTTGTTCAACATAGAAAATTTCAGTGAGTATAGTTAGAGTTTGTCTTGAAAGTGAAACAATGCCTCCTAACCAATTTTTGAATGACTCTTTAAGGTGGAGAGCAGTCAGGATATTAGAAACAGGTCAGTCTCAAACAGAGTTGCAAGATGGCTGGTGTTTTTAGCAAGTGGCCTCCAACCTCTGGCTACTACAAATTTAGGAAACTGGAACAATAAACCATTAAGGAATGACATAACTAAGTACCGAAAGGCTAAACTAAACCATTCGCGAACCATATTTTTTAACTGCCCTATATTAACATTGAAAGATTCTAATTGACCATAATTATACCATTAAACCACCTACCTTTGGACCAATTTGAATTATCATTACTTTTACGTTATATTCATTCGTGACATCATTCCATTCGCAGAACCATATTTATCAATTGGCGAAAATAGTAATTAATAAACGCTTCTATTTCGTCATTACTATTTGTTTGATGTATTACTTACTATATCTTACCATTGAAAATTGCTAGGTGGGGTCGTGAAGGTACCATTTGTACACGTGCTATAGAACAGATTTAGATAATATTTGTGATTGGTTCGTGTCATGAACCATATTTATTAGTCGACTGACGAAAACAGATTTTGAAAATCTTTCATAGCCTTGGAGGAGTTAGTTACAGACAGACAGACAGACAGACAGACGTTTCCCCAATGATAGCATAAAGCACCTTTCGGTACTTAATAAACCATTAAAGAATGACATAACGAAGTACCGAAAGGTTAAACTAAACCATTCGCGGAACTATATTTTTAAACAGCCGTATGTTAACATTGTAAGTATCTAATGGACCATAAAGATACCATTAAACCACGTACCTTTGAACCAAATTCAACTATCATTAATTTTACGTTATATTCATTCATGACACATCATTCCAAGTTGTTTGATATATCACATGCCATACTTTATGTCATGTGCTGATGGCGGCTTAAAATAATTATTAAGCTTAATATTAATAATAAGTCCTAAATTACTCAGAGGTTCAGCCGTGTCAGGGAGAAAAAGGAGGAATAACAATCATTAAGAATAAATGACTTTAATAAAGTTCTGAAACATATATAATTGATACTTTGGAGTCTTTTGCTAAATTAACATACAGTTACCCGTATGGGCTAATTAAAGAAATGTAAGCAAAACAGCTCAATTGATAAGTAAATTATCGTCTCGTTTTGTTTTTTTTTACAAAGTAAATTAAGTTGCTTGAAGTGAAGTCCGGTCACTTGCCGCGATACCCTCTACTGGCCAATGCTGTCCTAGTTCTCAGTGTTTGAAGCTGAAGCTATGATAGGTTGAAATGAGGCCACTGTCACCATCCATCCAGAAATGGCGACCTTAAAAGGTTTGTCGACGAGAGGGGCCGACCTATGAATAAAGTTCAGGCATTAATGCATTATCAATTACTCTACCCAAGCCCCGCCAATAACTCTATCGCTAACGCTTAAACTCTATTCTTAAGTCTAAGACAAGGGGTTGCCTACCTCACAATGGCGTATCCCAAGCCAAGCGCGGCTCACCGCCCGAGATCTCGTTTAGCGAGCGCGCACTTGCAATAACTGGAAGATCCACGGGGGCCAGAGAGATTCCCTCTCGGAGTGTAGAATTAGTATCCGAATTCGCACCGGGGACTTCGCTGTCGTCTATGGCATCTGTCTCGCACGATACCGAAGCTTTCTTAGGCGCACTTCGTTCGTTATCACCAGCTAGCTCGGTCCTCGGCTCCAACGACGACAATACGCTTTGCACAAGAAACGAATTCAAGCTTCCATCGCCTACCACAACAATATTGGCCGCAGGTGCCTTAATGGATTTCCTGTCGCGCGGAACGAAAGCACGGCTTTTAGCTGCTCGCTCTCTCTCCCGCCCACGGTTACCAGCCGTCTTCCTATATGCTGAATAGTGCGACGCTGGAAAATTATCCTTCTCGGTCAATGTCTCTTTCGTGCACTTGATAACGGGTTCCCTCTCGGTTTTTCCGCTACAATCTAACGCACAGTTCTGTCTAGAGCCATTGTCCTCTACGCACTGCAACTTTCTATCAAAGTACGGGTTTCTCCCACCTGTTATATGGTTCCGACGATAGCTCCGTGGATTTGATGACCGAACGCCAGCTGAGAAAATTCGCTGCTTCCTCTCCTTTGCCGGGGTCGGTCCTTCACGGTCGTGCTCATCTGCATCCTTCGCGGCCGCTCCTTTTGTCTTAGTTTCTTTTCTTCCGTGCCTCAGTCATCGCGCCGCTCGAACGCCTCCATTTCCCTTCTCCGGATTCTTACGACTGTTTCTGTTGCTTTCCAAATCCACTCTCCCGTCTTTTTCTCTTTCAAAAATTACCGGGTTTTTTTTCCTTTCTTTCTATTGGTCGCTCTCTCCTCCGTCGTCACTCCCGTTGTATGACGCCGTTCATCTCTCCTCAGGAATGTTCTACTATCTGGAGGAGGCTGGAGCTTGTCTCTCTCTGCTCTTTTGTTTATCTTTCTCCGCCTGCGCTTTCTAGTCTTTTCTGACATATCGCCTAATTTCTTTTGAGAAATCTGGCGATATGACACTTTAGCAATGAAAGTTCCAATGAACTATAAGGGTTCCACTAAACCAAGTTCCTTGAAACCAATTTGGACTATCATTAATTTTACGTTATATTCATTCATTACACATCATTCCAAGTCTTTTATATACAGGGTGATTTACATCGAATGTAAAATACTTAAAGGGGGTATTATAGAGGTTAAGATAAACACAAAACGTCCTATGAACATGGGTCCGAATTTGAACGATAACTGAGATATGAACAGAAATAAAAATGCAAACACCAAGTTCAACAAGTTAATAACTCAGGTTCCGTAAGGCCTAGATTAATGAAATTTGGAGAAATAACAGGGTACATAAGACTGTGTATACCGTTAAAATTTGATCTAATTCTAACAAGTAGTTTCCGAGTTATCATTCAACATCATAACACGTGCTCACTTGTGAGTACTAACTAGCACTTGTTACAATTTTGACTGTGTAACTCGGAAACTTCTCGTTGGAATTCAATCAAATTTTAACGGTATACACAGTCTTATGTACCCTGTTATTCCTCCAAATTTCTTTAATCTAGGCTTTACAGAACCTGAGTTTTTAACTTGTTGATCTTGGTGGCGGCATTTCTACTAAACCAGGTTCCTTGAAACCAATTATGACTATCATTAATTTTACATTATATTCATTCATGGCACGTCATTCCAAGTTGTTTGATATATTACATGCCATATTTTAGCATGGAAAGTTCCAATGAACCATAATGGTTCCACTAAACCAGGTTCCTTGAAACCAATTTCGGATGTCATTAATTTTATGTTATGTTCATTCATGACACATCATCCCAATTTGTTTGATATATTACATGACATATCTTATCATTGAAAATATTTTAGAGTGTCATAAGGGTACCATTAGAGCACGTGCTATTGTTTCGATTTCAACCATTTTCTAAATGGTTCATTCCTGGAACCATATTTATTAATTGGCGAAAATAGTAATTTATATCTGCTTCTATCTCGTCATTACGATTTGTTTGATATATTACTTACTATATCTCTCTATTGAAAATTGCTAGGTGGGGTCGTGAAGGTACCATTTGTTCACGTGCTATTGAACCGATTTAGATAATATTTGTGATTGGTTCGTGTCATGTACCATATTTATCGACTGACGTAAACAGATTTTGAAAATCTTTCATAGCCTCGTAGGAGTTAGATTTACGGACAGACAGACACGTTTCCCCACACTGAGCGTACTTAATAACTAAATAACAGGGCAAGGACGCCCAATAGGCACAATACACCAAGAAGGCTGGTGTTTTATTCTAATTACCCGCCGCCACAGGGAATCAACAGCGAGGCAACTCTTCATCTGAGAAGCCTGTATGCTGAAGACCGTCTTAAGTGCTGTAGACAGCATCAGCCCCGAACCCAATTTCAATGGGCCGGTTTCCTGTTCAATTTAAACACAGTCTCTAATGTGCTTGCATCTGGAGAGAGCCTGTAACTCCTTACCAACATCAAGATGACTGATCATTATGTTGGAGATGGGGAGTGATATCAGTTTGGATGGCCGCACGCCACTCTGTGTTTCAACGAGGATCTTGACTAGTTAAGGTGATAGAAACGACATCTTAAGACGTTTGAGAGGAACATTAGATCCGCAGTTCTTCTGGTGAACGATAATGTTTGTTTCAGGTTGCGTTAGTTGATGAATAAGCGTAAAATGCGCTGATTATGACTGCATCACTTTTTTCTTGCCAGGTAGATCCCCAGACTTGAATTCTAGAGAACAGGGCATTGGATCGTAAATACTCCAATAATCAGTCCATTGTGAAAAACTATATAACGGTTAGGGTGGGATTATACTCTCTATTATTTCCTCCAACATACTTTCATGTGCTACCGCATATTTGACTCCATGATCTTGAGAGATTTTTGGAACGCTTCTGTTATGCACTACATCATTGTCTTTCCATATCATGGTTCATTAACCTCCTTTGTTTACTTCCCGAGATAGACTTAGTTTTTGTGTTTGTCAGTTTCATTTTGGATCTGGTTCTCGCTCCGACTCTGATCTCTGCAAATTTAATCTCCTACATAAGGAAATACTTGGATATGCGCAGAACCATCACATAAAGGAAACGATCAGCGCTCCTGTTTCTTATGGTCAAAAGCAATATATTGAAATTAGATTTTGATAACCACAGAGATCTTTTTCATTTCAGCAAGCAAATATTTTGAATTAAATTAGATTGTACTCATCCGTGAGTGATAAGTTGGCCCATGACGACTAGAAAGCAGAGGGATATCATTCGATGGACATAGTCAAGCAACATCGAAATTTCTGAGTCCAGTATTTCTAGTCCAGTATGCCAATGGACCACAATAAATTTCGCAAAGAAATTATTAGGTTAAATAATAAAATAGTTGATGGAATGGCATTATATAAAGTTATTTACATTGGAAAATCCGTTCTTTTTACAATCTATTTCATATTAGAGAGTTTCCTTTCACCCATTTTGCCGTGCAAGCTGTCTCATAGCTAGAAACGTTTTTTTCCCTCTTTTCTCCTAATTTCATTTATTCATTGACGTTGTTGCTCCATTCATCCAAACAAATTGTTATGTTCCATTTCGTTTTATAGGTTTCCCGTCAAATGACTGCCAACCTTTTTATTGCTCATGCTCAGTTACATAAAATATTCCACCAACAATATTAAACAATTGGAATGAGATTACCAAAGGATATATTTTTTATACATCAAAAGGCTAATGGAAATATATACCATTTACGAATCATTGTCGTTTCCTTAAGTCATTTTTGCATACATAATAGCGAAGTCTCTTTCAGTTAGATAGTACAATAATTATTATTATTATCGAAATTCCAAGGTTTTCAAAGCAACAACTGCGTTGTCAGTTGGGAATTCACAAATTGTCCGTTATATGATTCGATTGCCATAACAGAATCTATCCATTCTTTCATTACGAAAAAAGGGAAACAAAATATTGTCAAAAGATGATTAATACTTACTATTAGATTATACTAATTTAATCGCCGCATTTTAACTTTAGCAAAGAGATACATGGCCCTGAAACAATGATCCTCTAACACTTATTCTAATTTTTGCTAGGAATTGATTTTCCAGCAATGTCGAGATACATTTGGTGGTGTCAAATTTTCGATAGCAAACATCAAATGTCGAAATCGGTTCTTCATTCAATTTGACTACCGCTTCACATGACCACCGATGAACTTCTCGTGAAATGGTTAATGAAAGAATGGCCCAACAAAAGAGGGTGTCCATTATCGCTTTTATTTTATGTAAAAATAAAAAGAAATTTTATTATTTCCACAAGAACAAATCTATCAGCAACATTCCAGATGTCTAACAAGATGCAGGAGTAATTATGAACACAACAAATGAGATTCCAAATAATAAACGGAAACGCGTATTTCGGACAGAGATTGGCATAAAATTAGTTTAAATTAAATTTACCCAAGAATCAGTGACTGATGATAGAATAGACAAAATGGATAATTGTCTTGCGGCCATAGTATCCAAGAACCTCGTAATCTCGAAAAAAATTTATTTCTCTGCATTTTCACTATTAATTTAATGTAATTTTCCCTCGTTATCTCAAAAAACCTCGCTATGTCGAATTTTGATTTTCCGTGCCAGCAAAATGCATAGCATTTATAAATACATTAGAGATACTTTAAAAAACAACGCCAAGAAACTGTGGACACTGGAATAAAGAAAATAAAGACAACACAAACACAAATCCACTTCACTGATGAAGTGAACTTGGTTCACGAAATATACATTTTTGTGGATTTGTGATTTGTGTTGTCTTTATTAAGTACCGAAAGGTGCTTTATGCTATCCGTCTGGGGAAACGTGTCTGTCTGTCTGTCTGTAACTATAACTCCTCCGAGGCTATGAAAGATTTTCAAAATCTGTTTTCGTCAGTCAATGAATATTGTTCATGGCACGAACCAATCACATAAACTATCTAAATTCGTTCAATAGCAC
>JAHWFO010068719.1:11331030-11408515 GCA_023313115.1 Rhysida immarginata | reverse complement strand
ATGATGTAACAGTTTCTGTGTGCAGGCCTTCTGTCTAGGTGGTGTTGACTGAGCAGGCTGCTTGAAAGGACCAGAACCTCAGTCTTAGCCACACTGATCTTCATCCCAGCTTCTTCACATTTGGCTGCAAACCAGTCTAGTGCATGCTGAAGATTAGTGTGAGAAGACCAAAGGAGGACAAGACCGTCAGCAAAGAGCAACCTCTCCACCAAGCAATCGCCCACACAGACACGCTCATCTCCTTGGCTGCTCCTGTCTATCCAGTCTATAAAGATAATGAACAAGAGGGGCGACAGTACGCACCCTTGGCGGAGTCCAACACCGACGGTGAACGGTCTAGACTTTGTAGCGTCCCCACTCCCACTTCGTGGAACCTATGGACTTAAGACTACAAGTCCTACGCTCGGAGCGGAAAATCGCTAAGGGTTCGGGACCGATAAAAGGAAATTATCACTCCACTATTGCTGTAATTGAATACTCAACCCTTTATTCACTTAACTTATTCTAATTTCACAACATCCAGTTACATTTTCGGTAATCCTAATTATCATTTCTATGGGCCCATAATGACTTGCATGCTCATCACAACTATTAATAATTAATCCAAATTACCACGTGGTACCAAGCAAATCCGGCAACTTGCTTTTAAACGTAATTCGAATAACAAGCATATATTTTGGTGAACTATTTATCAAGTAACAGTAGCACGAGTCCCACCCATTCACGTACCGTACAAGTATTCCTAAAGTTCAACGCTCGTTGGCGTCATGTCGTTCCTTTATTGGGCAAAGCAGGGGGGAGGGACAGTGACCCCTCTTGGTTAACGATGAATGAGTGACGGGAACTCATTGGCAGCGCTGTTCATTACATTTATTTGTTTATCAGTTATGAGCAGGTGTGCCAGTTTTGCTTGTTCAGCTGACCTTTAGTTTAACCTACATTAAGCTTATTATTAATCGAATAACGTTTAACCTATTTCTAGCATTAAAAATCAAATGTCTTTTAGTCTTTTTCCTGCGCACAAATCTTCGTTATAACGACCGCAGGTCTCATAGTGAAGGAAAACTCTATAGACCCACTCGAAGCGTCGAAGGCCCAACATCGTAGTTAACAACAACTTTTAAATCTGACGCAGTTCGCGTAATTATATTACCATAACACGGAACGGACTCACCAGACATCTTCCCGTTGCCACAGACTATTCCTTGGAGGTCCCGATGCATGGTTGACGAATAAACCAGCCGAGCTCCGCATTCGTCTCCTAAATCGTCTATTTCGTTTCTCGGGCTCCTTCAGTATCTCGTCTCAGCTGCTGCGCACGGCGAGGGCGTTCTCCATGTACCAAGACAAACATACGTAGCACAAGAACAGTAAATGAATGAAAGCAATAACATGTAAGCTTTTATATGCAATACTTATCGCCTTGTCCACTGTCTCGGTCGATGTGCTACTCAAACTTCTTACAAGCGCTAATCTATGGCCTTGTTCGAACGAGGCAGCTCCTCAGAACGCGTCGGAGGGAAAGACAAAATTCTCTTCGGAACATCATGTTCCTCGTACGTAACCATTTCCAATAAGACATGTCCATGTTTACATTATATAGTCAAGCGTTCTTATTTTAAGACCTTGTTGAAACCGACTTTCCTCAATGGATGTCAAACAAAAAGAATACTCCTTAAAAAAAGAAATTTTCTTAACAGAGAAGAGGGCTCGCACATCGTATTACGCGAAAGCGACCACAACAACCCCGTCCCAACAAAGGCTTATTGTTGATCGCTTACGCTTTAATCCCTCTCCTCTACAATAATAAATAAGCAATCGAAACGAAACATAATTAATTATAAACAAACACTCTTATTAAACGACGAAAATTTATTATATACGACAGCAACAAGACCAAACAACGAATTCACTAATCATCAACACACTTAAAATCATTAGACAAATAAAACGTAACTTCAAACAAACTGAACGTTACAACTTAATGCCATTTATCCTAACACACGTCTCAGAGCTTTCGTACAGAGACATGATAGCAACCGGTAATTGCCCATCCACTCCATATTCTGCAAACACTTGCCAGAGCTTATCCCGTCATATGTTTTTTCGAGATCCACAAAGCAAGCGTAGACATCTTTTGCATACGCCCAGGATTTCTCAAAGATTTGCCTTAGACCAAAGATGTGCTTCGGCCAGGTCGGAAACCACACTACTCTCCCGACAGTTTGGAGTCGACTATTTTCCAATTTCTCTTTCTCCAGACTCTTAGCGTACACTTTCCCAGGAATGCTGAGCAAAGATGTCTCGATAGTTGTTGCAATCTCTGTGATCGCCCTTTTTGAAGATAGGGGTCACAATTCCTGTCTGCCATTGCTTAGGGGCCTGGCCAGATATCCAAGCAATCTGACACACCCAAGTCAGCCACAGGATACCATCTTGATTTAAGACCTTTAACATCTGGGACCGGATTTCATCATCACCTGCAGCTTTGCCAGTCTTCAGGAACTTAATTGCCCATCTGACTTCTGCTCTGGTAATACTACCATGACTATTCTCCGCTCCGCACCTCATGTGCCTCAGTTGTTGCTGTCACCGGATTAAGAAGAGATGCAAAGTATTCCTTCCACCTATGCAATATGCTCTCCTCCGTTTTCAGAAGCCTCCCATCTGAACTCTTAATAGTTTGTGATGCAAGAGACTTCTTTCCACGGAGGCTGCGCACGGTCTGCCAGAATACCTTGTTTGCCGAACCAAAGTCTGCCTCCAATTTCTCCCCGAACTTCTCCCAGGCCTTGGATTTAGCTGTAGATACTGTCTTTGCTGCTGCTTTTCGTGTCTCAGTATACCGCACTCGGCTTGAAGGTGACTTATTTGCAAGCCATAGCAAATAGGCTTCCTTTTTTGCCTTGGCAGCTTCTTGGGCTTCACCGTTCCACCATGCAGTCCTTTCTCATCACCCTGCGCCACACTCAGCCGCTTACGACCACAGCACAATGCAGCCGAAGTAATCACATCAGTTTTAAACAACTACCACACCTCTTCAACAGTACCACGATCACTGGGTAGTTCTTTGAAACTTGAAGATATGTTATCTGCAAAGGTCTTCCTCACAGCTCTATCCTTCAATGCCCCTCATTTGATGCACCAAGTCTGTCTGGACCTAGCATTTCGCTTGGTTGGCATGGATTCAGAGAATCGCAAAGTGCAGACAAGGTGGTGATCAGTTGATAGTTCTGCCCCTCTTCTCACACGAGTAGCCCATCTAACACTGTTCGGAATGAGTCAGCTGATACAATTACAAAATCAATCAGTGACTTCCCTGTACCAGGTATACTTATGGACATCCCTGTGCTGGAAGAAGGGGTTTGTGATGGAAAGTCCATTGTTAAAAACAGAGATCCAACAAGCACCTCCCATTCGCATTTAAATCGGTGTCACCATTTCTCCCAATCACGCCTTTCGACGTTTGGTAATCAGCCTCTACATGTGCATTGAAGTCGCCCACCAGGATGACAGCATCTGCACTCCCTCTCCTGCTAAGAGCAGCATCAACTTCATCTAGAAAGAGTGGATACTCTGTGACTGCATTCGAAGCATATGCAACGAATAGAGAGAGAGAGAGAGACCGTTTCCCTATCCGATGCCTCAGGAGACACAGTCTTCCACCTAAGGGGGTCAAATCTGCAACATAATCTGCCAGCCGGGGACTTGTGAGTATCCCCACTCCTGCCTGGGCAGTCATGTTAGGGTCGACACCTGAGCAGAAGAGCTTCCACCCTCCTCCTAAGTCCACAGTTCCAGAACCCGAACGTTTCGTAGAGTAATACCTATGATATCTAGTCGATACCGTTTGGCTTCCTCCACTAACTCGGATTCCTTTCCTGTCATGAAAAATACATTCCAAGTGCCGATTGACAGCAAACGATCCCGTTGTCGCTTTACCCGTTTCTCCTCCTGGGTAAAGGCATGCGCTGTCTCCGACCGTTTCCCCAAGCGCATAGCGAGTGCACTGGTGGGGCTTCTCGGAGGCATTGCTCCGAGATAACAGCTGGGAGACTGTCGACTGTTCTTCGAACGAGAGCCTCTGCCTAACTCCTGAACGCGGGTGACTTTAATCTAACCTAACCTGAACCTGTTGTTGCTATACCAGTTTCTCTTCTGGGGTAATGGCATTCGCTGCCCCGACTGTATCCCCAAGCGCATAGCAGGTGGAGTGATAGGGCTTTTCGGAGGCATTGCCCCGAGATAACAGCTGAAAGACTGTTGACTACTTTTCGAACGGGAGCCTCTGCCTAACTCCCGAACACAGGTGACTTTAATCTGCGCCACACGCAATGCAGTATGAACTTTCTCATTTGTCGACCTCTTGAGACATTTGCTTGGATTTGAGACTGTAAAGTTACAGCTCAAATTCCTTCGATAAGAATATGTCTGATTTGATAATCTTATGAATGATAATGATACAAAAGACGATGAGTACCATACTGAAGATGTTGGGAAAGAACCAAAGCACTGGAACCTGTTCCTATGCAGAGAATGCTGATCCACCATGGAACTTGAGAGACCAAAGTCACATCCGAAATCCAGGTATCAGGTCAACATGACTGAATATACACCTCTGAAATACTGCGATGCTGTAAATGATTGAGATGCAAGTGAATGGAAGAAAGCAATTGCACTAGTTTTCTTCAGATCAGAGGAATGATCAGATGGAAGATATAAAGCCTATAGATTCCCAGTTGATCTTCAAAGTTCTTCGAGATAAAGCTGGAAAAACTTCGCAATACAAGGCATGGTTATGTGCGAGAGGGCTTTCTTAACTAGAAGGCTGAGATTACAGAGAAACTTTCTCTCCTATCATTAGATAAGATTCTTTGCAGATTTTGCTTTCACCAGTGTAATCTCTGGTGATACAGATGGATTTTGAATTCATCCTTGCATTTCTGTATGGTCACCTGAAAGATATCATTAGGGAGCTCCTGAGGGATGGTTTCAACTTTAACAAAGAAACTATGTTTGCTATGTATTGATATTGTATGAATTGAAGCTTGAGGCACGGTGCTAGAATGAAAAGGTCACAAATGTTTTTGAAAATATGTATCTAATGTTCAAAAATCAGGTTTGTACATTCGCCTTCAAAAATTAAGCACGAAATGCAAATTTGGCGATACCATCTAAACCAATTACAGTAATAGTTTTCAACCAAACTGCCTGCAGTGTGCATCAAAATATGCAAATGTGAAAATGCTTCTGAAATAAAGAATTGAAGCAGCCAGAAGCATGGAAAGCAATCAACATGCAAAGTACTTCTTCCTTCAGGTAGTCATCACATCATATGAGAACCAATCCATGAAAATCGAGGATAAGCATATCCTTCATTATATCAGAAAGAAAACATTGGATAACGTAACAGGCTGGCCAGTCCATAACGAAGTCGCTTGTTTCATTGCTGTTCGTCATTCTGTGATCTTAGGGTTATAGACTCCGTTCCAAAGCACAGAAACAGTCACCAGCATCACAGCAGGATTTATTTCAGGCCATCCCAGAGTGACAACTTCCAACGACTAGTACATAGGCATACTGGCTAGACATAACAGTCAATCAACATATCTGTTCTACAGGTACACCTTATTAGAACCATAGGAAGGGAGCTATAATTACTGTACATCATGGGCTGCATATGCAAGAACTCTTTGCATGACGACCAACAAGAAGCACACCATTGCAGATTTCACACAGACATAACCGATTACACTGGAGTTGACCAATGTCCAGATTATCAATGGAAACAGACAATAGACATCTGTGGATCTGGAGAGAGACTGGAACTAGATATGTAGCAGCCCATCAATATCATCAAGATCCATTCCGTTTGAGATGGCGGTATGATGGTTTGTGCTAGTTTTTCGTTAGGTCGCCACACCAATTCTCACGTGTTTGCAGTGGCAACTTGACAGCCTTACGATATCGTTATGAAATTCTTAATCACTATATCAGACCTTATGGTAGTGCAATAGACCCCGAGTTCATTATCAGGATGAAAATGCCCGCCCGCGCTGGTGGATGCTTACCTATCGCAGAAAGGTATGCAGTGAATGTTCTGGCCTGCATTCACTCCTGACCTTAATCTTATCGATCATCTGTGGGTTTCTCTCAGTAGACCAGCAGTGGCGTAGCAAGAGGAGCATAGATGGGGTGGTCTGTCCCAGGTATCATCTATTAAGGGGAAGCATTTTTGGCCTACTGCAACGAAAAAAACTGTTTTTCTAAATAGAGATTGGTATTGTTATAATGTAGAACTATACATTTAACAGTTTTGTTTTAGTAAATTACAATTGCCACTCTGTTACTCAAACTGAAGCCCTCCCCCCCCCCCCCCCCAGGCCACATCAAGAACAGTCAACAGTTTTTCAATGACACTCGAAGAATGTGAATTGCTCCATTCAGCAGCTCTTGAAGAAGTCATTGAAGGGATGAATGGACAATGCCAAGCATACATCCAGGCTAAAGGAGAGCATATCTCCATATTTAAATATTAAACAAACATTTATTGTTGTACTATTTTAGTTCATTCCACAATGGATCATTATGATAGCAATTGGACTAAACTTTTACTACCCGATATCACTGATGAATGCCGACGATATGGCACTAAAGGCGAGATAATAGATCACGTCATTGGTAGCTACAGTGCAGTGGTGACAGAAGAGTATTTGCCATGACATAATAATATTGTCAAAATTATCCACCAACACCTAGCTAGTCAACACAAATTAATAGCAGATTCGGTATCCTATTATAACTACACCTTTTAAAGTGTTCTTGAAAATAGAGAATACAAGTTACTATAGAACTGGTCCGTGATCACTGATCACAATCTCCACAATAAAGTTACTTACACGAAGAAATTACAGAAGTACCAAACATTAGCAAAAGAACTTAAACACCTCTGAGCCCTTAGAACAGTGACAATAGTTCCCATGATAATCTCAGGAACAGGGATTGTTCCGACTCGTCTTGTTTCATCACTTAGTCGTTTGAGCTTACCAAGATTATGAACATTCAAAAAATTGCCATACTTCATACTTGTCTTATTGTTTGTAAATTCATTTCTCTATCTTCCTTGTAATTTTGTACTGCAAATGGCGTGAGTCCCTTGCAGTATATTTTTTACCAATTACCACTGCTGTGATAATAATAATAATAATAATAATAATAATAATAATAATAATAATAATAACAACAACACCCAAACATCAATAATCCCAGGAGTGCGTAACACCCAATCCTCAACTAACACACTCCCCTTGGCCCTCTTTTGGGTCTACCTCTGGGATTGGCTTCCGGACTTGATCCAAGTTTGGCTTCCCCAAACAATAATTATAATAATAATAATGAAATAATAATAAAAATTTAAAATGTCAAGGAAAAAATTGAGTTAATGATTTCTGTTCTTTGTCATTAATAAACATTTTGAGCCTGTTCATGTTTACAGTGAACTGTTACAAACCACGTTTGGGGACCACCTGAACCCTTTCATGAACTGTTTACAGCAATTGCATAACAGTGTATTTGTGTGTATTTTCATATAAAGATATTGAATACTTTGTAAGTAATATACAATTCTCTGTTCAATGTTTAAATTTTGGAGGGGAGTGTATTAGAAAGTTTATAATTTATACCAATCCCTCATAAATTTTAGTTTAGTAATATGAAAACAAAATGAAGAATATATGCTTACTTATCAATAAATATAATCAAGAAATTTTTTAATCCATAAAAAATTATAATCCATAAAAAAAATAATCAAGAAAATTATTTCAACAAAAGTTACATTTTTATAATAATAATTTCATTGGAATGTTTAGAATTCCATTCTATAATTAATATTCAAATTTCAAATATGATTTTATACAAAATATTATTTTTTTAAAATTTTTGCTAAAAGAATGGATACAAAAACCTAAATGAAAAACAGAATAAAAATCGAGCAAATGGATCACTTATAGAATAAACATAATTTAAAATATTGTTATAAAAAGTCTTAGACCTCCTTTTATTCCAGATTGAAAAAGGCAATTTATTTAACAAATCTGTACCCATTTTTTTAAAATGTATGATGGCCATATTCAGTTTTGGCTATTGGACATTTAAAAATCTTGCCACATCTCCAATTAATTGGCCTAAAGACTGCCATATTCAGAAAAGCCAAAGAAATCAGTATCAGTTAACGAAAATTTTGTACTGTACTAAGAATCAAGATTCTAAAAGCATAGAACTGAAAACCAGTTAAAAATCCATAAACTTTAAAACATGCAGTAATTGAATCAAATGGTCAAATTAAGCAATACATGCAAAATTCTTTTTTTGAGCCATCCAAATTTGAAATTGTCATCTTAAACAAGAGGTCCATACAGTTATACTATAGTGATTGTTCTCTGTATTGTATTTATAAATGAAATAAAGAGAGGCCTTACAGTACAACATTTTAGGTCAAAAATCTGAATAATTTCATCTTTAATCCCACCTTCATCAGGGTACAAAGGAAAGGGGGGTGGGCTAGGAGCCACCTGTATCGCTATATAAGGTCAAAGACTATAAGATATAGAGGCTTTGGTAAGGTCTATCTTCATTTCATATACTATATGGCTATATGAAAAGTTAGCCACTATATTTATCCAATACATTACCTTGGAAAAAATAATAGACTTGCACTAAATTATTAAATGAAAAGAACTTGCAACAAATATATAAATGGTAAATGGCTGCAGAAAGAATTTTACAAAGATTTTCAAAATGTAAAGACCAAAATGCAAGAGAGGGTCAAAAGTAACGCCCAATAATTTAATAGATGTAGCCAATTTATAATGCCATATTCAAGAATAAGATCAGCTGAGGAGTGTTGATCAAAATAACATACATGTAGCTTTGGATTTCAAGTAATTTAATTCTAGAAGGTTATCCGTAAGCCATCTTTCAATCTTTGTAAAGGAGGCCATTACACATGCATAACATTAATTAGAACAATCATCAGAGATAAGCAAAGTAATGTCGTCTGCATAAAAAGAAACATGCTATTCCATCAACAATTGACTGAAAGCGAACATATAGCAATTAAATAACAGCAGTCCAAGAATTGAATCATAAGGAATCCCCTTACCAACATAATGACTTTGGGACACATTATTTACATACACTATAAGAACTTTTAAAAAATCTCGAAGAAGGTTAAGAGTGATACATTCACGTATGAAAAACACTTAATAAAAAATAAATTAAACAAATACATTCAATGTACCGGGTGTTTCAAAAATGACTGGTATATTTGAAAAATCTAAACGGGCAGCGATAGAAATACACCGTGAACTAATTTCGAAAGTTTGTCTGCCTGAAAATTTACTGTGGTCCCAAGCATATTGCAACGGACGGTGTATTTCTATCGCTGACCGTTTAGTTTTTATTGATTTTTCAAATATACCAGTATACCGGTCATTTTTGAAACACTTGGTAGAATGATAAGAATTAAAGTGAAACAATATGAAAAGAAATGAAAATGCTCTGAACCATAAAGAAAAACAAGATATGAATATCGTATACATAACTGAATGGTAGTTGGTATTTAGTGTGAATTTTGCCATTGAAAATGAAGGATGGGCCTTTGGAATATGTGTTTTGGTAGTTCATATTCATTGTTGTTGTACTATCAGTGCCCTTTATCCTAGTCTTTGTATACCTTTGCCTGTAATGATGATGTAATATTGAAACATGTCGGTTTTAATAAAAGTGTTGCTGTATCTAATTATCTAGTTCTATTCTTAAATTCAAAAGTTCATATCTTGTTCTTCTTTTTGGATTAGAGCCCCTCCCCTTCTTTTCGGATTTTTCCATTCCACAATTCTTTCTTATATTATGAAACAACAAGATTTATTTCCATCTCTTTCACAGCCTTTTCGAACTTGATATGGATTAGAATACCAAGAACAGATGAAAGGAGGTAATACATGAAAATGTGAGATGTCAACAATCCATAATATGCCAAAAGAAATAATATAAAATGTTTTAAGACATCAATTTTTACCCTTTTATCTCAAATACACAAAGCATTTGCAACAATATGAGGAAAAATAAAAAATAAATATTAGAAATATAACAGTTTCCATTTATAATACAATATTTCTTAGAGATATCATACCAAGGTGTGTATAAAATTTAAAAAAACAAATACAACAATGTATACATTAAAAAAGCTATACATGTTTTGTACATAGCTAACAATGGTTAAGATTGGAATTTGTAGTTTTTATTTCTTACCATGTAATTTTTTATAATAGTAAATTTATATTGTGTATAATTTGATTAGTTAACAATTAATATTTTTATTTGTATTCAGTATAGACTTTAATAGCTTCCTTAATTAACACTGATCACATGGAGAAATAAATAGAATATTTTTCAATATTTAAAAATTGAATTAGCTTAAAAAAAAAATCACTTTTTAAAAAAAACTGGTTTAAAAAATACAATAATTTAAATTCTTCATTTCTTGATTTCGTATCTGAAATATGTACATAGCATCAAAACATTAGGTAATACTTTGGTATAACCAAAAACATTTGAATAAAATTACACTTCAAAACATGTTGTAATGGTATAAACAAGACAAAAGAACTGATTTAAGCAATTCAATCTGCAATTCATGAGAAAAGTTGTATGTTACCGCCAATGTATGAAAATTAGATATTGTATAGAATGCCTAGGGAATATATAGAATACCTGAAGTTTGTAGGCAAAATATAAAATATACAGAATGCCAAGTACACTCTAGGCAAAATCAAAACATGAGTTTTTTGAAAATGAACAAAGAACTATGACATTAAGTAAAAGATGTTCTTAACAAGAAAGCAGAAGTGGCATTGAGCTACTTGTTGCAGTGTAACGATATGACCGTTACTACAGATATATTTTATTAATATATCTGTGTTGGTATCCTAATTGCTAATTTAACCGGGTTAATTTTGGGGAAAGCAAGAAATCTAAATTTATTAACCATAATTGAGAATCATTTTTTTTATTGCGAACCAGTTAATTTCTACATTTTGTAAAGAGGAAATGTTGTACCATTTTATTTTTGAAACCATTTTTGTTTTGGCTGGATTCTGAGGTTGACGAATCACGCGGGAAAGGGAAGTGCGAAAAAAGGGGGGAAACAGCAGGAGCTGGAAGAACGTTGAAACATGTGAACCAATCAGCAACCTTCCCTCCCCGGTGACGCGTTCGGCGCTGGAATCCAAACCGAGGTTATAAAGATGTTGTGAGCACATGCTCACTCTCTCCTCTCTTCTTTTGCCTCTATTGTTTCTATACAGTCTTTCGTTTATCTCTCTCCTCACGTTCGCCTTGAACAGCGAAGTGAATGAATGCACAAGTACTACGATTCCATGATGGCATCTATCAGATTCTAAACCAGTTAGTGAGAAAGACTTCGAGTTAAATGGACGTATGAGAACTTATATCATAGAGAATGTGTCTCATCAGAGGGGGTGAACCAGAACATTAACTTTCAAGAAGCCATGCGGGTAGGCCAAATGGAAGAGGTGAATGCACATCTGAAAAAAATGTGGTTAGGCCTACGGGACGAGGATACGGCGTGCGAATAAGGCAGAGCGGGACGGCGGGAAACGACGAGGAACCGCTGCGTCAGAGCACTACAGAGCTACGGCTATCACCACAACAGGGGACACCCGGCACATGTGAACCTGCCAGTGGTTACTCCATTGTGACAGGCCGTGAGTTATAAGGTGTTCGTCGTGTCAAGAAGTTTCTCCAATCACAGGCTGTGATTCGCCGACCTCGAGCAGGGCTGTCGTCGGTGAATGCATCGAGTGAACCCCGTGTCGTCCTCCCCGTTTGCGGCCACAACAAGTGATACGAGACTGGTCAACAAACAGCTAAGTAACGTTTTTGATAACTATCTGGGCCCAACGCGTACATTCCGCGAACTAACAGAGATCTCATAGACAGAAAGTTTTGTGTTAATTGATACTCGAGTCGGAGAGAGAGAGATAGAGATTATTTTGGGGGAATATAAAGCTTTTTATTTTGATCATTCATGACCGAATAAGTGATTTGGTCACAGACTATTAATCCTATTAAAGACATACAATTCTTGATTTCAACTTTTGTTAATTGTCAGCATTAAGATTAGGTTAAGATAAAATAACTAACATCACTAACTTAGTTTCACAATATTTACTCAGTTGATAATAATTGTTTGAATAAAGTTTATTCACCTGTAATCCTACAAGATCTCCTCTTTCTTTTAAGGCGGGAAAGGAGGGAGTTTTGGTCGGTCAATAGTGGGAACCGTAGCTGGGACTCAGGGTAGACAATCATTTTTGGGATCAAGCGTCTTACGAGTTAGGAGAAAACACAACGCAATGTAATAGGTAAGGTGAGGGAAAAACTATAAAGTTAAGCACTATATGATCAAGAGTACGAAAACACAACGCAATGTAAAAAAGGGAAGTTGAAGATTAATTGATAAGGGAGAGTTATCATTGTTAGAGGAGATACCATTTGGGGTAATTAGGATAATCAATCACCAGGGTATATTACCGCAAGTAGGTATACTGGTATTCGGTGGCATGAAATAAAACAGGGATTCATACCGAAACTGGTATGGTACAATTGGTGACCGTGCTCACATAAATTCACATATCGGTACAATTGGTGTCGTGACCACGCACACTTTTATCACGTATCGGTACAAATGATGCCGTGACCACCTTTTGACGTGCTGGTACACTGGTAACGCACACTTTATTTCCCCTACCGGTACAAATGGTGCCGTGACCAGGATCACCTTATTTCCCCTACCGGTACAAATGGTGCCGTGACCAGGATCACCTTATTTCCCCTACCGGTACAGCAGCAAGGAACACTAGAAAGGCATTTTGAAGTACACTTAATTTTCTTTTTCACACAAAAGCACTCCATGTTTTGGCATTTGGTCTTGAATATATACCTCATGAATCCTTGACCGCATCCTGTGGACTGAGAGGCAGCAACAGAGGCTATTTTGTGGTCATGGACGTCTTCAACTCACATTAAGTCCTTGGGACATGAATTGAATTGTGATCTCACATAGAGTTGGTTCAAGATTCCCTGTGCAGTTTCCAGTCAGTAAAAGCAGCCTCCTTTCACTGTAATAGATTTGACTACAATACCTTTTTTGACACATTTTTTTTTTATTTTTTCTGCTCGGCTCACAAAGATGAATGTACAGTTCAATATCATGACGAGTAACATTCTTATACTTATGTGAAAGTTATTTCAACTTTCTTTCACGTCCTCCATGTCCAATGGCCAAATCAGCCTCATGAAATACATCAATGACATAAAACTGAATAGCGCTGATGCCTTCTTTAAGAGGATAAATCAACTTACTTTTATTCTCTACCATCATAGTGCTTCAGCAGCTAATAGTGATTCCTTCTTAGTATTCGTCTTAGCCTCTTCCACATGTCCACTAATTTTTGGTGATTATTGGCATGTAGCGAGAGTATTCTAAACTCAGCTGGCTGGCCCTTTGGCATTGTACAGAATGCCTTATAGGAAATGTATGAAATATAAACCATTTCATACTTTGCCTACAAATTTCAGGCATTCTATATTCCCTAGGCATTTATACAATGCCGGATTTAACACATTTAACAAATTGTTAACTTCAATGTGTGAAAACTTGCATGATGTTATCTAATTGGTGACTTGGGGTTGATTGGTAACTTGATAAGGAACAAAAAAATAACCTCTGACTATATGCCTGGAAACTCACAGTAAACACATAATATCAACATGGAATATGGCATATCTACAATGAGCCTAATCACAGCAGATGCTTGAAGTGACAGCCATGACTGACACTGCAAGTGTCCTACATTAAAGCAGAGACTGACAAATCTCTCAAAGATCTCAGGTTCCATTCTAACAGCTATATAGATAAATAAGGTGGAATAAAACAATAAATGAAAGGGAAAATTTTCCTGTCCTGGGATTGAACCAAGTTACTACAATTAAACACATCCACTGAGCTACCATTATTAACATTGCTGTTTATACGTGTCTTATAGGCTTCCATGAAGCCAACAAGGAAGACAGGAAACCACTGATCCATGTAAGATTTTATTCTGACGAATGTGCATTTCGGCAGCCACGCTGCCTTCTTCAGCATACACGGAGGATTTGATCAGAACAGTTTTGTCTAAATGATTTGACAGAAAATAGGCAGATAAAGGATTAGTGAGAAAATCAGATTTATTAGGGAAGAAAAGACAGTCTCTCTGAATTTTTTGCATTTTATGGAGTAAAGAAAATCAAGTTTTTTACAGATGAAAGTAAGAGGAGCAATAACCTCTTCACGACCAGCCTAAATTTTGAAGGATACCTCTCAGGACCAGATTTTAGGTACTATCTGACAAACCAGATTGTGCGTTCGTCATGTACAATTTCTGTAAGAAAATTTTGATTTACAATTTTCTTGTACAATTTCATGTACAATTTTGTAAGAAAATTGATATTCCCTGTGTTGGAAATTATAGGTCTCTTATCGCACTAAATATTTATGGAAAAATGAGCATGCAATTTGGAACAGAAGGAATAATAAATTCATTACACACATTCATTTTTTACGAATGATCTTCTACATCACTACTTTCATCGACATCCATTTTTTACGAAAAAGGAGCAAAAACAATGTAAAAACGGCGCAAATGCGATGTACAATGGTGTTGAAAGAAGCAATTAGGAAACAAACGCAATGGTTCCATCTATCGACAGGAAACTGGACCCATAAAAGAATAAACTGTCCCAGATGAGTTTATTCTTTCATTCCTTAAAACCACATTTTCATTTAGTTAATACAATTAATAACTGAAAATGACGAACCCATGTTCGTCATGGTATTAGATGGAGGGTCTAGCTTGACGAACGCATGTTCGTCACTGGTTGTGAAGAGGTTAATGTTGGGAGGATTGAGAGAGGAGAGCGAGTCATGATGTGTGATGGACTGAAAGAGGTTGGTGCAGATGCTGGAAAAATGATTGCTAAGGATAGGGAGGATGTTACGAGTGGAGTCAGAAACAGTGGAATGAATTTGAGACATTGTGGAGGAGGGTAAGGGACCAATTGAGAAGAAACCAAACCTTTGGGGATAGCGCCGAGCATGTAGTAGTGGGAAAAGATACTTTTGTGGGTGTGGTAGGTGCAGAATTTGTTGCAAAGCTTTCTCAGCTGAAAATAGGCAGGAGGGTGGTTGTCTGTGAGTCATGTTTTGGCTTGATCGTTGTCTGGTAGAGCTGGGTGTGTTATAGCTGTGCGCCCTAGTGGAAGTGTTAAAAGTATTAAGTGCGTGTGAGAGTATGTCTGGCATATGTGTAGTGCATTGTGAAGGTAAGTTATCAAGAAGTGGTGCAAGTGAGATTTCGGTCATTAGGGGAGAGTGTTGAAGAAGAAGGAACGTCGTGAAGGGTGGGTTCATGGAAGAATTATTGGGACGAGGAGTGGTGGAGCAATTAGCTGATGAATCAGAGGGATTGGTGGGTGAGGTTGTGTCATTGGAAGTTATTATAGAGATACTGGAGTTGATGTGGGTGTTGATTGAAGGTGTTGAATCTGAAGATGGACTGGTGAATCAGATGGTGAAGGGGTGTTGCCAGAGATATGGCGTGGTGTATGACCATCTGTGTATTAACCTTTTAGGGACGACAGAGTGCCTTTTGGCATTTTTACTCGTTTTTATAATATAGTCAGAAATAAAAATTTTTATCTTTTTATTCATTCAGTCTAAGAAAACGAAAATTACTGTATTCTATACAGTAAACCTTTCTCTATAATAATACAGTATAATTAGCTTGGAGAATGAATTATTGTATTTATTATAATTAATTTAAAATGAACTGGCGTGGATGTTACAAACTAAACGTCGATCTGAAATACCCATTATAAACTTCTTCATTTTAAAATATATTTACTCTCTACTTAGCAAAGACCTGCTTTTTATAAAATTTCGTAGCCTCCTTAATTGTTCCATACACGTTTTTCTGCATAAGTATATATAAAAATTTTTTTATCTTACCTTTGCTTCATCCTTGTAATTTTAGTGACCTCTTTGTCTTTGATTTCGTAAGTTTCAACTTTCGCGCCAAATTGCGAGATTGCTATTGCACGTGGGTATAGGGAACTTTTTTTTATTTTAATTCTCAGAGTCTACTCTTTATTTTACGTATAATGATAATTCATAAAATGAATTTAGAAAATAGAAATAAAGTAAAATGTTGGCGGATTCACAACAATAAGGTGTAACTGCCGCCATGATGACGTCATTTCAGAATGCATTCCGAAATCCCCCACCCCCCCACCCCAGGGCCGCTTCAATGTTCAAACACATCGATGTTTCCAAAACCATTCGATGTTAAATCGATTTTGGAATCGATATATAATATGTTAAAAAAAACTTTGCCGCTTAAAAGAACTTATAAATTCACTGCTATGAGCGCTGAAACTAGAAAAAACGGTGCTGCCATCTGAGAAGCGTAAGAGACATATAACAACTAACAACATCGATAATGCAGTAGCAGGAAAAACATCGATGCCGACATCGATACTATAAAATCATCGATGTTTAACATCGACATCGCGCAGCACTAATGCTTAGAAAGGTTGGAATGTAATTTGGTTTTTATTCGTTTATTGTTTACTTTATAAACAATGAATATTTCATTTTATTTTAGCATATATGCAATTTACAAGCGCTATTTTTTTGTATAAAATGCACATAAAATCACATTCTCAAGAGCTCTCTGGTGGATCGAGGCGGGGCCTGGATTTTGATTGGTTGTAGTTAGATCTACACGATTACGTCAACTAGCATTAAATTACGTCATGGCGCCAATTTCAAACTCTTGAAATCTCCACATAGTTATGAAAAAAAATTCATAACATTGATAATAAATAAAATTTCTTAATTATTTTTTAATTCTCATACAGACAATGAAATCCTTCACATTTTCAGCCTAACTTACTAATTGGAAATAATTTTCGTTTTTTTTCTAAAAATTCATTAAAACAAGATTAATTTTTCTTTACTCATATTTGTATTTTTCAGAGTTATTTTTAAAAATAAATTATGCACATAATATAAAATAAACTGTTTCATATAGTGGCTTAAACATCAATAAAAACTATGCAAAAAAAAATTCGCCATAAATAGATATACTTTGGCTAGAAAAAATTTTTGAATAAATTAGCGCAATTTTCCCGTTTTTGATCAAAATTTTCCCGTCCTAAAAGGGTTAATGGAGAAAAGGTCGAGTGTGGCAAAGAGGTTGGCAGTATCTGAGTATGTTGTGGGAAATTAAATCCAAACCCTTGAATGAAAGATGGAGCCCATCCTTGTAAATGTGACTAGGAGAGAGTGAAAGGTGTTGTAAGAAGTGAAATTGTTTAGTGGATGCATAACTTGCACAGGTCTTATCCACCATCCTTGTAGAGTGGTGTTGGATAAGATTTGTGCAAGTTTGTTGAAGTGGGAATGTTGTTATTAAGCCATGAGGTGTTCTGTGAGTATGAGGGTCTGTTGAAGTTTGTGTAGCGTGGTAGGACTGAAGATAAAATGACTTGGATGTCTTTGTTGGTGGAGAAGATAATTAAGAGGTGTTTTATTAAGGAAAGGATGGCAGTTTCTGGAGTGGAAAACAAGATGTTATTTGTGCCTATGTGGATAATGAGATGTTTAATGCCGGGTAGAATGTCCTAGAGGAGGGTTGGGATGTCGGAGAAGGTACAACTATTAAGAAAGTGAAAATGTAGGGAGGGGAAGGAGTTAACTGTGTTACGTGTGGGGAGATACTTCTACATAGAGTCACTAAGGATAGCAACATGGGACAAAAAGAGAACAGGCATACTGGACAAAAAATATAAATAAAGAAAAAAAGGTATGGAAGTGAGTTAAAAGAAGTAAAGAAACACAGGGTAAGAGTCTCGGAGAACAATTGACGGATGTAGAAGAGAAGGACGAGACACAAGAACACTGGAATACAATAAATAAGAGATTTGATTTATTTATTTTATTTTTTATTAAATATCTTTTATTTAAACACAATTCTAACAAAGTTCCTTACACGATTCATGTTTGACACATTTTAATTTTACATTCCTATCTTATATTCCTGTATAGATTATATATACGGAGTTTGTCCAACGAATTTTTAAACACCTTGTTTACAGCAAAAATTCAATGGGTGATTCTTTGGGTTATTTTAAGAATCTGTTGTCCTTTGATGATTTTTGGAATGCTGCTTTGTTTCAAAGATACAGGGCGATAAAGCTTTTTAGACAAAAAAGATCTTGTATTACCTAATGTTATTTGTAGAGCTTATTAATGTACAATAACTGCTGAAAATGACTACCAACAGATAGGATGCATGAATCTAATCTTCTCCACACTGACTGCCAAGCTCGTTCAAAAACAAACACTAAGGTTGTTTCATATTGCATTACACCCAGTAATTATTCGATTTCTCAAATCTTCTACATTATCCACTGGAGTAGTGTAAACTAGCAACTTCAGATGGCCCTCTAAAAAAAAATCCAAGTTCAGGGATCAAGCAGGCCATAAGTAAGGTCCACTTCGAACAATCCAGCAGTCTTATTATGTTGCATTTAAAAACTAACGAGCAATCACACTAAAATGAGCTGGTGCACCATTGTGCATAAACCGCATTACATTTCTCATTGCCAATGGTATATCCTTTAAAAGGACAGGTAGCGACTGTTCTAAAAATTTTTAATACACCTCGCTGGTAAATTTTCCTGGTAAAAAAACCGGTCTTTTGTCGAAAAACCTTTATTGCTCTGAATCTTCAAAATAAAGCAACATTCCAAAATCATCAAAGGACAAAAGATTCTTAAAATTCCAAAGAATCACCCCTTGAATTTTTGCTGTACGTTTAGTAAACACCCTGTATATTGAAGTGGGCTAGCAGACTAATGACATACAAAGGTATTATCATATATTTTGCAAACAAGGCATTTCTGGACCTATGTTCATAGAACCTTTCTTTGTTCCTTGTCATGTCAGCAATCACCCCCTTAAGTCTGTATTCATAGTTTCATGAGATTATGTATATCTCCAAAATTATACATCAAAAAGAAAATGTAATGGGAAAAATGAGAAAATGAGAAAATCTAATTCGTTATTTTGTATAGCAAGCAATTGAAACATACTTTTCGTGCTTACAATATATATTTTATCATTTCATTGTGACAGAAATTATTAATTTATTTGTTTAGCTGGGCTTTGGAACATACAGTAACTTAGCATCATCATCATCATCATCATCATCTTTTATAACCATTGTCTATCCAGTGCAGGATGAGGTCTACTCCAAATTTTTTTTTTCCATGCACAAAGTGTAGTTAATTGAAGGGAAACTGGCCAATAAGCCTCCGCTCTGCCAAATGTTGATTGGAGGTTATTAGGGGGTTAGAAAGAACAGGCACAAACATCCATGCCACTGCAGGATTTAAAGTAGCGACCTGATGATCACGAGAGCAAGAAGACCTGCGCCCTAACACTCTCGGACATCAGACCACAACAGTTCTCAACTTTTTGGACTCACAGAGCCCTTTTAATAAATTCAGTTTCTGTGGTAGAGCGCTTTAGGTCTACCTTATGTTTTACAAGTTAATAGTGTTTAGTACAGTGTTTAGTGGATCCGATACAGAACACAGGCTGAGAACAGATGCCATATACATATATATATATAAATGTCTTATAATTATTTCTTGAATTACACTATAAATTACCTGTATAAAATATTGAAAAATAAGTAGATTTAAGTCTTTTACTGTATATAAGTCTTTTTTTAGCAACATTGTTCTAAAATTTTACTTTTATCAGCTACATAATGATGCATGAACTCTTTCTTAATATCAGGTACATAAATTCAGTGTTCAAATGTATATAAAAGATGAAATTACATAACCTCAGTTTTAAATTTTAAAAAGCTTATGCCTTTCTTTTCATATTTACACGTTTTGCATTACATTAGGCCCTTTTAAGAGACAGAGAGAGAGATGAGACCTGCTCGGAAACATAATCTACTTTTAAAATATAGTCTACAATATGCTTGAGTACAAAATGAATCAAAATTAAATTTAGGTGGGAAACATTAAAGAAAATACCTGAAATATAATAAAATTTCTTTTAAAACTAAAAATTCTAAAATTCATAAATCATAAAATTTACATTTGATCTTTGTTTATGCATGCCCTTAAGTAGGCGAGGAAGCAATTTTAGCACCAATGCATTTCATCCCAAATTGCTATGCAATCTACACAGATTCTGCAACTACATTGACTACATTACAGTCTGCAACTTCGCTGTACTGGATCCACAATGGTCCAGTTGATAGTAGTGACAAGCTAGATACTCATGGACCCTGGTTTGAATCAAGGTCGCAAAATTTTTTTCCTTCTGTTTTTCTTGTTAATATCTTTACCATACATTGGAACATTAACTCCAGTTCTTTCTCATTAGTTATTACTTTCTCATTCAGCTTTTTGATGGTTTGGGAAAAGAGGAATTCTTGATCTACTTTGTAATCTTTTAGGACACTTGGAGACAGCCTTGCTGCAGTTTATCCATGATAAAAAGGGGATTAAAATAAGGGGAGGGTAACAATACTTGTGCTGGAACATGCCTGAAACTTCCCTAAGGGCAACAAAGATATCAGAATCATGCTCTAGCTTAGGTAAAAATGATTTTTAGAACAAAATTTTGAAGTAAATTTGGACCATTTAAAATTGCTATTCATTTTAAAAATACTGTACAGTAAAAATTGCCTATTATGGCATCCATTTTAATGGCATATCAGCTGTAGCGACAAAAGCCAAAGGTCCAGCTTAACTCCATTGATTTCTATGTACAAATATATATAATAGTTATAATGACTTGATTTATAATGATATTTGGTGACTTGATATAGCAAGAGTTAATGGAACTTACAAGGAAATAAGTAGAAGGGTCTCTAGAAAAATTTCTCTAAAATGTTTCAGAGAATGCAGGATAAATGATAATAGAAGCAAAACAAGCATTAAATTAAGTCCACAGAATAATGACATGATAATAATAAAGTGACTTTTCCTTTTAGAGAATGATGACATGATTACTTCTGAGAAAGTTTGCTGTTTAAATTGTTGTGGGCATTTCTGCTTTTAAGGAACTGGAGATGAGCCATTCTCGTGACAAAATTAAGAAGAAATTTGATGAAACTCTCGGTAAAAGAGTTTCTCGTGAAAAGCTCGTCAATGGAACACCTGCTGTCAAAACTGCCTCATTGCTTTCCTACTTTTAAATCTGGCAGTAAAGATTGTCAGGCAGAAAAATGCATTCATGGAAACTAATCTTGAAGGAAACGTCAATGCCATTGTGCTTTCTTTATGAAGAGTTCTTATCAAAAGTAACTTCATAAATCTAAGTAGGCAATTTTAAACTGGTTCAAAGTACAGTTATAATGGTGTATTCGCTACAACAACAGAACCCTTGCTGCTAATGGGGTCATTACCTTTGTGAGATTCTAATTTGATTGGTAATTTATTTATGATAATGTGATATATTTACATATGTCTCTACAGATACACGTTTAGTCATGTGAATCTGTGTAAGTATTTTCTATAATTATCGTAATTTTCCAGCTCGTTTTTCTTGCACAAATCTGCGAAATTCACTCGCTTTGATTTTCTTACTCATTTATTTGTAAGAATATTGTCATTGCTTTAATTGAATCTCTAGTGTCTATTACAACTATTACTTCTTAAGTGTATTTTACTTAATTTTTGCTAATTGACTTCTCGTTTTGTTTCACTTCTCTTGAAAGGAGAGGGGGAGCATTTTGCACATGAGGCTCAACTGCAACGACTGCGTTGAGCATCGGTTAGAAGATCATAACATATTCAGTGGGAAATTCTAAACCAATACAGTCATTTCTTATTTGGGAGACTTTATTGAAAACGAGAAGTCGTGGTGGCTCTCCCACGTGCTTATTTTCGAATCAGCTATTTAAGTATAAACAAGCGTGTAATGCTCTCTCTGGCACTCTCTCAGTCTCTGATTCTGGCTCGGGAAATCACTCTCTCCACATTTATTTTTGTTCACTGCGGTGTGGACCTCGATGCACATCAGAGGCGATCAATCCCCATTCATTGGGCGGCCCGACTTAAGGCATGTCTTGACAGCGGACACCACTGACGAGCCAAAGTGTGAATAAGGAATCGGAGGCGAGCACTCTCCATATCCAGCAACAGAGGACAGCAACGCAACAGCTGTGCAACACCAACTTAAAGGAGATGACAGTAGAGCAGCCAATGGCGATGGTGTGGTTGCGAGGAGGATCAGGAAACTCACCCGGCATAGAGCAGGATGGCGGCATCTCAATGGGATTACCTCGGTGAATCTTCCGCGGGTCATGCGGAGATCAGAGGCGGGTATAACCAGATGCGCCGCCACGGAGACACCAAGGAGTGGTTTCGGAGTGCGAAAGCGGAGGAACGACCATCGTTGACAGCAACAAGACAAACTGTCGTGCATGAAAAACACAAGCATATTGAACAGCATATGGATCATCTAAAATGTTACAGCTAAGTACAATGTGGGAACTGTATGAACATTTAATTCAGTGCCTATTCATTTAACCATTCAAAGATTTACTTTAAATTAAAGGAGAATGGGAGAGCCCCTATTTACATAATCTGTATTTATTCTTCTTTCATATAGAATTTAACTTTGATTTCCATTTTCTAACTATTCATATTTAACGTTAACGTTAACCATTTTACTAACTAACTAACTTATTTATTCATACTTAATTCATTATTAAATAAAGTTTCATTCATTTGTTTAACTTAATATTGCCTTTTTATTTATTTTACATGCACTGAGATTAATTATAGGGTTTACGTTTTGGGGGGGGGGGGGGGGTCTTGGGATCAGGTCATAAAATATTACTTAAGTAAAATGGAGTTATTGTGGACACAAAATGTACTTAAATATTTCACTATACAATAATGGTTGGGGACCGATAGATTTACCAAATGGTCTAAATTAATGAGATTGGTTAATTGGTGTTGATGGAAGCACATTGTTTTGTGTGACTAGTGACGTCACACTAAATAAACACATATGTCACAATAATTATTCAAAGAGTTTTGACAAAAAGCAGCTAAAACACCAGCTGTCAGAAAAAGAGGAAAAAGTAATACAATACTGTAAAAATACTATATGTGTATTGTTTTGGAAAGATGATTTGTACATTTACAACACACACATATACATCTATTAAAATACTGTCTTTTCATATAAAAAAAAATAACCCTGAGACCTTTTTATACTTTTTAAACTAAAAGCATTAAAAATTGTGTTTTTTAAATATCTACATTTTAAAAACACTTATTAAAAATATTGCACATATGACAACAAGAAAAAGAAAGTAATGTCTGTAGTTCAGTTATATTCAGAATATACAAAATTTTACCAGTTGTTCAGTTAACTATCATCGGATTGTAATTTCATAAATTCAATAAAAACCTAAAAATTGAAAAATTAATAACTATAATTCCTGTAAATGTAATTCAATAAATTCTAGAAAAAGAAACTAGAATATTTAAATTTACCTGATCTAAGCTAGATTGACTGAAACTGTAAAATTCAATTCCCAAAAGAATTTTGGCTGAAATTTGAAGAAAAAAATTGAAATTACACAAATGTTTTTTGTTACAAACAAAAAAACAAAATAAAATAAAATAAAAGCGAACTATAATAGAGATATTTTTACCTGATTCTAAATCTTCAAATACCTTGGCCAGAGAACCTACATTATTTTGTGGAATACTGAATTTTATATAAGTTCCAAATTTTTCTAAAACCGTATTTGATGGGAATATACTATGAATAAACTCTTTCAGCTTTGCAAAATCTTCATCAGTTGATCTTTCTGGTGAGACTTGAATCTCTAGCAAATAACCTGCACCATATTTTTGTTTCAGATGCTGTGATGAACCTAAACACCTGAAGGTAACATCATTATTAAGGCTATAAATACGAACACTGCACAAGTGATTTTTTAAAGAAATTTAAAAGAAAAAGTAATCATAAAAGAAAAGCAGTAAATGTAGAGTGTCCCAAAATTTGGTCTCAAAAGGAATATTGAAATATTATATATTTTTTTCTATGGGAACATCTTAAATCTTTTGTGTACAACACACTTCCATGTACCATCGCAGATCTCCAAGACATTTGTGCTGCATGCCACGTATCAATATCTGCAAAGCTCAAGAGGGGCATCAATTTGAACATTTATTGCAATAATGTTTTTCACTGAACCAAAGGCAATATTATATTTATTCACCTATGTGTATTCTCAATCTGCAATATTTCAATATTCCCCGAGATGGGACTTTTGGGACACTGTGTATCTTAAATTAATGAATAAACATAAGTCACAGTATCTGAAATGCATGAAGTATACAAAATCAGGCATCTGCTATTAAAATTTTATATCTGTTCTATACTATAAAAAAAAAGATGAAAAAACTATTTAAAGATGACATTTAATAAAAGAAAAACTATATTAGATACAGTTTTTTATATTATATATTCATCTCAGTAAGTTCTTTTAACTGTTCTTTTATGTCAGGAGCTGAAGCACTGTAGGTAGAGCTAACATTGGCCTTATCGAAATGGCATCCATGAAAGCACAATATATTCTGTGATTTCATGAGTCAAAATCACTGACTACTGTGCAGAGAAGGTTTAGAAATGAGTATAAATACGACCCTCTGGATGTTAAGAGTATCAAAGACTGGTATCATAAGTTTATGGAGACAGGAAGTGTTGCTGACCTTCCAATAAGTGGTAGGGCTTGTGTGCATGAAGAGAGTACTGAAGCTCTCAGTCAAGCTTTTCAACAAGTCTTCGTAAATCCAATTGTTGTGCCTCAAGAGAACTTGGCATACGTCAGAGCACAGCAATTATAGTTCTACACAAGAGACTTCGTTTGCACAGCGATTATAGTTCTACACAAGAAGCTTATAAAGGTGCAAATTGTTCAGGCCTTGAAAGCAGATGACCGCACTTGCGGTGAAGCCTTTGCTATGGAGATTCTCAACCACATTGATAACGATAATCACTACCTTGAATGTGTGTGTTATTCGAATGATGCCACTTTTTACATCTCTGGGAGGATGAATAAACACGATGTTCAGATATGGGGGCCTGAACAACCACATGTTTTGGTTGAACATGAAAGGGACAGTCCAAAAATGAATGTTGGATGTGGCCTAATGCATAAAGTTATTGGACCTTTCTTTTTTTGCTGAGTTTTCCGTTTCAGGACCAATTTATTTGGACATGCTGGAGAGCTATGTAGCATCTCAATTAGAAGATTACCAGACATGGATAATTTTCCAATAGGATGGTGCACCACCACTTTGGGCATTGTGCATGCATACCTGAATTCAATATTTCCTAACCTTGAAAAGGATTGGGTTTATAAATATGGTGCACTCTTTCAATCATGATCTTCCTTGCTAAATGATGGCTGATTTTCAACCAAAATACACAGGAAAGAATAGTTGATCCTTCATCTTATTAATGTAGAAAAGAGAAGCATTATCTTTTTGATTCAATTCATTTTATCCACAGTAGTGTTCTATAAAGGCAATCCAATAATAAATTATATCCAGTGAACATATTTTGAACAAAGAGAATAGCTCTTTAAAATGAACATCCATGTCACCTACAAGACCATTTGCTACATTTTAGGACTTACTTGAGTTCTCCTTTAATCATGATTCCAATTCGAGTACAAAGAGCATCAGCTTCTTCCATAGAATGTGTGGTTAATAGAGCACCACGGTTATTGTTCTGGAATGATGCAATCATAGTATTCCACAGAAAACGCTTTGATAGTGGATCCATGCCAGAAGAGGGCTCATCCAGGAGAACAATGGAAGAACTGCCCAACATACTGATAGCAAAGCTCAGCTGTAAATCACATATGCAAAATAATAAAGAAATTAATACAATTTAACAAAACAAAACAAAAAATTAACTTATGTTCATAAGTTTAGTTAAACATTTGTTACTGGAACATGAATGACCCGATTTCCAGATTTTTCAGAAAAATTTAAATATTTATGGCCAATTATTTTTTAATAATTTCAGGTATATACAGGGTGAATACAAAAGTCTGAACCCCCCTTTTAATTTTTGAACCAAAGCAGATATGTCAATTTTGATGAATCCAATGAATAGGAAGTTGTGGGTGGCCTATCCCATGGTGCACTTTTCATCATCCCAAATATGCAAATTAGGACACATTCAAAATTTATCTCAAAAACCGTAAGGGATAGAGAAAAAAACCCAATTGCAAACTTGTTCAGCATAAAAAAATAAACAAAACAAAACAAAAATCATCCAAATCGAACCAACCAATCACCCACAATCACGTGGTGAACTGTTTGTAGCTTACAGTCACACTGCACAAGGAAAACTGAATGTTGATATTTTCACCATGTAAAGCATGCAAATCAAAAAATTAACATAAATTACCATACTCAAATTCACTTTCATGCGGAAAAGCAAATAAAAGGCATATTTCAGCACACAGAAGGCAGAACAATTCCATCAGCAAACACTACCATCAGTTCTTTGAGATAGCATCTAAGCAACAGAAAGAATTTTCTGCACTCGAATTTAGCAAGACTGAGTCTGTGATTATAGTGCAATGTATGTTTTGATGACATTATGGGGTTGATCCACCACTGGCAAAGAGCACTATCGTTGATATTAACAGATTAAAGACTAGGGCAGCTACACACTTTAAAGGAAAATGTACCGAATTCAAGAGGCTTTTCAGTGAAGCCCACAAAAGTTCACTCATCTTGCTAGCCGAGAACTTACCATCCTTCATATGATTGTTGCAGGTGTTAAGACGGCATTTGCTGTTGAAGCCATTTGGATCGAAACTGGTGTATGCTCTTCTTGCAGTTGACAGAAGAAAACCTACAGATTTTCATCAAAGTCTCTTACATGAGATGGAGGATGGCATCTTCTTACCACAATTGATATTTAGTGATGAAGCAAGGTTTCATACAATTGCTAAAGTTTCACACCATAATGTTCGCCTATGGGAACTTGAAAATTCACATCAAATTGTAGAACATGAGTGAGATTCGCCAAAAATTAACGGTGTTAGCACTGTTTCCATTCATAAGATTTATGGCCCTTTCCTTTTCAAGGGAAACAGTTATGGGAAATTCCTATTTTGAAATACTGCAAGATTGGCTGTTTCCACAAATGACTGAAGACTCTGAAGATTTCATTTATCAGCAAGATGGAGCACCACCACATTGGCATAATGATATTCATTGGTTTCTAAATGAAACATTGCCTCAACATTGGATTGAATGCATGATTAAAAAAAGTGTTTATATTTCACCATTACCCACTCATTTGGATGAGCTCAGAAACAAAATTACGGATGTAGTAAACTTTCAGACATTTTAGGAAAGAATTCAGCTATTGAATTGGTGTTGTCCATGCAGCAGGTGGAGTGAACATAGAGCTTTCATAATTATGGTGAATGAAACTTGAGGACTTACTCAACCCAATTAAAACCCATAAATTTTAACCCATTTGCATTATTAAATTTAAATATGTGATACTGGGACATTCTTTTTGAAACATTCTGTATAGCTTTCATTGACTGTCTTTTTCGTTTACTTGTCTTACCCTAAGAAGCATGGCCTAACTCTATAGAGGATGAAGCCCTATGTCTGCCAAACAGTGCGCTGCGGCACAGTAATGTACTGCGAGAGATTCCAGATGTGCCGCAAATGATAAAAATACAGGTCAATAATATCCAAAGATACAAATATAGATAAATAATGTGCGAAGAAGATAAAAATATAGGTAAATAATGTGCAAAGACACGACAGAAAGAGTACACCAAAGATCCGAGAACATTTGCAAAGTTCGATCATGCTGCAAAATAAATTCTCCTCACTCAATATCCAAAAAATTCGATTTTTCCTGATTTCACATTTACATGATATATTGCATGAATTACACAAGTTCAACTGGTTTAGCATGATAGACCTGAATTCAGGGTTTTTTTCAAATGCCCATAGCTCCAGCAGGACTATATCATTGCTTTGCATTCCAAACACATTGAGTAAATTCCAAATTCTAGCATGTCCCAAGGCACAAAGAACTCATTTCAAACGTTTATGGACATTTTACATGAGTGCCTTTATAAAGGTATACACATTTTCCAGAATGATGTCCTAATACATATATACTAAAATGGTATAGAACACAATAAGGCATTGAGTTGGATTTATGATGTCTTTAAGAAACAATGCGACCATGAAACCATCTAAGGATAAAATAACAATGCCAGAGGTCTCATTCCTGAATCATGTAATATCATTTAAAGGTCTAGTTCTCGATCCTTGTAACATAACTGTGATATATAAAAGTTACCATCCTAAGAAAATTAAGCAGGTTTGCTCAGTTATTGATTGGAGTAATAAATTTTACAGACTGTTCCTAAGATATTTATTGAAAATATTAATTTTGCTGATGAAATTGTGTTTCAGTGAAATTAAGCAACATCAGGCACGGCTAGTCACTGGATGGGCGACTCATCAGTGACTCAGGTTCATCGACCCCCCCCTCCCCCGGCTGCCATCATACAGCAGTCGTTAATCCAGGTCCATCCAGAGAGCCAACTCGTCGGCCTCAGGCCATACAGGCTCTGGACGGACGTATTGGATTACAATGAATTATAAAAACAAAAAAAAAAAAAAAAAAAAAAAAAAATTATCACAATAAATGAAGCATCATTTGATAGGACTACTGAATACCAAGAGGAATTTGATCATTTAAAAAGTATACTAATTAAACCCCACTCCCCAAGGAATTTCTACTACATGCACATATAACATATTATCCCATTTGTAAATTTGCTTATGATAAGGTGGCTGTTTGCTGAACTGATGTACAGAGGGATATTTACAGATAAAAGCTGGCCAAAAGTCCAATTTATGAAGGTACTTAAAAACAAAACGTATTTTATTCTACAGCCTAATACATGTTGTTGCACTAATCAACTATTTGGTGTCATTGTTCATTTGTGAGATTTGAGTTTTTGTACATTGGAGATGTGATCTAGTCTTTTGGAGTTAGCTATCAAATATGATTAATACATAGTTGTAGGTTAATATCTTCTTATTATTGAATATTTGAAAAAAGTTTGAACATCCATTTTTACACACTGAGCTGCCACTTTAATAGGTATACCTCACAAAAGAAGCAAATTGAGTGACTGCCTGATTTGCATGTTGCATGATCACAAATCACGGTATAAATATCCTGACACAACATTTCTACTGTAGTTAAGCATGAAAGCATAGAAAACGTGGGGGAAACCAGTGATCTGACGGACTTCCAGCATGGCATGGTGATAGGTGCAAGACGGGTTGGAATGAGCATTTCAGAAACGGCGACCCTCCTGAACTTCTCACATACCACAGTTTCAAGGGTTTTTCGAGAGTGGGTCGAGGAACAAAAAACATACAGCCATCGTGACTCCTGTGGACGGTAAACCCTTGTTGATAAAAGAGGCCTGAGGAGAATGTCAAGGCTTGTGCACGAAAACAGAAAGGCAACAATCGCACATATTACAATTCATTACAAATTCAATTCCCTAATCCCTAATGCCATTAACCTTAGCAAAGGCACCTTTTCCATATTCCCCTTCCACTCCAGTTATTCCCCAATTTGTTGCAGGCCTTTCTAAAGTTTCTTTCTTATCAGATTTTCCATTTTTGGCTTTTTCTTTCTTAACATTCAGCTTTCATTAATATTTCCTCTTTTTTCAATATTTTTCTTCTTTTGTCTTCATTTTTATTGTTAGATCCTCTTTTATCTAGAGCTTTAATATGCAAATTTGTCTGTATCATTCCTATTTATTTATTGACTTTATTTATGTCACTTTTGATTCATATACAGGGTGTCTCATTAACCTGACAAATCAAAAGAACTTGAAAAATACGTATCATACGAAAAAAAAATTTTAAAACATGTGTGTTTAATATTTTTAAAAAAACTACCCCCCCAACCCCTGTGACTGGGGTGGAGGCAACTTTGAAATTTCAAATGGGAGCCCCCATGTTTTATTGCAGATTCAGATTCTATGCTAAAAATACAAAAATTTTGCCTGAAACATTTTTATAATTAGTGATAAATTGTGCTGTAATCACACAAAATAAGATTTTTCTAAATTAATTTGTTGGTGGCATCTGTCCAAGGTCTGTGCCCAAGTACTTCTGAGATGATCCGATAATTATTAGACACCTCTCTAATTAGGAGCGGTGCTTAATCAGTTTTTGAAAAGGGTTCCATGCAACTGTCATTCTCTTTTAACTTTGCATCATGAATTATGGAACCAAGAATTTAAGTAATAGTAATAAATATTAGGTTTTTTGCAAACTGGTGGTTGCAATACACTCTAAAAATGTTGGGACAGTGGGTGAATTACCATTGTGTGACATCTCCCTTGAAAAAATTGAAGTGATTTTTATTTATCATGTAAGTAGGAAAAATTTTGAAGATGCTGTCAATTTGTATGCTGAGTGTTTCCTGAAAGAGTACGATTAGAGTATAATAAATCTAAAATTATATGTTAATAATCAGAGAACTACGTCAATGTTTTGGGAGGAAAACATAAATTTTAATCAGCTGTAAGTAACTTCATGATTTGGATTCATGGCCACCTTTTATCTGTAAATACTCCTCTGTGTGATGGCTGAATTCACACTGGACTTGAACAATGGTTTCACATCTTGCAAACTGCAGCACACAAAATTTTCTGCTGTGGCAACACCATTTTCCTATAAAGAAGTAAAAGCTCTGTTGTGTAGCACTAAATGGAAATTCTAGGGAGGCATTTAAAACTGAACCTTTCTCTATCCAGTGATGCACAGAATGTGTTTCTGATTTTTACAGTTTGTTTGAAATAAATTTGAAATCTGCTCCATAATCTTTGAATAACCTTGTATTGTAAAAAATTTTTATTGGTGTTTTTTTTTTTTCTTTTTTACTTTTCGTTGCATTCCTCCAGAAAGTACATTGCTTCTTTTTTGTGCATGATCTTCTATTCCTAATCCTTTCACATACCTACAATAACAAAATCATTTCCATTACTCTTAGTGCAACTCACGAGGATTGCTAAAAACACTTGACACTACATCTTAATGTACACAACCTACTCATTTACTATGACTGGAATTTGTTTGGGTGGAATGCCACGCACAGCTGCATAACACAATAAATGTTCTTGCAATGTAATGTTTTTCCATAAAGCATCAAACTGAGGACAATATCCTATTGACTGATAAACTTTCTGAGAATTCAGTCTGTCATTACCAACAATTGTAATCTGCAAAATAAAAAAAAAAAAAAACAATAATCAACATGCTTTTGCTTTAACTCTTATTTATTCATTAAACGATTTCTGTAAGTCTTATTTTTTCAGTAATCAGTGTTTAAGTGTAAAGAAGGGCTCTTTTACCACAACAAGAGCTTTTGTTGTGCTAAAAAGAGCCCTTCTTTACACTTAATTACGATTATCCAGTTACCTCTTTATTCTTAGTTTCATTTGTGGACATTTGCCCAAGTTTTACTTTTTTGTATAATTTCGACTTACTAGAATTATCATCAGTAATCAGTGTATTTAAAAACTCACTTTTCCTGCTGTAGGATTTTCATCGCTTGTAATCATTCTAAGACTTGTAGTCTTTCCTGCTCCATTAGGGCCCAGGAGTCCAAAAATCTGGTCCTCCTTTACTGTGAAACTTAAGTTACGCACAGCTATTTTCTTGGCTTCCTCAACTGGAGAGTTTTGACATAATGCTTGCAGTTTCCTCAAACTGGATGTAGATTCCTCACTTTTCTTGTATTCTTTACGAAGAGAATGAACCACAAGAGGGATCTACAAATATCATTTCACAATGCACTCAATAACAAATAAATTGAATAATTAATTATGATTTTGGAAAAAAAAATATAAAATTTCCACCTCTTCAATGTCTGTGCTGGTTAGCGATTCGATGTAAGCCCTCTCAGCAGTTACATCATTATCTTCATTTTCTACTTCTTCATCAGTTTTTGTAAAATTTGAAGCAATCTCTTGTTGTGAAAAAAGATTTTTTAGGTTCCCATTCATTTGGTAAACATCACATACTTTAACAAGTAAGCCATATAAAATTGTATTTGTTATCATCTTCAGTAAAGCACAATTAAAAAAAATATGAATTATAATTTATTTCATTACAAAGTTGTTTAATAAATTATATTTAATTTTTTTTACTTAAGGATTAAATCAAGAAAAGATAACAGAAAGTGTCCAATTTCATAATAAAAAACACACTCTTCAATAATATTAAATCATGTCATAGAAGTATAAGCTCACTCAAAGTTTGAACTGAAGCCATTATTCCTCTTACTTATTGTGTAAAACATGTAATATAAATGATGTTCATGAAAAAATATATTTTACATTCCGCTTTGTTTTAAAAAGGCAAAACAAGTGAAACCTTGATGGTTTATAAGACCATCACTACTGCGTTCATTTAGCCTATTATAATGTTACTTTTAGTACTTTGTCGGGTCACCATTGTAATAATACTACGAAATGAACAAGGAGACGAACTGAGAACGACTGTCTTTATTTTTACCAAATTTCCCATTTCACACAGAGGCGATGATATCACCTTCAACAACCAATCAGAAGACAGGTGACACAAACATAGTAGCTTAATCCTGAACCGCACGTTGATTGGCTGCCACATAACCTCCCCTGTTGGAAAGCACCCCCTAGGGTTGACGTGGTCTCGGTATCCGTCCGAAACGTGTGATCACTATCTTATCCTCGTCGGACTTATCCACGTATGCTGGCTTTAAACGGTCGATCGTAATCCAGTCCGTTCTGTTTTCTAATTGTATCTGGAAAGTTTTGTTGCTCCTTTGTAGGACTTGAAACGGACCCTTATACGGCGTTGATAGGGAGGGACGGTGTGCATCTTGACGTATAAACACAAATTTGCATGTCTTCAAATCCTTCGGGATATACACAACCTGGTTCTTTGTTTGAGAAAAAGGAATTGGGGCGAGGCTCCCCACTGAACGACGTAAGTCTTCTATGTTTATATCTTTATTGCCATTTGGAAAAAATTCGCCAGGTACCACTAATGTTTGTCCGTACAGCATCTCCGCTGGGGAGTAAGCACTGTTCTCCTTCACCATAGTTCTTAAGCCCAGCAGCACCCACGGTAAGTGCTCCGTCCATCTATAGCCGTTACAGCGAGCCGTCAGGGCGGCTTTTATTGTTCTGTGCCACCTTTCTATGATACCGTTGGCTTGGGGGTGGTATGCCGTCGTATGATGTATATTGATCCCGAGAAGGCGGGCGAGGGCTATCCATAAGTCGGCGGTAAAAGTTGATCCTCGGTCCGATGTTATGTGTTCCGGGACACCAAAACGCGCCACCCAAGTATTTAATAAGATCTTAGCGCATGCCTTTGCTGTGGCTTCTGCCATGGGGACCGCCTCCAACCATCTTGTGTGTCGGTCAGTGATAGTGAGGAGGTATTTCTTGCCCTCTGACGTAGGAAGCGGACCCACCACATCGAGGTGAATATGGGCGAATCGACGAGTAGGTGGAATTTTTCCGATGGGGGTTTTTGTATGACGGTGAATCTTGCTTTCTTGGCAGCGTAGGCAACTGCGTGTCCAGCTTCTAATATCCCTATTTATGGAGTGCCATATGAATTTTTCTGTTATCATTTTTGTGGTGGAACGTATTGATGGGTGAGATATACCGTGCATAAGCTCAAAAACTTTCCGTCGCATTTTTTCTGGGACCAAGGGGCGGGGACGGCCTGTACTAATGTCACATAGGATCGTCTCTTGACCAAAAGGTACGTCTTCCCATTTAAGATTTGTCACCGCTGTCCTGTAAGCTTGTGTTTCAGGGTCTTGCTGCTGTTGTTTGGCCAGATTCTCATAATCGATTCCAAGTTGAATTTCTGAAATTTCGATTCGCGATAGGGCATCTGCTACCGCATTATTTTTACCTGGTACGTATGTCATCGTACAATTTGTTTCAGCGATAGCAGAAAGATGGCGTTGTTGTCGAGCTGTCCATGCGTCCGTGGGTTTAGTCAGGGCACTGACTAGGGGTTTATGGTCAGTGCATATTGTGTACATATTACCTTCTATCATATGCCGGAAATGTCGAATTGCTAGGTAGACAGCGAGTAACTCCCTGTCGAAAGTACTGTATTTTCTTTCCGGAACTCTTAATTTTCTACTGAAAAAAGCAAGCGGTTTTCGTTTCCCGTTCTCCTGCTGCTCTAAAACCGCTCCAACGGCACGGTTGCTTGCGTCAGTTGTCAGGTAAAGCGGGGCGCTTGGGTCTGGAATTGCCAGAGTAACAGCCTCCGTAAGGGCCTTCTTCGCAGCGGTAAACGCCTCTTCTTCCTCTTGGCCCCACTTTAGGGTCCTTGGGTTTCCGGAAATACAATCATATAACGGTGTTAATATGTCGGCGGCATTCGTTGATTCCCTGACCGATAATCGATTTCAGATTGGTGGCCATGAACGTGTCGTCTATTAGACGATGGCGTGCAACATCGACCAATAATCGATGGTGGGATAAGAAATCTGCGCCCAAGAGTGGTCTGCGCACATCGGCAATTATAAATTTCCACCTGTAAGTGCGGGCAGCAAGACGTATTGTAATTTCTTGTTCGCCGTAAGTTTTAATGGCGGTCCCGTTTGCGGCAACTAGTTGCACCTTGTTTTTTTCCAAAACATACCCCGTTTCTTTCGAGCTTGCGGGGAAAACTGAACGGAAAGCGCCGGTGTCAACAAGGAAATTCTTACCTGAAATCTCGTCCCTTATGTAGAATCCTAGGTTCTTTGTGTTGATTTCGTGTACTTCTTCAGTCCTGTTGTTTTTCATGGCCGCTGCGAATCGTAGCGGCCCGCCATGGCGTTTTTTGAATTCCATTTGCATCCCGGGGCGCATGACCTCGCTGCCTGTCCAAATTTTTTGTGGTAATAACAGATGTCCGTTGTCATATAACTTCGCACTACTTTTCGTGGGGTTGTTTCCTTGGTTGATCGTTTCATCCTTACGGCAGCAACGTCCTCCGTTTCTTCGTCGTTTTGTTCGGTATGCGCGATGCTGGGCGGGCTTTTACGCGCCGCCCGTTGGGATACGATTATTGCATCCGCCTGTTTTCGCAGATCGTCGATGTTGGTGTCGTCTGTGTTTTGTAACAATATCCGCACATTTTCTGGTAGCGTTAAAAGCCATATTTTTTTTTTTATATCTAATTCCTTGTAGGGGCTGTCCGTGTTACCTTTTACTGGTATCCGGCATAATGAAGAAAGTTCATTCCATACCTGTGTTGCAGTCCTATCCCCCAGCGGCTGTGTCGGCATCTCCAGAATCCGGCGTAAGCGTTGCGACGCGGTCAGGGAGAATTCTTCCATCAACTGTTGTTTGATGTCATCATATTGGATTTCAGCTGGCTGATTTTCCATCCATGCGGCTATTTTGTGGAAAATTTCTTCAGGTAAGGCCTCGATTACCAGATCTGCTTTGGTTTGTGTCCGGGTAATTCCTCTCAAACGAAACTGTGTTTCTGCACGGCGGAACCATAACAGCGGGTCCTGTGAAGCGAATGACGGTAATCGTAGACTTACGGCGTTGGCTTCCATAACGATCGGTTCCTCCGTTTTTGGCATGTCGCAAAGAGAAAAAGAAAACGTCGGGTCACCAGTGTAATAATACTACGAAATGAACAAGGAGACGAACTGAGAACGACTGTCTTTATTTTTACCAAATTTCCCATTTCACACAGAGGCGATGATATCACCTTCAGCAACCAATCAGAAGACAGGTGACACAAACATAGTAGCTTAATCCTGAACCGCACGTTGATTGGCTGCCACACCATCGTTTTCTACGACCTCAGATTTTGGATGTAGCATAGTTTTACTCCATGCTAAGCACACAAAGTAACTTGTTCGCTTGTTGAAACCAACGATATTTTGCATACACCTTTTGCATCATAATATTTCACACATCTTCAACAAGGTTTATGTCTGGACTTGGCAATGGCCAGAAGATAACTATTTTCTGATCCTTAAACCACTTGATGGTGGAAGCTGCAGCATGGCAAGGGCATTGTCTTATTGGAAGACTGAATTTTCACCTCCACCATCACAAGATAGCATTACCTTCATACTCCATGGCACCCCAAAGCATTAAAGATCCATCACCATTTTGACAACTGAATCATTCTAGTCGCTCTTTACATAAGTCATGCCAATAATATTAATAGCCATCAGGCCCATCAAGACAAAACCTTTTCTCATCATAAAAGATAATATGTTCCCATTCTCGTATCCAGTGTATTCATTCTTTGCACCAGTCAAGATGTTTTCCTTTTGGCTTGACTCTCAGATGACTGTTGCATTGGACTGTAGGCCTCTCCAAACTGTTGTGTGCCCTTCATTTGGTTGGAGTGTAGAAGCAATTAGCATTTGGGCATTTCCTACTTAGTTATAAGAGCTCGAATGCATCATTCATCTTAGTCACTTAGTAATTTCTTTCCTTCCAGTTTGTTTAGTGGTGCCATAAAACTAATCCTTGGTCAGAATATTATGAACGTTATGCCTTGGAATGTTTCAACAATGTGATAGTTTCCCACTCTGATTTTCCAGATCCATGCAACAATGGATTCACTATATTTCAACCACATTTTCTGGGGCATGCTTGTGGAGGTTAAATGCACTTGTGAAGAACTGGCAAGTGCAAAAGAATTACCATATGAATTAACATGTTTGCATTATTGACATGTGCCGTTAATGATAGAGGGATGAATAAGCGATAGTCTTATAATTGTATACCATCCAGTTTTATTTATTTTTTATTTATTTTTTTATTTATTTATTAAATTAATTAGATCCAATACGTCCATCCAGGGCCTGTATGGCCAGAGGCCGACGAGTTGGGTCCCTGGATGGACCTGGATTCACGACTGCTATATGATGGTCGCAGCAGCCGGGGGGGTGAAGATTGTTTAGGCAAAAAGTAATAAATGTGCAGATTATTTTTTCATCAGCAACTTTCATATATTGTAGGTAATCCATACAATAAGTGAAATGTAAAAAATAATTGGTATCATTTCAAACTTTGAAAATTTCAGATATCCTTATACACAAGTTATAGGTGTTCTATTGACATTTTGAAATTTTATAATTTATGATATTATGTTTCCCTACAGTCGAGATATTTTCAAGGTAAAATTTCAATAAATAGTACTTTTTATTATAAGAAATGGTCACCAATGTTTATACACTTGTATCCAAAAGTTAACCATAATTGTAAAAAATAACATTTATAGGTTCAGATCCAGAAAAAAGACAAATCTTGGTATGTAAATATCATGCAAATCAGCTGGACGGTTAAACCAATGTCAATTCACAATAGGATTATCTCAGAAATGTAAATTTATTCAAAGTGATCAAAGCGAAAAAGAAAAAAAAAAAAAATACAATAAAACAGATATGTCAAACTCATTTGGACCACGAATATAGATCCTACTATTGCTAAACCTAACAATATTTTTTTTTCACAGCTACTTCGATAGATCGACTGGGGTTTGTGCGATAAAATACAAATTATTCATTATATTTTCCATGGACGTGGGAGGGGCCGCAAACTAACATGCAAAAGGCCACATTTGGCCCGCTGGCCACCAGTTTGACATATCTGCAATAGAGTAAACCATAGGGTTACATTCACACTCTTGCAAGCCATGCTACGAGAAGTGATACCAAAGTAATCTTGTCATGAAAGGCAGAATAATTGGAAGACTCAAAGCAGGACAGTCACAAATGAAAGTCTCCAGAGAATTAATGTTCCACAAAGTGTGATTTCTAGACTTTGGAGGCGGTTCCAATACAGAAGAGATGTTACACATCGACCAGTGCAAGGTCACCTACGGGTTACAACAATTCAGCAGGAATGGCATTTGCAATTAACCGCAAGAGTCAGAGGACACTACCTGCCAGTCAGCTGCCTAACCAGCTTGCCGCCTCAAGAACAAGAGTTTCCAGACAAACACTTTTACCTGAGGCTAAAGCCTGGGTGACACGGGTGTAAAATGCCATATAAATATTTCGCAAAAAAAAAAAAAATTGTCGTTGAGCTGTCAAACTGAAAGCATATGTGGTGTTGTTTCGCTGTTGATTTATTAAAGCATGACATCACTTGAAGTAGCTTCAACATGGATGCCAACGGTATTGATGGCAACAATACTGAGAGAACAATTCTTATAGGCAGGACTTTTTTTTATCAAATAGGAGGCTCAACTTCCTCATCATTTCTATAAAGCATTCGTTGTTGTACATCACTCTCTAGTTGGTCATCTTGATGACCATGTGATGATAGCCCAGTCACTCTTCTGATTGGGTGGATTTTGGCACACGATCTAACACGACATAGAAAGTTGATCAAAATTTATCTTCAGTGTAAAGCTCGGTGCCAAGCTATTTATTGGAAATGACATCACCAGCATCATTACAGCAGTGTATTTATGTGGAGTTTTACGCCAGTGTGACCCAGGATTAAGGGAAGCTGGTCTTTATGCCAGATGTCCAACTGTCTGTGTCCCACTCACCCCTGCGAGTCAACAGACCAAGTCGAGAACATCTAACAGGACTTTGGATCAGTGGAGCAAAGTGCTATTCACCGATGAGTCCAGATTCAGCTTACCATTGAACCACTATCTGGAGAGAACGTTGAATCTGTTATCCAACAACATCAAGGAAAAGGACCCATTTGGCAGTGGTGAAGTTATGGTTTGGGGAGGCATCATGCTGAATGGACGCATAGAGCTCTACATCTTTCACAACGGTACTATTAATTTTCAGAGATACAGAGATGAAATACTGGAAGGTCATTAGAGGTTTCAGAGGTGTCTGGCTCCAGATTTTATTCTCATGGGCGATAATGCATGTCCCCATGGAGCTCTGCTGGTGGAAGACTTTCTGCAAACTGAGGATACCCAATGCATGGAGTGGCCAGCAAGATCTCTGGATATGAACCCAACTGAGCATGGGAGGGATGAATTAGGGAGACAAATTGCATCCCATCAGCTTCCACCAATGATAATCCTAGAGCTTGAAACAGCTCGTCGTGCATTTAAAGTTTGAAGATGTGTATGAACATGGTATGCAGCTCTGCCAATGATCACTCGTGTGAACAATTATCATTCACTTGAATAATGTTCTGTTTAGACTAAAATAAAGATGAAAGTTTGAACTTTGAGAACTCTCACACTATTATATATAATACACTTTAAAATTGCTTACTTATTGGGATTGTTCTGAATGGAGCTCTCATTTGAGCAAAATGTGAGGAAAAAAAAAACGCAAAAGGCGGTCAAAGTCGACCGTCAGATGTTGGTACATGTGTGACAGAACTTGAAAATATGATTGATGTCTGCTGCATCATCAAGGGTAGACATATGGAATACTTGTAAGGTACATACAAAACTTGGAGAGATTCTCTATCAGTTGATAGGAACATTCAAGTTGGGGCTTGTTGACAACCATGCCCTTGAACAACCTCACTGAAAGCATGGAATGCAGGTGTATGGCTTGGTGGTCGCTATGTAAAAATCATGTTCTTTTTCTCTGTTTTTATAAATTTTTTTTCATGAAATAAAACGTGTTTAATTAAACGTTTTGTCTTTTTTTGCATTGCAATGCAATGTTGGTTTATGAAATAATTTTACTAATACTGATTATGCTTAACTTTTGGACATGAGTGTATACATCATAACTCACATCTGTAGTCCCCTAAATTTAAAGAATTAACTATCTTATAAACTTAAGCAGACTTTTTTTAATTCAGCACAGATTTCCTTTTTTGCCAGGACTGCTTTTTTATTTGTAACACACACTTTCTCATTATCATTTCTTTTCTAAAAAACTTTAGCTGAGATGGTACATACTGCAACGATTAACACAATTATTTCAGTATCAAAATAATCCCCAAATTCTGGTTGCACACCTAAAATCTGATAAGTAATATAAACCTGTAAGGGAAAAAAAAATTTTAAACAAAAATTAAAAATAATTATTTACTCCTCGTACAAAATTAGAGACAGTATATCCTATTTATTCATTTTAAAAACTATATAGGATATGGCCGTACCCAGAATTTTTTTTTTTTTTTTGGGGGGGGGGGAGCTGGCCCAATCCTGCTTGTGGGGGGGTTCCCATGTAACAGATTTCTTCGACTTGCCCGCCAATTTCCGGGGGGGGGGGCAATTTATTTATTTATAACTATTAGTAAATAATTCATCCATCCAGGGCCAGTATAGCCTGAAAGCTGACGAGGTAGGCCCCCGGGTGGATAACAGAGGAACAATAAGTACAAAAAAAACCCATAAAAAATGATAGTAAAGGGTAAGTAAAAAATAAAACATTTAAAGAAAAGGAAACTAAAAAAGAACCACAGAAAAGAAAAGAATGTGAGTTATGTTATATTGTTAGCTAAAGTAGAAGTTGTTAATCTAGATTTGAAAATGGCGATGTTTGGGATAGAACGAATTTCAGGAGCTTGTGTGGACCATAGTCTAATGCCAGCAATGGAGATACTGCAGAGCTGATAATTGCGTCTGACCAATGGGATTTTTAAAGAATTCTTCTGATGAGTAGTGTAAAGGGATTTACATTAGTAGTGAATAAGGGAAGGGCCACGGAAGTTATTAAGAGGTTAACTGCTTTATACGAGGGTCATTTTTAAAGTAAGAACTGTTTTGTAATAAAAACAAAAAGACTGTATATATTTTCAAATTTTTTCTTTAATAGATTCTATGTACCTTAAACTATTTTTCCACATACTTTCCAAGTTTATTTAAGCACTTGTCATAGCGCTCAATATACTTCCGCATGATCACTTCATAAAAGCTGCCACCGGTGAAGAAAGTCACGCAGTTTTCATTTGTTCATCGTCACTGAAGTGCAGGCTGCTGATGACCTCCTTTAGATCCAGAAACAGGTGGTAGCCACAAGATGCGAGGTCTGCACTGTAAGGAGAGTGTCAAGTTGTTCCCACTAATAAGATTTTTTGTTTGGGAACAACTTGACCACCCGCCTTACAGTCCGGACCTCGCGTCCAGTGGCTAACACCTGTTCCTGGATCTAAAGGAGTTCATCTGCGGCCTGCATTTCAGCAACGATGAAAAAGTGAAAACTGCACGACTTTCTTCACCGGCGGCAGCTTTTATGAAATGATCATACGGAAGTACATTGAGCAGTATGACAAGTGCTTAAATAAACTTGGAAACTATGCGGAAAAATATTTTAAGTACATAGAATCTGATAAAGAAAAAATTTTGAAAATATATATAGTAGTTTTGTTTTTATTACAAAACGGTTCTTACTGGTACTTTAAAAATGGCCCTCGTATATAAAATTAGCTGTTATTATTGTGACTGTTCATCGATCTGTGAAAAGCATGATAAAGTTCACAATCCAGGGAACAGTGATAACCTGGATCAGTGATAACCAATGCTGTGATAACAAGGATAGATGCATTCATAGTATTGTTTAACCCTTATCTCTGATTATTTCCTTATATTTTTTGCAGCAATACAAGATCTTTCCTAATGTTATATCTACAGAAATAAAAGCAGTTATTTTAGATGTTATGTACATCTCTTGTAGATTTTTTCTGGTGTTTGAATAATAGACAATCAAAGTAGTAATCGGGCGGCATTTCAGATTAACGAAAACCAGGTCGTACTGATGGAACACCCTGTATATAATGCGGCAGGATATTCTACTGCACTAGCACCTCATTGATCTGGGTTGGGATCAAGGCCTGTTTGGATAGCGAAGATGGACGGGGATGGTGACTACATTGAATAATGAGGCTTTCATCAGAGCATAGCTCAGGTCAGTATTGCAGTATTGTATCTCACAAATTACTGAAGCTATTGCCTAGAAGATAAAACTTTTTCAAAACTTCTTCATATATTGCATTTGATATGGAAAGCTTTTGAATTTTGTAAGTGTATTACAAAACTGGATCTACTGCATTTGATAGACCGTTATATTAAAAAAAAAAAAAAAAAAAGACTAAGCACAAAATTTTATGTGCAATGGAGCTAATTAATTTCAAAAAGTTATGATAAATGAAATTTGCCACTCTTCAAACATTGTAGAGAAGAGTTACTAGGCCAACTCTGCACGACCAAAAATACACAACTTGCACTGATAAATTGAAGATGAAATTTTCTCTAAATTACAGGGAGTAAGAAGCTGAGGAGGCAAAATTTAGATAAGAAAATTTGTTTGTGGGCAGCCACAATAAAGACTGCATTAAATTTGTTTAAGAGATTAATCAACTGATTGAAAGCATAGGTATCCATGCAAATTTTTGTGAATATGAATCAATGTCACTTTGACAAGGAGAGGCATTCTTGGAGAATTTGGAATTCAAAGATATAAAGACAATTTACAGTGCAATGGGTTCAACTTCTGCATCTATGCACTCCTACATGATGTAAGGCTAAATTGAGCGATATCGCATCGCATTTTGCAATTCAAACTGCGCTAATGCGATACATTTTGAGATTTTGTATAGCAGATTTGCAGGTTTTTTCCAGCAGGAAAATAACTAAATTTATTTAGACATAAGTTATTGTATGCATTTGTAAAATTAGGCCTTTTGTTTAACAAAAATGTAGCAAATCTTTTAGTGAGTAGCAAGATTTGATAATAGATGGCTGCCTCATGGTCTCAGTATTTCCAGATTGTGAGAAAATTCCCAAATCGTGGAAATTTTGGCAAAAGGGAAACTTTTTTTTTAAATAAACACGGCATATATGGGAATTTTATGATTAATTTCTGACTAGTTTCGCCATTTATTTCCAGATTTATCAAGGATACAAAGAGGCTTCTCGCCCTTATATATAATAAGTGAATAAATAACGAAACTAGTCAGAAACTCTGTTCTCCTCCCTTTATTGTATTGTAAAGTCTCTACCAATTTCATTGATAGACACAATACTAAGAACTCCCAATTTATTGATCTTAGTTAAATTATATACAGGTTGATCAGTACGGAAAAACTTTAAAACTCAATAAATTCGCACAACAATTGCAGATAAAAACATGCACAGAAATGATTGAAATGAAGTTGGATTTTTTTCCAGGAAAAAAATATTAATTCTAGAATTGTTCAGTTTTTGACCAACAGATGGCAATTTCAGGTTACAGACACCAGTTTATGCACATTTTCAGGCAGTATAAAAAGAGCAGTGCTCGCTGCAAGCACTATTTCGGAAGCAGATAGTGATAATTGTTCCGTCTCACCATAATGAAATTGTAGGCATAGAAATGCTGTCATTAATCGAGGATTATTCACACCATAATGTGTGCTGCAATGATGAAAATGTTACAACGATTTGAAACCATGGGTTCTTTGGATGTATGTCCAAGAAATGGCCGACCCAGAGAGTCGAACAGACAGTGAAGCACTGTCGGAGATTTCTGACCACAGGTAATGCGTTGCGCGAGAAGTGTTCTGACGGATTGGCATTTTGTACAGCAGTGTATGGCAATCATTGTGAATTATCTTTAAACAATTTCCATACAAGCTGCAACATAATCATGAACCTACAGCTGACGACTTCATCACTCGCCGAGATTTCGCTAACTGGGTATTCAATAAAATGGAGCAGCAGCACGACTAGCTTTTCGCTGTGTTTTGGACCGATGAAGCGCATTTCACACTTTCTGGCAGGTTTAACACACTCAATTGCCTTGTGTGAAGTACGGAAAACCCACACGCATTTGTTGAACAACCCCTGTATCAGCGTAAAGTTACTGTTTTGTGTGGCTTCACAGCTGATTGCATAATTGGTCCATTTTCTTTGAGGAAGTCACAGGGACTGTTCTGAAAACAGTTACCATCACTGGTGTGCACTATGCAGCAGTGTTACGGACTAGCATCATTCCAGGCTTGCAAGTGCGGCAACTACTGCATACAGCCGCCTTTATGCAAGATGAAGTACCACCGCATATTTGGGGAGAATCGTGTTCTCGGTCAATACTAATGCTAAGATGAAGAACATAATACAAAAAAATCCATAAAAATTCCAAAATAATGAGGTCACAGTTGAAATAAAATGAGGTGATGGCATCAATTTCACTACTTCTACACGCATATATATCGTAATTTTTGTTTAATTTAATTTCTTTATTAGGGGGAGGATTTCTAATCACTGTACTTTAGCTGTTAGTAAAATACCATAGTAATTTATCTCTTTGAGAAATACTTACTTTATTGATATAGTATAAATTTGCAAATGGTGAATAAAAAGGGAATATAAAGCTGAAGACTTTATGTAAAGTTGATGCAACATTATTTTGTGGATTAAAAGTATCGAGAAGTGCAACAACCATGTAAGGCACGAATCCTATCTGAAAAAAAAATACAATGATAACAAAAATAATAATGTAAATAAATATTAATATTAAATTAAATTAAAAAAAAAAAAAAATCATTTAAAATTCTCAACAATTGTATAATTAGCTATGCAAATATTACATACTAAAATTTATTCTAAGAATTGTAGAGAATCTTCAAATTCCCTTATGAAAAATAATTGACATACAGGATGTCTCAAATCTTTCAGGTAAAATTTTTACAGATAGTAGAAGACTATGAATTTAATATTTTGCGATAGAAAACCAATATTCGGAAATATATATTTCAGGCGCTACGAGATCTTGAATGAGAGTAATACATGTGAAGAACATTTTTGTAAGCTCTTTTCGTTTTCATGGCAAACAACTACTTACTGCATTGACATTTGGTGGCATCAGCTTGCAAAACGATATGCAATCGCTCATTGTGATTTGATGGGGAAATTTGTTTCTGGTTACAGTTTTTGGCTTATTGTTGAAGATGGAGACATGCATTTAATGTATGGTACAGCAGGGTGTAGTGCCCGGAAAGCCGAATGGATGTACTGAGAAAAGTTTCTCAATGAGTGTCATCTGAATTGGAAAACATTTTTTTTTGCCAGGAATAGGAACTTCGAGAGACTGGATCGTTTAAGCCACAGAGAGTTAACTAGGATGCTAAACAAAGAATGGTTCACACATCAGACTTCGAGGAGATGGTGTTGGTTCATGTGGCATAAGCATCATCAATTAGTACCCATTAACTTGCCCATGAAATGTATGTTTCAAGAATACTGTGAAAACTTGTGTTCTAAGCTACAAGTTGTTTATGAATAACAAAAATTGTTGTCTGCTCTGAAAACAAATGTAACCTACGAAAACATTCCTCACACGTATTATTTGTTCAATATCTTGTCATTTCTGATCATCGGTACCCGATGTCAAAATACTCAGTTTACAGTCCTCTACTGTCTGTAAAATTTTGACCCTAAAGTTTGAGACACCCTGTGTAAACAATTTAAAAGAATAAGGGGAAAATATCAAAAAAATAAAATTTATAACTTACCAACAAATGAACAAAACTGAGAACAACTTGGCCACGGTCATGCTTCTTAAAGAAAAATGATAAAACATAGAAGGCAAAAAGACCAAGTGGAAGATACAATGTATAGACGATAATAAGACAGATCATTGGTCCTGGAGTCATAAACACCTCAACTTTAAAAGCAATAATGATGATGATCATTGCTAATAAAGAAATTAGCATGAGCAGGAAATGACAGCAGAAGAATGAACTCCAGTAGATAAAGAAGCTCATGCCATTAACTCTAAATTGTTTTTTAATTTTAAAATTTAAAAAAAAAAAAAAAAAAAAAAAAAATAATTAGAAAAGAAAATTCGTTTCATTAATCAGTAAGAACAACAACATAATTAATTATACAGGGTGCCCCAAATATAACTTACTCACTTTGAGAGCTGATAACAGTTTTATTAATGAACAGATTTTAATGATATTTTAACATGATCATATTGGCATAATGCGGAAATGCTGCCAATCATAAAATATGCAAATTAGTTTAAATAGTCTTTTGGCTGCTAGAATGTGCAGCTATTGGTTATGGGGATTTCTATCTCTCAACTCTCTCTGTGATCTGAAGACTCCATGAGAAGAGAGATAGCTCAAATCTCATAGCCAATGTTGCAATCTGCCGTTTAAAATATCATTAACTGTTTAAATTTGGTGACAGAAGAGAAAGGTAGCTATATCCAGCAGGCTATCCAATATAAAATGTAAATCCCTTATTTGTATGTTTAATGATTGGAAAAATTTCCAAATTATGCCAATATGAACATGTTAAAATATCATTACAATCAGTTCATTAATAAAACCATTATCAGCTCTCAGAGTTGTAAGTTAATTTTGGATCACCTTGTATATTATCACAGCTAAGACCTAAAACACAGATTGAAACCTTAGATAATAAAGGTACTCTTCAAAAAATTGTATAGAAGAACCCAAACAAAGGCATAAAATTAAAAGGATTACCGTAAATCTTCTACTATAATATATAATGCGCCCCCTTGTATAATGAGATTCCAGTTTTTCGACCCAAAATAAACAGCAAAAATGTGTGGCAGCCTTCCTAGGATGACAGAAGCTGCCACCAGACAGCACTTCCACTATGACTCGCAGTCACAAGATTAGAATGAGATTACAATGAGTCACCCTGTGGCACACAGATGGAGAGGCATTCCACTTCAGGCATACAAGACCTCGGATCTCCACATGAATGCTCCATGCCGAGACCACGTAACAACATCGCCTAGACTTTATGAATACTCCTGCCTAAACCTTTACTTGTAATTATGTAATAAGTTTTCTATATTTAAATTAAAATTAAATTTTATTTGAAACAACGCTTTCTGATTATTCCGATCAACGGCACTACAAATTGTGATGGCCACGTGTTGTGTTCCATACGCAGCACTATGCATGCCCCACAGATGCTATCTTCTTGTATAATGCAGTCCACATTTTTGACTCGTCACAAGAAATAAAATATGTAAGAATAGACAGAAAAATCTCTTGTATGGTATTTCATTTTGAATAAACATGAGCAATTTAATTTTGGGGCCTTTTAATATTCATTTCTTAAATTAGTAAATAAAACATGAATCTGAAAAAAAGTAATAGGACAAAATGCAACTACACATATGAACGGACTTCTTTTTGAGAAGTTATTTTTGTATTAGCTTTAGGCGACGGGAAATTCAAATAATTAATGTATTGTATAATGAACTGGACATTGTATAATTAATGTATAGTACACGGTAATATTGTCTGAAGTTCATCAGGAAATGCAACTGACCCCCCCACCACGGCCACTGCCAGTCATTGCAAGGATAATACCATCCTCTTGTATAATAAGGTCCCACAAATTTAGGTGGTTTTTTTAGGCCAAAATTATTCACATCATAGTAGAGGATTTATGGCATTACCCATACGCCATGTTCTCTAAACATAGGATTTAGTGACTTCTATCTCTTTTGTCCACTGAAAAAAATCACTGCATCGAAAGCATTTCAGTAATGCTGAAAAATAATAACTGAGTGGAAAACTTTGTTCAATGCCAAAATTTCAACTTCTACAATGATGGCATCAGATAGACTGTGTGTTGCTATGAAAAATGTGCGATTTTACATTACATGCAGAGAAGCATTAAGGATTACATCTTCTATCCATTTTTTTTTTTTTCCTGGCCAAAGGTAAGAGCTTAACGAATGTCCCTTGAAGAGTATGCTAAGTTTTAAACTTTCAATCATAATTTGCATGATTTTCAGTGTTCTCTCCGGAAATTTTTATCAAGATTAAAAAAAAAAAGGTGTATTTAAAATTTTTTTCTTATATTAAGCAATACAGCCAATGAAACAGCTGCATGACATGGCGAGGAGGACATTGGTTATATGAAGTAAAAGTTTGCAGAGTAATATCCCCTGTATACCTCTGAAAATTCGAATTTTATGTAAAAAATTTTGGAACCCTACATCCCATGTATTCCCTGCAGGGCATCCATTATACGTGATATTAGTATATTCCATTGTATTCCCCACACCCCCTCCCATGGATGATGACCCACAGGGTATATTGCGAAAATACAGTATTTATTAATCTGTGACGTGGCAAGTGCATGTCACGACATATTAGGATGTCTTGAGCCTTAATATGTGTTTTGTTTATTTCCCTTTTACTTATGTTATTAATTATATCATTAAGTTTTATAGATTTAAGAAAACAGCTCTTCTCTGCACGTTAACATTTCGCTGTCGATCGAATGATCATTTTTTTTTTTAATTTGATCACTAAATTTTCCTATTGCTCTATCGGCCGTGTTTCCTTGAAAACACGCCTTCGATAGCAGCGAGCGTTGGAAGCCGAAGAAACCCCGTGACTGGAAATTACAGGCGATTGTTGGTGGAGGGAAAATGGCTGTTGGCTTCGTTTTCTTTTAAGCGTGCATAAAAACAATCGTTGCTGAATTGAACCAACTTTTCAAATTCTGGCAACCTGATTGGTTCTCTGCAAAATAATTTTTTTTCCCCTTCCAAAAGTGTGCAAGAAAATAAACAGACAATATATAGAGCAGCCATGACAGCTGGCAAGATGGACGCATTCATCATCTCCCGATTAAAATAAAGCAATGTTTTGGCTTCAGTGTGCAAGCAGGACACTCGATAAACAGTGTACAAGTGAGACAGTGTCGCCAGATATAATTATTAACATCAAAGTGCCAAGCGAAGACAACTGAATGAATGCAGCTTGAATGTTGGAGTGTTCGACAGCGGCTGATTAGCAATCATTAGTGAGTGGAATAATCATCTCTCAGATGTTGCTGGTTGTAGGTTCTCTGTGAAACAGCAAGGTCAGGCTGTTTGTTGTAGAGAACAGTACCAACAGGGTAGAGAGTCGGATTATTTGGGTCACTGGTTTCCGCTAAAGCAAACTACCTGCCGACACAGCCTCTTCAGCTACGGAGAACTGAACAACGGTGCTATATTACATCGGAGTGAACGTTGCTAATGAATGATAATTGGTAAAAGATCTGTATTAACAAGCGCATTGAATTTAGTAGAGCGGGCTGTAATTAAGCGCGGGAAGGAAAGCACGATTACTTTATTATATGTCATTTATGCTAGTATTGATTCTCGATTACTATTCCATTAAAATTATCATCTTAGTCTAAGTATTACTACACTAATCCAATTTATTCCATTTTAAGATTTATTATGTTAATAAAGTTTTGGTTTAATATTACCGATAGTGTCTCTCCTGTTATTTAATTTAGTTAAGCACTGCATGTTAACTTTAAGTGTGGAACTCGCGTCATTCGGTGAGTTTTGGTGGCCTGAAGGAACACGTAATTAAATCGAATCTGGAATTGAGGTATTGTGGACACAACCAAATTGAACTAAAAGCTACACGATCTTAAATCTGAACACATTGTATTTATAAGGGCATTCTTTAGTGTTACTGCCTTTGATAGTCTGTTGAATTCAGGATAACCTTTTTAACCCTCCCCCCCACTACACTGGTGCTTAACCAATGGACTTGTAATTTTAGTGCCTTCTGGTGTGGGAGTAGAACAGTAAGATAGTACAGCCCCCCCCCCCCCCCCCATCACAAATCCATGTATGTGCAGTCAGTAAATTCAGTAAATATGCACCTTCAACATCAGAAGCTGTTATAAAGAAGAGAGAACTTAGAAAATTTAAAGCATTTAAATAGTGACAGGCAATCAGGATAAAACGAGAATTTTTGTCAAAAACACAAGTTCTATGGATAAGGAGGAGGACGCTATAATTTAATCATACTATTCAACATTAAATACTCTTAACACAAAAATTTAAAAAAATTAACAACCTCTCTATCTTCAATGACATCCACTACAAGAGATACAGGGGTTGCAGTAAACATTAATCCAAGCATTATTGATGATCCAAGAACAGCACCATTGACAATGGAAGTCATTGTTGGAAATGCTTTAATGGCTAACTTAATGTAGTTAAATGAAGGAAGTTTTATGGATGCATTCAGACGAGCATTGTCGAGAATATTTATCAGTGTCGGCAGTGAATGAATAGCTGTGTCATTGTACATTGCTCCTACTGTGAACTAGAAAATTATAATATGTAACTAAATTGCAAAATTAAACTGTAAGAAAATCAATTAAAGACCAATATAAAAGTAAAACTTACTTGCTGGGATTGCACATTAAATTCTTGTACTTTGGTATAAAATGTATGAGGTGCTTCACTTATTAAATTTTCTACAGGCCCAGTAAAGTTTTGAGTACTGACTCCTAGATTGTTAATCTGTTCTATTAACATGTTAAGTGAAGAAGTTTCTTGCAAATCTTAAATTGAAATAAAAAATTATAGATATATCTTAAAATAATTACAACATATAAAAGTGGAGGGGGAGGGAGATTTTAGTTACATTTAATATACAGGATTTTATAAATGGATTATGATAAATTATGCAAAAACAGATATGCACTCTCTCTCCAAGTTTGTATCTACAACAGGTCCCAAGGCATGCCTGTAGAATTTCCCACTAGAGGTCAAGCGAAATGGCAACCAACAAATTTGGCGATGTAAAGTATAACTGGTGAAAAGGAGTTTTGCAATGTCGAATTCGCAAAATGTGAATCTGTTTTGACTGTCTAATAGCGATTTCAAGCGAAATATCACACTGAACACCAACAGACAAAACTATTCATATGTGGTTCAAGAAATTCAAGGAGACCAATTGTCTGTGCAATTCGAAACGACCAGGCCAGCAAGGGCCATCAGTTGAGATAATCGAGCAGGTGAGACAAGCATTCACTAAGAGCCTGAAAAAGTCAGGAATTACAGATGCATGTCAGGAATTACAGATTTCGGTCAAGAAATACTAGTGGGCGGCCATGCCAATCGGTTGTTTCTTCGCTCGCTCCTCGCAGGGAAAAATTTCTAGTTAGCCGCTCTGGAAGTCTGCCAACAAAATTATTTGTGTTAACTACTCTCCGTAAGATCTTCCCTCAGGGAAAATAAAAAGTCAGTTATTTTTTTTTTTTTAAATAGGATTAGTTAGCTAAGTTTTTGGGCACAGAAATAGAATTAGGTGAAGAATAAGATTTGCATGTCACTATGGGGGACCCCCCTCCCAGGCGAGCCCCTGGGAAAAATAAAGGGGAAAAAGACAAAAAAAGCAAAAAGGATAAAAAAGTAAAACAGAAAAAAAGGAACCAGACTCATGCTCAAAGTCAAGAAACCCAGTGTATCTTCTGAGCAGTCTCAAAATGTTAGTCCTATCTTCACAGCTAGGGCCCCTACCATGAGCCTTGCTTCAGCTTCTCTTCATTCAGACGATATAAAAAACCAAGTAGACATAGCAGCTCGTCCGTGGCTATTAATTATGGTTTCCCATACAAATGAAAAACCTTCCCCAAATGAAAATGACAACTCTCTTGAATCGGTTCAAACATCACAAGAGGAATCTATTTCTCCGGGCTTGTTCCGAAAAATGATTTTCTCACTGGTTGGAATCAACCCAAGTGTGTCCAAGTTGAATTTGGAAAATTCCTTGTTAAGTTCTCAAATAAACTTCAAGCCATTAACTGTACTAAATTCTCAGATATTGACTTATACTGTTTGTCCTACGAGGTTCCTAAATTTTTAACCTCCTCTGTTGGTTATATCTTTGGAATCAGGCAGTCAGTAACACTAGCAGACTTACAGAATTATTCAGACCAAGGTACTCATATTGTGACATTCCATGTCAGTGTGGTTCATTACGCCCGGCAGAGGGCATTATTTCATGGAAATTGTCTTCCTGTTTTTGAAAGTTTTGTTAGAGCATTTTTTTTTACGTGGTTTGATTTACCTGTAGTCTGTAGTTTTTGAGGGGTGTTCGGTTTGGAATTCATTTTAGTTTGCTGTAAGAGGCATCTTTTGGGGCGTGAGTGCGCGTTCGCATGTTGTCTGTATTGTGGAGGGGGGGTGTCGTTGTGCTGCGTTGATGTTGTCTTTGAGTGTTTTATTCTTTTACTTTGTGTAGTCAGCAGTTTGTTTTGGGACCTTGCTGTAATAAATATGTTTTAATTGTACTGAGAGCTGCCCAGAGTCTGTGTCTGGGGTGCCTTTCTTGGGTCCGGGCTCACAGGGGTTTCTGTGTTCCTCCCCTATGGTAGATAAAAGGTTCACCCAACGCTGTGGTGCGTTCATTGATTGTGGAATATTTTCAAGCCCGTGTCCCTAGTGGAGGTGTCCAGGCAGTAGACAACTCACCTCTCCTTTCCGAGGGAGAGTACACATAACAGCAGACTGAGACCAGGGCGTAACCGCTGAAGGGAGCTAAAAGCCCCGAGAATAACCTTTCCCTTAATTAGAACCGCACCCCTCGTGGCCTATATTGTCTCATACCTATAGGTCGTGGGGGTCGTACAGGTATTGATACCTAGGTGATAGACTGAGGGGCCCCTCAAGCCTAGTTGGCTGTGTAATTGAGAGTCATTGAGTTTTAGCTGTATGCCTTGACTTACTGCCACTGCACTAAATGTAGATTAATATATGTTTTAATTCTGTTTTGGCATAGATTAAAGTTGTGTATAAACATAAGTTGTCTGCTGTTTGTTTTTTTTATTTTGGCCCAAACCAGTGGTGGTGCCCTCTACATGATGCCCCGAACTCCTGGTGAACCCCACCCTGTGGTTCTCTAGATTAGTGCTGGAACTGCACGTCATAGGGGGAAGGTTTGTCACACATTAAAAAATTTGCACCATCCTATGAAGGAGCCTGGTACGGTAAACTCCTGGTCTTCTTTAACCTACCAAAAACTCTGCAAGAAGTTAAATTTGAGCACAAGATTTTTTTAGTCTCCCAACCACTGCCCAGACCCATGCAGTGCACACCTAAACTCAGACACACTAAATCCAGATGCAAAAAGTCTCATACCTGTTCCAAGTGCCTTTCGCCTTGCCATATTAGAAATGACTGCACATCAAATAACTTCATTTGTGCAAACTGTGATGAGAGCCATTCATCCTATTATAAGGGGTGTAGCAGATTTAAGTACGAAGCATTAATTCGTGCCAAAATGGTAGATCAATTTCTTTCTTATTATGAGGCGAAGAGGCTAGTGAATATGGAACTGGGGGCTGACGTCCCAGGCCATAGGTCCTTTGCTTTTGTTGCAAAGTGGGACATGCCTATTTATAGCACTATTGTAAGCTATGTTCAAAGTTTCAACCTTCTAAGTCAAAAAAACTTAACAAATCAAAATCCCTACTGCTGGTCTTAGGTGTAGCCACTCTCTGGGCTCTGGTACGTCTGCTTCTCCCTCATACACTGCCTCTACCATGGACAGAACAGACTCTACTATGGAGATTACAAACCGCAGGGATCATACTATGAACAACAACAGGGGGCTGAATTAAAGAAAAGCACAGGGTTTGACAAACAACAATAACAGGGTCTAAGGAAAAAACAATAACGTGAGTTTACCTTCAATATGTCAAAGACTGAACATTATCAATTATATATTATGACCACAGTCTTTTTTGTACATTTCTATAATAATTAAAACAAAAAAACATTCGACAAAAAAAACTTTCATCACTATCGTGTGTTGATTGTACTGTTTAACTAACAGAATTATTGCTTTATTGGGATATTCTACTCATTTCCTAGATGTATTAATAGTTGATTAATTAGGCTGGGGGGGCCAATTTACCAGCAGGGGGCCACATTCCGCCTTTTCCCTTTTCCTTTACTTACGTTGGGGCAAAGTGATTATTTGCCATAACCCTTTATGATGAATTATTTATTTCCATTGTTTGTGTTTGTGATTATGGAAAAGTAATTGTAATCTTAATCTTATATCTATACAAAAAATACATTTTAACACACACACACACACACACACACACAAATATGTTCAAATACTGTGCAATGATCTTACTTGATTTGTTGCTGCTAAAGAGCAATGGAGGAGTCCTATCTTGATTCTGATATAAATTAGGTCTGATGTTTAAAATTGTATTTTGCTGCTTTTGTCCATTATACAATGAAAATGAAATGCAAAAGAAAATTATAGGAAAAATAATAACAGAGAAAATATTTTTAGGGAGTCTCAAATTGCTTAAGAATCTAATTTTCAAAATAGCTTTAAATGACTGCCAATGAGGACTAGGATTAGTTTCAACTATCTTGAATGAAAATGCATCCATAGATGATTCATGTGGCTTCATATCAACAAGATAATGAGAAGCTTCATCACTAGATTTTGGGCAATGGTTGACGTCATTGATTGAAGATGCACCTAAATTAGACAATTCATCTTCATCTTCTCCTAATTTCAAAAACACCTGAAGAAAAGCAAATAAAAACAAACATTAATAAGAGATTTAATATACAGATACAGTAGAGCCCCGATATTTCGAGGTAATTGGGGCTGACTGTACCTCGAATTTAGAAAAACTTGGACTATAGGGAAAGATTTACATTTAGATGGTTTAATTTACAATACAAAGTAGTGTGCATGGAAAAATTTGGCTTCGAGAGTGATTCAGCTCGAAATACACAGACCTCGAACTACTGAGACTCGAATTATCGGGATCTACCGTATATATACATCGACAACTTTTTATGTGAAGTGAGCGTTTCGAGAGAAGAAGACAAGAAGATGAGTACTAATGAAGGAAGTGACGAATCAAGAAGAAGAAGAAACAAGTGACATGGGTAGGTGGGAAAAGAAAGAAGAGGTCAGAGCAGTTCATTCGAGTGAATAGAATATATGACCACCATATCACAGGCCATGAGCACCATTAAAACCTTTTTATGATAAAAAGAAAAGTTATATGTTATTTGCATTTATACATGTTTACTCATTTCTCTTTGAAATTTTATTCTAGTGATTTCAAAATTTTTAGAACAGTGACTTATATTAGAACTATTTTTAGAACGACAAAACTTTGAAAACCATATACAGTGTGTTTATGTATGATTGCAGCAGTTTTGTGAATTTCTTGCAACATTGTAGTGATGACATCTGGCTATATAAAACAAGCATATCTTTTCAACTGCTTGCCATTTCAAATTTTAAAATTTCTGGCCAGTTTTTCTTTGCAGAAGAAATTGAGATAGGGTATACAGGTCTAAACATACCTGGAAATTGGCTCAACCACAGCTGCAAACCAACAGTGCTGAGATATTTCAACAGGATGGTGCTCACTACAATTTTCAACAATCAAGCCCATGGTTTCTCGGACAACATCCTATCAAATTTATGGTTTGTAAACTGCAATTGTTTATTAACACCCTGCAGGTTTAACAGCTAACCTTTCACAGCTGGCCTTCCTGATTTAACATACAAGTAATTTTACAGATAAAATAAATTTTCAAACACTTTTCAGATCTGTTGTGAGTTGCTTTCTACAGTTTAAGAAAGCTGAATACCTTAGTCAATGAATTGTTCCTACCACCCAGAAGCTTCAAAATGCCTTACACACTACAGAACTGTACAATAATGTTACAGACACTCCTATTTTACAAGAAATCTAACTACCACATTAGAAGCCACACTTGCACATCAACAGCAAATCCGACGGGACATTTCTTGCAGAATGCATTCCCCGTTTGCAAAAATCTCCGACACTGTTTGCACTGACTGTTCTACTCTCTGGAGGATATCAGTGGATAGTGAGGGCTGGCCATTTCTTGGAAGTCACTAAATGGTGCTTCAAATCGCCGTGGCATTTTTGTCACTAAAGCACACATCATAGTCCCTTTACCATCTTGCTTTCCATGCACACATCATATGCCCGCAATGCCGCACTGACATGTTCCTTATTCTGATAATAAAGTTTAACTAAGAGGGCCTTCTCGATTAATGACAGGATTTCTATGCCTACAATTTCGTTATGGTGAGACGGAACAACTATCACTATCTACTTCCGAAATTAGCATTTGCAGCGAGTGCTGCTCTTTTTATACTGCCTGAAAATGTGCATAAACTGAGGTCTGTAACCTGACAATGCCATCTGTTGGTCATAAATCGAACAATTCTAACATTAATTTTCTTTTTCCCTGGAAAAAAAAATCAGACTTCATTTCAATCGTTTTTGTGCAAACAAAACCTTTTTATCTGCATTCATGAATGCAGATTATTGAGTTTTAAAGTTTTCCCTGGCCTTTCAGCCTGTATTTGTCCATCTTAAATCTTCAAGTTATACATGTAGTAATGAATGGTTCCTCTGCTACAACAATTTTGCATCCTAGATTAGCAGTCGCCAACCGGTGATCCATGATAAAATTTTGGTGGTCCGTAGAATAATTTGGACATTATTTACAATTTTCATTTTATTAGCGTTTTTTTTTGTCCATGACTGTACATATTCTTTTAAAATAAAATTTCCTCTGCTTTCCTGTTTGTATTATTTTAGGTTTTCTAGGCTTTTGTGTAGAATCAAACATTATTCAACTTACTTCTTCCAACGAAGTCATCGATATCCCATAATTCCTAATTCCCAAGGAATTGGATGGCGTATCTATAATTTGGTCTAATTTTCTTAATAGCAATGGAAACTTATTGACAGCACCTAATGGAAGCATGTATATTAAGTCTTTTCCATGAGAAGGAATCTTAACAGCATCTGGGATATATGACTGGATCAAAGATAAAATTTCATGGTCATCATGGGTTTCATCAACAATCAGTCTAAAAATAAATGAAATCAAATTAAGTATTTGCCTTCGTCATAGAAAAATTCAAGTGCAAGTTTCAAATGTCAAAAGCCCATGCAAATAAAAGTATACTTACTCTAAATGATAGCCCATTCCAAACTTATTTTTTAAAAATAATGATGACCCCACACAACGTAATTGACCTTTCACAAGGATAGCTTTACGATCTATAAAAGGAAAAGTAATAAGATATCAATTTTTTTTTATTAAATTTTTTAAATAAAAAATAATGGAAGCTAATGGTCAAACATAAGGAAAAAATATTAATACAAAAAATGGTAGGAAACATTTCATGACCTGGATTCGAACTAGGAATCATTGATATCCAGCTCATTGCCTTTACCAACTGGGATACCGTGAACACAATACAGTAGGTGATCAGACGACGAACAGTTCGAATTGTAAACAAATCGAATAACAAATATCTTCCCGAAAGATTTTTATGTTCAGGTAACGAACATCTCATAGAACAAATACTAGCAGGAGCAAGATTTGCAGGACTTTAATTTTTTATCACTCTATGAAGAGTTTCTGGAATGAGACTTTGACAGTTGTATATGTAACCAGAATTATTAGATGAATAAGGTCTTAGGACTCGTAATATCCCCAATTTTATGTTTTATGTCCAATGTACACAGAAATATTAAAGTAGCACCAGTTGTTGGGTGCTTACTGAATTGCTGTCAATCGTAGAACCAAAGCCCACTGTATTTATTTATTAATTTATTTTTATTTATTTATTTATTTCAGTGGGGTACAGAGCATCCACCCGGAGCCAGTATGGCAAAAAGCCGACGAGGTAGGTCCCCTGGGTGGGCAGATTAAAAAAAACAATCTGTAGATCATGTAAAAAAGAATATAATAAGAACAATATAATTAGAACATATAATAAAGAATATAATAAGCAATCTGTAGAACATATAAAAAGAATATAATCAGAAAGAGAAGCGGAAAAATAAGGGAAGTTAGGTTAGAGAACAGGAAAGAACAGGAAAAAAATTTAGCTAGAATTATGCAAGTGGGACAGTAGTTTAATTTAAAAATTGATGGTTGAAGAAGAAGAACATATTTCAGATGGTAGGCTGGACCAAAGTCTTAGACCTGAGGTAGAAACGCTCTTATATTGGTAAGAACGACTAATCCAGGGAAGAGTAAAGGGAATATAATGGCGGATATTGTATGCGGGAGTAGTGATGGGGATAAAAGGAGAATGAGGCAAAGAGGTAAGTAAAAGGTTGTTAAGAGCTTTATAAATAAACACTGCCAGGTGAAAAGTGTAAAGTTGATGAATGGGGATAATGCCAACATAATTAAATAAGTGAGACACAGAGGATGGCTTTCGGAGTTTCAAAAAAATTCGAAGAAACCATTTTTGGAGTCGGTGATAGATTAGATTTGGTGGAGGATCACCAAAATTGTATACCATAGGTGAGAGTGGAGTGAATTAATGCGTAGTAAAGCAACAATAAGATATAGGGGGGAAGGTAATGGAGACGGAAAAATAAACCAAGACGCGAATTTAAGGTGGAGGCAAGGTAATTAATATGTGTCTCCCAAAATAGGTTGTGGGATATGTAAATTCCCAAATATTTAAAGGACTTAGAGGGAGTGATATATTGAGAGTTGTACGAGGGGAGTTCAATAAGTATTGCAACACATTTTTTTCTGAAAAAGAGGGTTGTTTTATTCAGCATTCAAATACACCATGTTATTCCCTAATCTTTTAGCTACACAGCACTATTTTCAACATAATCTCCATTCAATGGCCTTATGCCACCTTGAAGTGAGGGCCTATATACCTGCACAGTACCATTCCACTGGTTGATGTCAGAGCCAACGTCCTGCTGCATCAATAACTGCTTCATCATCCGCGTAGTGCGTCCCACGGATTGCGTTCTTCATTGGGCCAAACAGATGAAAATCCGTCGATCTGCTCGAATGAGAGTGTTCGCATGTTCCGACATTGCAGGAGTCAGAGCTGTGCACGGTCGGCCAGCTCGCGGGAGATCAGACGATTTTTCTTGACCTTGCGGCGATGATGACACACGCTTTGCCTAACGACTCACCGTGCTTTTGTCCACTGCCAGATGACTGTAGACATTCTGCAAGCGCCTATGAATATCTGAGATGCCCTGGTTTTCCGCCAAAAGAAACTCAATCACTTCCCGTTTTTTGGAACGCATCTCCATCGTAGATGCCACTTTAACAGCTCACGATAGTGCTGTCACATATCCGACGTCAATGAAACTTTACGAGACGAGGCGGAAATGTTTGAAAATGTTCCACAAGAAATGTCCAGTTTTTTCAACCAAAACTGGCCGAGAAAAAAAATGTGTTGCATTACTTATTGAACTCCCCTCGTATTTAAGCGAGAAGGTATTGGTGTCAAATTTTTTATTGTGTTGGGTAAAAATTATATAAGTAGTTTTATCAAGGTTCAGTTGCAAGTGGTTGGTACTGTCCCAAAGGAAAAATTTATAAAGAATAGTATTAAACTCATGTTCAATAGATAAGAGTGAAGAATCCGCAAGTGATAGAGTGGCATCATCGGCATAAAGAATAAGAGACAAAGGGTAAAGCATATAGGAAAGATCGTTAATGAACAAATTAAAAAGGGGAGAGAGGATAGAACCTTGGGGAACCCCGGTGTTACGAGTAATTGGATCAGAGGATAAATTAAATAAACTTAAAGAATAATGAATAATATATGTATAATAAATATAATAAATATTAAATATAATAAATAAATTCTACTAATGTATAATAACACTATTACAAAGAGCGGTCATAAAGTCATACAATCAGGCAGAAGACTGAGAGATGGAGTGACACAGCACAGTGGTACATCAATCCCTCACATAGGCATCTCCCAAAGCCACACACTTTTCCCAATGATGGACGACTTGCTGGATGCCACTTTTATAGAATTCGTCCTTTTGGCTGCTGAGGAACAGTTCCACCTCGAACATAACCTTGTCATCATCTTGAAAATGCCGTCCACAAAGCGGGTTCTTCAAGCAAAGGAAGAGGAAGAAGTAGCCTGGGGCTAGGTCAGGTGGATACAGTGGATGGGCCAGTATTTTGAACTCCAGCTCCACCGAAACACACACGATCTCATGCCACTTTGTCATGCAGAAGTCTGACCCATGATCTGTTCCACAGTGATACAGCGATCTGAGAGAACTAAGGCTCCACTTGCAATTTGTGGCTTGTCACAGATGGAGGGGCATCTGCTCCAAGGTTCATCTTCCATGCTTGTCTGGCCGCACTGGAAACGTCGACTGTCTCGTACGATGGGACATTGTCACTGTAAATGGCCACTAACTCCTATGAATTTGTTTGGTGTTTTTCTCCTTCAAATGCAGGAACCTTGTCACAGTTCACACCCCCGTTTTTCTGACGGGCTTTGCCATGTTGCTTTCCATGCTCTGGCAGTGCTTATAGACTCACCAAACACCGCTTTGTATCCTCCAGCACTCAAGGGATGTCGCTTCCCAGTGGCACCACACATTTTCAAAAGTAATTGTTCTTTCATGTTGATTGTAATGACTTTATGACTCTCCCTCGTATATAACTATTATACAGTGGGCTTTGGTAGAGCAAAGAAAAACCACATTGAACAGATTTTATATGCCCCACAAATGAAAAAAAAACAACAAACAAACATGACGGATGAATATGCAATGAATGAATTACTGTTATTACATATAAATAAACATTTCATATAGTAAGAAATTATATGATTTTTGATTATTTTTTGAGTGTCCCGAACGAATTAATGAAATTCCCATAATAATCAATGGTAAATCTATGATCGGTTAATGAACAATTCGGTTAGCGAACATGGTTTTGTATAGCAAGGAAGCGATGAGCTGTACCAAGGAGCTGGATTTTGAGTCCTTGGTTCAAATCCAAATCACGGAATATATTCCTTCTGTTGTTGATGTTAATATCTTTAAATATTATGGTTTATTTTTGATTATGGTGACTTTTAAATTTCAAAGTTTAAAATAATATTTAAATACCAGCCAGAATATCTGCTTCATCCATGAAATGAGTGGTTAACAATATTATTTTTTTCGATTTTATACTTTGTAACAAGGACCACAGACGACGTCGTGAATAGGGATCCACTCCGGTAGTGGGTTCATCCAAAATAATTACCTTTATTTGTGAGAAGGATGAGTTAGAATACTATTATTTTGCATACACTGATTAAAATTTAATATATTACAGAAGAGGAGGAAAAAGAATATGTGTGTCACCTTTGGATCACCAATAAGAGCAATCCCTAAGGAAAGTTTTCTTTTCTGCCCTCCAGATAATTTGTGTGATCTGATATCTTCACTGCCTGATAAATCAACCTCTTGCAATATCCTATCAACCTTAAAAAGTTAATCAAATTAAACACATTAAATGATTTAGGTAAAAGACACAGGAAATGCTAATTATTGGGTGTGCAACTTCATTCTGTAGGTTTTCTTTGAGAAGTCGTAACTCATAAATCATCTGTTGAGCTTTAATCATATTTATACAGGTGGTAGAAAATCACATGATCTTTATTCGTCCATAACTTCAAATTTTTGTTCATTACTTCAAGAGTTAGATTGCTCTGAAATGGATCCTGAAAAGGGGCACATTTGATACAGCACACTCCATTACTTTTATCAGGAGATTTCTACTGCTGAAAATCCAGGATCCTCTGTGAAACATATAGAGGTTACTGCAACTGAAAGAATATGTCAATGGTGAATCAAGCATATCAAACAGGACTGGCAATTTCGTATTGAATGATGAGAAGCGACTGGGCTAACAAAAGAAATTTTCAAATGCAGATTTTGAAGCAGTCCTCGCCAAAGGCACGACACATACTTAAAAGGAACTTGCAGAGAGGTTGGAGTAACTTGACATGCCATCAGATGCTGATTGCACGTGCTTAGAAAAATCCAGAAACAAGAAGATGAATGCCTACGAGTTGATGGTAAACAAATGGATGCAGCAACAAGAATCGTCAATTGATAGCCAAGCAGAAGAAGAAGAAGAAGTCTTTTCTGTACATATCGTAAAGCCCGTTTTCCATTTAGCGACTTTCAGGCATCACATAATATGCAGCGACTGCCATGCCTCTTGAAATTGTTGCCTACAAGATGCATCATGTAACATTTTCTATTTAGTGACTTTTAGGCATTATCCAGACTCTTGTCTGATCTGATTGATCGAATCACTGCAAACAATTGTCGCTATCTCAAGGCGATGAAAAAGAGAATATCAATCACTCCCATTATGTTCATGCTTTGAATTTATTACTATATCATTTCAATTTAGTAAATAAATGATTCACCACCAAATTTTTAAAAGCTGTTTATTAATAAATTTTTGAGGGAAAACTCGCAAGAACCCGTGTTAGTGAACACCAGCTAGGGCAACCATTATTCTCCATCTGAATTGGCGAAGACCAATACATGTAGTACATACGGGCATGATCGTTGGAACTCGATGGGCGCAGTTGAGCATTTCACAAACTGCGAACCTCCTGGGGTTTTCCTGTGCAACAGTGTCAAGGGTATTCCATGAATGGCAGTTATGCCAAAAAACAACCTCCAACAAATACAACTCCGGACGAAACAGGGCCGTGGATGAACGAGCCCAATGGCAACTGGCACAAATCATCCATAGCAACAAGACGGGAACAGCCCAACAAACTGCACCGCAGTTCAATGAGGGACCATCCCAACCCATTTCGGAGCACACGGTGCCGTGCACCTTGCATCGAGCTGGGTTTAATAGCAGGCGGCCAGTACGGGTACCGTCGCTGTCACCGCAAAATAGGAAAGTGCACCTGCTATGGGCACACAGTCTTCGCCACTGGACCCGGATGAGTTGAAGAAGGTCGCCTGGTCCGATGAATTGCAGTTCCTACTTCATCATGTGGACGGCACACTACGCATCTGGCTCAGACAGCACGAGGCCATTGACCCATCCTGTCAGCAGACCACTATACAGGCAGGTGGAGGAGGAGTGCTGGTCGGGTGTCTTCTCTTGGGACACACTGGATCCTCTGATATCCGTAGACATATTCCTGAATGCGACACACTGCCTGAACATTGTTGCCGATCGGGTGCACCCGTTCATAATGACTGTGTTCCCTGGTGGTGACAGACAGTTTCAATAGGATAATGCTCCCTGTCACCATGCTCGAATGGTCTTGGACTGGTTCGAGGAACACGACGTGGACTTCCACCTGCTTCAGTGGCCAGCTTGGTCACCCGATCTAACCCGATCAAGCATTTATGGGATGAAGTGGAGAGAACTAGCCAACGCTTTCCCACACTACTGTCTAACCTGCACCAATTACGGGATGCTGTGATGTCAGCCTGGGCACCAATTACAGGATGCTATTCCTCCACAACGGTTTCAACACCTTGTTGAATCCATGCCAGCACGTATTCAGGTAGTTCTCACCACTAAAGGAGGCACAACATGCTATTAGCAGGGTGTCTCTAATAAATTGGTCGTTCAGTGTATAACTTGGTGACTCCTTTCATAACTTCAGGATAATTCTCTAATATTCTCTTTGCTTTTAGAAAATTATCCTTTTTGCTTTGATAAAGGATAGTCTCTATCCGAAGCATCAAAAATAAAAAAAAATACCAGGGTTTTTATGTCTCGTCCTTCTCTCCTATATCAGTCTTTAATTATACATGTAATGGACTGGATTTAATATCACTTGTAATGTTAATGCTCCTCTTTACAATTCTCATTGCTGCACCAATGACAGGATTATTAAATAATCATCTCTTGTTTAAATATGGCTAAGCAAAAATTCATGAAATTAAAGTTCATGAAACAACAAAACAGCAAGAAGGTTCTGCTGCGCATTTGTTGGGATATAAAGAGGGTTCTGTACCACGAGCTTCTCCCATCAGGACAGATATCATGGAAGACTGTTACGACAGCATCTGCAAAATCAGGCTATATACAATTGAGGAAAAATGGCTACCATGTGGTCCTAATGCACGATAATGCTCGTCTTCACATTGATTAAGTGGTGAAAATTTTGGTGGGAAGTCCTACGCCATCTGTTGTATTCTCTGGATATTGTTCTTTCAGACTATCACTTGTTCTGGTTGATGCAGAATCATGCGGCCAGTATTGATCATTGAAATGATCAAAAAGTGTGAAATTGAATCACCGACTTCATCAGGTTGAAGAATGAATTGTTTTTCTGCCGAGAAATCCAAATAGTTGCCTGAATGATGGGCAAAAGTTGTGGGAGCCAGCAGAAATTATTTGAACAGATAAGTAACACAATTTTCGAGAAATAAATAAAATTAAATGTGAAAGATCCAACTGAATTAAGTTGCATACCTAATACACAATATTCTAGCTATAAAATTTAAAAAAAAAGATAAAGGAAATATTAGACCTCTTGTTTTATTTGAGTGGATGGCATTCCTTTGATTTGTGCATAAAATTTAAGATGTTCTTTTGGTGTCAAATTATCAAACAAAACATTATGTTGAGGACAAAGGCCAGTCATTTGTCTCATTTTTGCCAGATCTTCATAATCTGAAATGTCCAAGTCATAAACAAGAGCTTGTCCTTTGTTCTGTGAGAGCAATCCTAAAAGAATATTGATGAGTGTTGTCTTCCCAGCACCATTGTGACCCAAAAGAGCAGTGATTTGGCCTTCATAAATTTCTAAATTAATATCTAATAGGGAAAACGAAAGAGGATTAAACACATGAAGAGTAGATAAATGATTATGAAAAAAATTCCTGTATGATTAAACATGAGTAAATTGCAGTCTTTATAATGAAAGTCCATCTAACCTATCTCTAACTGCGATTGGTTAGCCTTCTCACCGTGCGTATGATTACATTGTTACTTGGTTTCCTGAACAATCCACAACATAGATTGTTAAAAAAACACCCACAAAAATAAACTTTCAACGTTTTATGACGAACAAGATTAAAAATAATAATTTTGGGCACTTTAAAGAGCTCCCAAAAATTTTCTTTTCTATCCCCCATGATGCACCAGAAACATCGTCGGCCATTTTTTTTTTTGGCGAGCCTGATCTAATTGGAGTTCAGCAGTTTAAAAGTTGAACTATCTCAATATTATGTTTTATTAAATATGCATTTAGGGGCCATTAAAAAATATATGAATTGCATTTCTTTATAAAGTAAATAAAAGAACTAATTTCTCATATCGCTTGCAGCACAATGTCACGTTGTGATTAGGCTTCGACCAATCGCAGTTAGGGAGAGGATAGATAAAGTTTCACTATAAGTGATCTCTTTAAGAAGTTAGTAGTTAGTGATTCAAAATAATGTATGTTAGTGAGACATTTTTTTTTTAAAGTGCCTTTTCATATACACTACCTTGCCAAAAGTCATGTGACGTACTATGCACAAGTTTTTGATATGTTTCCGCAGGAATTTTTTGTCATTCCAACAAAAGTGCCTTCAACAGTTCAGTCACAGATTTCTCGTGCTCCGTTCCTGCATCCAATAGATGCTCAAATGTTCATGATTTTCACCGAAATGCACTGAAATGGGTGGATTTACAGTTTCGTGCACTCCCTCAAACACTTTTGCCTGCAAGGTGGCACCCAACAATTGTACCCCTCTTGAAGTCCAAAAGCTGCTTTTTTTTTGAGCCATTCCTACAGCATGCAAGCGACCTCAGTTGTGTAGAGTTGGAACGAAGGACAGCATTTAAATTGCAATGAAATGCTTCATTGAAAAAATGAAAAACGTTGAATAACTGTTATTAAATGCTTCATTGTTATGTAAAATAGAGGTGTCTCGTAACTTTTGGCAAGTTAGTGTAAGTAAAATAAAGGAAAATACTATACTTTTTTTTTTATTTTAAAATGTATACAGGGTGTTTCAACCATTAAGGTCAAAATTCTACATATGGCAGAGGATTGTAAACTGAATATTTTGAGATGGGGAACACCAATGGTCAGAAATGCATATTTCAGACAGCATGAGATCTTGAACAAGTTATATGTGTGAGGAACTTTCTTATAAGCTGCTTTTGTTTGCAGAGCAAGTAATTGCTTTTAATCATAAACAACTTACAACTAGTCTCAATACATAGTACTAAGATAAATAAGTTCAGAGACTGGCCTTCATGATGGATATGATGTATTGTTTTCACGGGTTATACACAACCACCCTCAAAGTACTCCCCTTCTGCAACTATGCACTTTTGCCAACATGAGTAGCCTACAGTTGCTGAAAACATTCCTGGTAGCCTTTCGAGGAGGTTGTCTTCAGGGTGGCCATTGCTGTTTCCTGAACTTCAGATGCACTCTTGAAATGGTATCCTTTGAGTTTGTTTTTCAGATAAAAGTCTCATGGAAGGAGATTGGGTGAGTAGGGAGGGTGTAGAAGAGTTGATGTTCCCATTTTGGCCAGTGCAGCCTGAACCATGAAAAACCGATGTGCATGGGCATTGTCATGTTGCAGTACCCAATCCTTGCTTTTCCAGAGTTCTGGGCATTTCCAGAAGATAGCATCACGGAGACGAGCCATCTGTATGTATCTCTCCTTGTTCACTGTCATCCCTTCTGTACGAACTCATGATGCACCATACCCTTCTGATGAAAGCGAACAAAAAAAAATACAGTTCATGATATGCATTGCTTGAAAAAACCCTGCACTGTGACGTTGCTTCCACCTTACCAGGTCTCATGTCATGCCACAGTCAAATAATTCCCCTTTCCTCCAAGCCTGATTAGCACAGTTTCCGAACTTATGATTGTAGTAGTACATGTATTACAACGCACATGATATTTTGCCATTTTCTTACAAATATCCCTGGGTATGTTATACAAGGAGACAAGCAATTTGGACCCTGACAAGCAGTATCACAAGTATCACACCAGACGCTACTGGGGTTTCATACAACAACAACTTGATGTGCTCCCATAGGAAAAAATCCAGAGAAGTGAGATCCAGTCATTGTGCTGGCCATGGGACACGACCTCCTCTTCCAATCCAATAATTAGAGAATCTGTTGTCCAGGGATTTATGGCCATCAGCATCCACGCGAACAGGCGCACCATCATGTTGCATCCAGATTCTCTCGCAGACAACAAAAAATAGTGTCCAACAACTCTGGCAGCACATTGCGAATGAACATCAAGTAACATGGTCCATTCAAACAATGTGGCAGAAGATCTTGTACAATTCCGGCTCACAAATTGATACAGAATTGTTACTGGTGACCAGACACCCTTGTGGCATGTAGATTGTTGACCCTCATATTCAAAATCTCTGGTGCCTAAAAAATGCATTTCCAACCACTAGTTCCTATTCTCAAAATACTCAGTTTATGGTCCTCTTTCTTTCTGTAGAATTTTGACCCTAAAGGTTTGAGAAACTCTGTATGTACATGGCATAATGCTACAATTTGAAGCAGCTCTTTTGTGTATTATTGAAAAGAATATGTTTTAATATTCTGTAATTTAAAAATCAAAGCGTTTATATGATCAAGAATACACGTACAAGAAAGTTTATAACAAACTTTTAAGATATTAAAAATAAAGATGTACCAAATAAAAATTATCAATAAAGACAAAGTATAAAAAATGTTTAATTATCTTATAATGTACAGTAAGTTATTGGGTCCTAAACTTAATTTTAAAGGATTGACAATAGATTGCGGAAGCAGCACCAGAAGGTGATGATGACGAAAGCCATCACATATGAAAGCCATGGCATTAGGCTATAATTTATCAGTACGTGTCAGTATAATCGTATGTGTCGTGTAAACGACAGATTTGTTTAGTGCATGTCGAGTTTTGTGCCAACGAAATGCAACGTGCAGGAAGTGTTAATTTTTGTTTCCATTTGAAGAAATCGGCAGCAGAAAGTCTATATTTGCTATAAGGAGTTATGGGGAGTATGCTCCATCGATTTCAACATGTGAGTACAGCAAAGCCGAATATCCATTGTACGAAAGTGATGCTCTGTATTTGGAGGGATCAGAAGGGAGTTGTCTATTCAGAGCTACTAAAACCATTACAGGGGAACATTACCTGCAACAACTCATGCAGCTGAACGGTGATTTGAAAACAAAACGACCGGAATACACCAGAAGACACGACAAGGTGATTTTCCAGCAGGACAACGCTCGGACCCATGTCTCTCAAACGATGAAGGAAACGCTAGAGCTGCTCGAATGGGATATTCTATCCTGCCCGCCTCATTCCCCAGACCTTGCTCCTTCTGATTACCACTTGTTTCGTTCCATGCAGAATCACCATTGTCACCAGCACTTCAGCTCCTTTGAAGATGTCCAAAACTAGATCGGTTCATGGACAGGCTCCAAATAAGAGTCATTCTTCAGCTGAGGAACCCGTCTTTTACTGGACAGATGAGAAAAGGTTGTAGCTAAGGATGGGCAATACTTTGATTAACAGGTACTTATCCCTTTATTCGTACCAAATGTTCATTGTTGCTGATAAAAACCTTAAAATAAGTTTAGGACCCATATGTCTTTGAATTTTCTCAACATTCTCTGCATATTAAAGATAAGGAAATTTACACTTATAAAAAATAATGTTCAAGATTTCCTCTATTTTTTATTTAAATGTAACCAACACTCCCTTATCATAAGCATTCCTGAATTTAAATCAAGTAACATAAAACTATTAACTGGTATATACTATCTGAAAGATACTTACTGTTTAATGCCATTGTATCTGCTTTCCCTTTCTCTTTGAAAACTTTTTCCAAACCTGAAATTCTAAAAAAAAAATAATAATTTAGATCCATTAAAGAGATACAACTTTACATTCAAAGTAATTTCAAAATAATATTAAACCATTCTATAATATATGCAAATAAATGATTAATTAAAAAAATTACAAGAGAAATATTCTATCTCAAACAAAATAAATCCTTATGTTTAAGAGATCATAATGATTCAATAAATTTTAAATTCAAATATTAATAGATAAGAAAATATACCAAGAAAATAAACAAACTTATTTCATACAGATTATATGTTGACTGTACATTTTAAAAATCAATATGTCTGACATTGTGTTCACATAATATCTTTAGGTTAGTCGATAGTTAAATGTGAATTTCTTTATAGAATTTATACACAGTGAGACAATTAATAAATGAGACTGGAGCAATTTAACAAATGCAAGACATATTTCTGGCAAAACTGTTTAAAATTTTTCAAAGTAGTTACCTTCTGAGGCTACAACTTATTACAGCATAATTTAAGTTTTATAGGCTGTGGCGCAATTCACAGGTCCAACGAAATTTACAGGGCCTATTAATCTCGTCGGCCTCAGCTTGGCAATGATGACATCATGCGCAGCTAACATTTTTGAATGGAGGGGCCTCCATTTCACTTATTTGCTGCCTGCTTCTTAAAAAAAAATTGTAACTTTTTCCTTAAAAACTTGTTGTTTTCTTTTTTTTTATGTTACATTCTTTCTGATTTTTTATTATCTCAATAGCGATATTTTTGGTGTCATTTGCCCTTTAAAGTCATCTGTCTTAACTCTTTCAAGTTCGCCTGTAACATTCTTTTTCATGTCCTCTATATTCTCAAATCTGTGTCCTTTCACCTTTGGGAAGAAGAAAAAGTCTGGTGGAGACCTATCCGGAGGATAGGGAGGATGATAAAGCTTCATAATTCCATTACAAGCTAAGAACTCCTTGACATGGACTACTGTGTGAGTTCTGGCATTATCATGCAGTAAGAGCCAACACCCTATTGCATGAAGTAGTGGCCGTACTCGATGGACTCTCTTAATCAGATGTGCAAAACCTCCCTGTAGTATTCCTTGTTGACTTTTTGTCCAGGTGGAACAAATTCCTTATGAATAATGCCAGTGCTGTCAAAGAAAGTGATGAGCATTACATTTGTTCTTCACTTTTCAAACTGGAATTTCTATTTTCGCAGGGATGTTGGGGAATGTCATTTCATGCTCTGTTGTTTTGTTTCCGGATCATATAGATAGCACCAGGTTTCATCCCCTGTCACAATTCAATCCAGAAACTGCGGGTTGCCATCTGTGACTTCGATGAACTCCGTGCAGCATCCACTCTGCTTCCTTTTTGCTCATCTGTTAAAAATGTGGCCCAAATCTTGTGTCAATATTAGGTGAATTGTTTCTCAGTTATTGTTTATGACTTCATCCATCATTTTCAGCTTCATTCGCCGATCACTTAATAAAAGTTCTCTCACCTTCTCGATAGTTTCCTGTGTTCAAACAGTTTTCGGACATCCTGTGTGTTCGTCTTCTTTAAGCTCTTCCCAGCCATCACGAAATCTAGCAAACCTTTCAAAAACACACGCACGAGAGTGCATCATCACCATACATTTGCTTTATCAACTTGTACATTTCCGTAGCAATTTTTCCAAGTTTAAAACAGAACTTAATGTTTGCCGTTTTTTTCCATGTTTAATATTGGAATGTCAACTAATGGCTGTGTGCAGTTAAACTATGGAAATACATGTATATAGGGACATGCAACTTGTACACATAGCAACAAGGATTGTTTATAGATTGAAAACACATCACTGTGGTCGCACATGCTTGAACACGTTCAAAGTAGCGCCAGTCTCATTTATTAATTCTTGAATCATGGTAAAAATTATATTAGGTAAAACAAACACAACATTAACCAAAATAATGCATAAATCAGATACATTCACCCAAAATTTCATACCTTTACCTGCAGAAAGCAGATTCACCCTGAAACTTTTAAAAAAAAAATTCTTATGTTGCGAGAGATGGATATTTCATCGTATCAAGAAATCTGTAAAATTTAATTACACACTGAAAAGGTTAATAACTTCTTATAATCTTCGATCTCATGCCAATTTTTATTCAATCAAATAGAACTGCACAACTTAAACAAATACTAAAATGCCCTTCTGTAGTTATAATGTTGTTATAAATTTTCTTCTTTTTATCTGAATTTTTTCACTGTTGCCTGTTTAGCTTCTGTGCTGTAATTCAGTTTTATTTGTTTATATAACTTATGCATCTTGGGATACTTATTTTGTTGTTATTGTTGCCTATTCAGGGTTCTCCCCAGGCCCTTTTTAACGGGCGCGCCGCCCGGCTGATTTTGGCGTCCGCCCGGCTGAAGAATACACAAAAAACTGCACAACACTGCATAATATTTTATTTGTTTTTTTGTTTTTAATTTTTGCCTGCCCGGTTATTTTAGCTTACCGCCCACCTGATAAATTTTCTGGGGAGATCACTGCCTATTATTATACATATCTATTTTGTTGTAGGCCTATTTGTTATTATATTTTAAAGTTGCTGTGTTTATATGTTTGTATTCAACTGTAATTTACAGTAGGTCTTCAATTTTAGCATAACATTTAAGTTTCTTTTATATATTTGATCTATATTTAATTTATTTTACTGCTTTTTTATATTATCCTGATTTATTTTGCATATTTTTCTATTGTTATTTATTTATTTTATTCAATTCCAATAGTGTTATCCTATCTTCTGTTATGTACACTATCTGGCCATTCTAATTCTTCACCAGACACCCCATATCAGTAAGCTAAACCGAACCCTGCACGACATCAGTAACGTGTAGGGCCACCTTTCGGCACAATGACCTCTGCAACCCTTCAAGAAGACTTTCCACCAATTTGTGATACGTCAGTGGGAATCTTGCTCCATTCATCCTTCAAATTGGTAAACAGCTCAGTGGTGTTCTTTGGTGGCATGGTCTGACTCGTGGTGTTCTTTGATGGGGAGGCCGTGGCCTGGTGGGCTTTCACTGAACACAACTGTGAAGTTAATCTACATCAGGCACGACTAGTTACTGGACGGGCGACCATCAGTTGATAATCAATCTTCACCCCCCCCCCCCCCCCGGCTGCTGCGACCATCATACAACAGTGTGAATCCAGGTCCATCCAGGGACCCAACTCGTCGGCCTCTGGCCATACAGGCCCTGGATGGACGTATTGGATCCCAATTTTATAAATAAATAAATAAATAAAATAAATAAAATTGGCATCTAATTCATCCCAAAGAACATTTATCAGGTTTGAGGTCTGGACTTTGGGCTGACCACTCAATTTTGCCCACACACATTTCCTCAAACCAAATGCTATTAACACCTGCAGTATGACAGGGAGCATTGCCATGCTGAAATAGTTATGGGCCATTATCAAAGTGTTCCCACAATGTTGGTAGCGCAGAATTGTCCAGAACTGTTTGGTAAGCTTCAGCATTCATGGTTCTGAGAACTAAAACAAGAGGATCAAGATCATACCGCGAAAAGCAGACCAGACCATGACGTCATCTCCTCCGAATTTCACTGTGGATACGACATAGTCCTGTAAATATCGCTTGCCAGACATTCGCAATTTAAATATTACATCCATCAAACCTGTATCTCACTTATAGGGTGTTTATGAATTCTGTGTACAAACTTTTAGGGGTGGTGGAGGACCTTATTTGAAACGCATTTTGCCAATAAAGTGGGGGTTGCAAATGAATCATTGATACATAAAAGAAAAAAAATTATACAACATGATACATACACTGAGTGGCCAAATTATTATGACCACCTGATAGTTTTAGGCAAATGAGCTTTTACGTCACAGCGTTGCCGTTAGAGAACTAGATAGCTATAAAAAAGGGAATGCAGGTGAGGTGAACCATCAGTTGCACTGTGTTTTTTGCAACGATATGGGCAAAAAACGTGATTTAACCGAGTTTGAACGCGGGATGATCGTCGGCGCGCGCAGTGTCGGAACTTGTGAAGTGTTAAAGAGCAGCAGTTATTAATGTTTACAGAGAGTGGATTACCAAGCAAAATACCGGCTCTCAACGTCAAGCATGTGGTCGTCACAGGCTCCTCAATGCTCGAGCTGAAAGGAGATTGGCCAGAGTTGTCCAGGGCACCAGAAGAGCAACAGTGCGTCAAATAGCGGCAAATCTTAATCAAGGACAAACTGTGACCGCCTCTGAACGAACTGTTCGCCGCTCATTACACCGTTTAGGCTATGGAAGCCGACGACCAGTTTGAAAGCCTCTACTGTCAGCCTACAACAAGAGCAGACGTCTCCAGTTTGCCAAGGAGCACAAGGATTGGACAGTAGATGACTGGAAAAGGGTCAAGTGGTCCGATGAGTCACGATTTCAAATGCATCATGCAGATGGCAGGGTTAGAATATGGAGAAAACAACACGAAAGTATGGACCCCACCTGTATGGCCACAACATTTCAAGCTGGTGGTGGCAGTATTATGGTTTGGTGGATGTTTTCTTGACATTGTTTGGGTCCTTTGATTCCTCTGCACGGACGTGTGCGTGCCCAAGTTTATTTAAGTATTGTCGCAGATCAAGTACATCCCGTTATGTTAATGGTGTACTCTGACAGGGATGGATACTTCCAGCAGGACACTGCTCCTTGTCATAAGGCTGGCATCGTCTTCAGATGGTTCGAAGAACATGCCGGAGAGTTTATCTTGCTTCGTTGGCCTGCACAATTGCCAGATCTCAATCCCATTGTGAATTTGTGGGATGAGATCGAATGGGCCATCAGGCAGCGGGATCTAGCACCATCAAATCTGCAGGAATTCGAAGTTGCAGTTCTTCGGAGTTGGTCTCAAATTCCTCCTACAACCTACCAACATCTCATAGAATCCATGCCCCGAAGAATGCAAGCAGTATAAGAGCGAAAGGTGGCCCAACACTGTATTAAGGGGGTGGTCATAATAATTTGGCCACTCAGTGTACAAAGGCTGTCTGAGATATTGATATAAAATGGTCACTTGTTTAGCAAATTAAGAGAGAGTAATATCGATGCATAGAAGTCAGTTTTACCAGATACCCCAGCAGGTCCTGTGTTAATATTAGTTTTCATTGTTTATTAAGAATGGTCACTTAACAAATTGAATACATTGTGGTAATAATAATAATAATAATAATAATAATAATAATAATAATAATAATAATAACAATAATAATAATAATAATGAGTAATAATAATTTATATAATAACAAAGGTAATTAATCTAACCTAAACTAAAAATTAAAATTAGAATTGAACATATAAATTTCTTTTGTTTTATTTTCAGTATTTACCTGATAGCTGGTTTTCCCTGATTTTGCAAAGGAGCACCAGACTGAGAACTTTCAATGTCTTCAGCAGCATTATTACATGATGGTGAAGAATCCGAAACTTTTTTTGAACGCCAGAAAGATGGAAGAAAACAAAACCAAGGGACTCGTTTACGACCATATTCACCTATAATTAATAAAAAGGACTGTTTTAGTATAATTTAGGTTCTGATGACTTTACTCTTTTTAGAAATTCCCACTTTTTTTCTTAGGAACTGTTTCTTTTTCAGATTTTTTTTTCTTAGGGTGTGGAGTGAAATGGGCAATTTGGCAACCCTGGAAATAGCAATTTATGTGAGGAAAAAGAAAACAAGATCTTTAGCATTTATCCTGGTAATGTGCTCAGTCGAGATGGAGTTATGCATCGGTGAACAACATGTATTTATTTTGAAGCAAAAACAATGACACTTAGGTACATGTCTGTGAAGCATGCATTTCGTGCTCATTTTAATCACGCACATAATAATCCAGTTCCTTCTCGTGCTATCAAAAGTGTGGGTAAATAATATTGAGAAAGATAATACTGTGAGGAAGATGTGATGTCGAAGTTTACTTTGAATGTTTGCGATAGAAAATAGGAAACACCTTCATGATGTCATTTTAATTAATTGGACATTCTGTGCCCTGAAATGTATGATATGTGCACAATGTTTCTAAGCATTCATCACAAATTGTAAGTACTGTGCTTTCATTTTGTATTTGTTACATGTTACTGTGAAGAAATTTTTATCTCTGGTGGCATTTTTAAATTCGCCTATTTCACTGCTGCACCATGTAGTTAATTTCAACTGCGTAATTTAAAACAATGATAAGCAAGGGTTATACATCACTAGTGAGCAAGCAACATATTTTCAAACATTATATTTAACGTTAAAAAAAAAAGTAAACAAATGGCCATCCTATATCACTTTTCCAAAATTACTATAGTATTTTAAAGACATTCCCTATTGTTGTCGTACTAATAGCAGCAACAGATAGACATAAAACTTCTGTTTACACCTGAGTATCTTTTGAATCTTATTAAAAAAATTTATCAAAAAGGGAAAACTTCTAATCCACAAGAAATGAAATTGAAATATACCGAATATATATTTTGGGTACCAGGTACCCATCTTCAGTGAAAAGACAAATGTGAAGAGGAAAGAGAAGGTAAAACTTTAAAGCTAGAGTAAAAGAAGGTAATTTTCTTTTTTCTCTTCACCTTTGTCTTTCTGCTGAAAATGGGTACCTGGTATCCGAAATATGTATCTGGTATTTCACTTCATTCCTTATAGATTAGAGTTTTCCCTTTTTGGTTGTTCCATTCCATAGTATTTGCTTATTTTACGTAAAGAGTTTTATGACGATGTATTGCCATTACCAGTGTTTTTAATAATAAAGAACAATTTCTATATCACAAAAAGAATTAGAATAAAAAATATCGCAAGGATGTTAAAGGATTTTTTATGATAAATATGTTTGAATATTCATGAACAGACTATTCATTACCTTTGAAGGAGGAAACTATCAGTTAATTAAAACTAAGGGAGGGGGGGAGTACTGAAACATTTTTTTAGCTTTAAGATAATCATAACAGAAGTTTGATGCCATTTGATGTCATAAAGGCAGAAAACATCAAATGGCAGAAAAGGGTAAGACAGAGGACTTTAAAGAATGCATTCAAAATTAGTATGAATGCTGCAATAAATGTCAGCCTCAGAAAGTATTAAACAGTTTTGCCAGATATACACTGAATGATCAATTTATTAGAGGACACCCCACTAATAGCATCTTGGGCCTCCTTTAGCAGCGAGAACCACCTGAATACGTGCTGGCATGGATTCAACAAGGTGTTGAAACCATTGCGGAGGAATAGCATCCCGTAATTGGTGCCCAGGCTGACATCACAGCGTCTCGTAATTGATGCAGGTTGGATGGTAGTGTGGAAAGGCATCGGATGGTTCTCTTCACTTCATCCCATAAATGCTCGATTGGGTTGAGATCAGGCGACCGAGCTGGCCACTGAAGCAGGTAGAAGTCTGCGTCATGTTCCTCGAACCAGTCCAAGACCATTCGAGCACGGTGACAGGGAGCATTGTCCTGCTGAAAATGTCCGTCACCACCAGGGAACATAGTCATCATGAACAGGTGCACCTAATCGGCAACAATGTTCAGGTAGTGGGTCGCATTCAGGGATGTGTCTACGGATATCAGAGGATCCAGTGTGTCCCAAGAGAAGACATCCCAGACCAGCACTCCTCCTCCACCCGCCTGTACGGTTGTCTGCTGACAGGATGGGTCCATGGCCTCGTGCTGTCTGCACCAGATGTGCAGTCTGCCGTCCGCATGATAAAGTAGGAACCGCGATTCGTCGGACCAGGTGACCTTCTTCCACTCATCCATGCCAAGTGGCGCACGTTCCTATTTTGCGGTGACAGCGACGGTACCCATACTGGCCGCCTGTTGTTAAACCCAGCTCGGTGCAAGGTGCGCCGCACAGTTTTCCTCGGAATGGGTTGGGATGCTCCCTCATTGAACTGTGCAGCAATTTGTTGGGCTGTTCCCGTCCTGTTGCTGTGGATGATTCGCGCCAGTCGCCGTTGGCCTCGTTCATCCACGGCCCTGTTTCGTCCGGAGTTGTGTTTGTTGGAGGTTGTTTTTAGGCATAACTGCCATTCACAGAATACCCTTGACACTGTTGCACGGGAAAACCCGAGGAGGTTCGCAGTTTGCGAAATGCTTAACTGCGCCCGTCGAGCTCCAATGATCATGCCTCGTTCAAAGTCGGTCAAATCCTTGGATTTACCCATATTCAGTCCACTTCTGCTGCTGACTGCAATTTGTGATCCAATGCATCCCTTTTATACCCCACTTTGGCCTTTTCCATTGTTTGGGTGTCACTGGGAGGCCGATCCATTTTCCGTAAGAGTTGTCTCTAATAAATTGGTCATTCAGTGTATGTCTTGTATTTTTAATTAATTATCTCCTTCTTTAAATGACGTAAATAATCAAAATAATAAAATAAAAAAATAACCAATGCGAGTTTCGATGAACCTGGATGATGAAGCTGGATGAAGCTTGAAGAATTAAGGAAACTGGATACGCTTAGAGAGAGACGATACAGGATGAACTTGGAGAACAGACAAAATCATCCTTAATTCTTTGAGTTTCATCCAGCTTCATCACCAGTTTCATCAGGACTTGCATTGGCGACTTTTTTTTTTATTTTATTATTTTGATTATTTATGTCATTTAAAACAAGAGATTCACCTATTTAATTAAAAGATTACATACCACTCCTTCTCTTATATAATGTCTTGTATTTGTTAAATCGGTTCAGTCTCTTGTATACTTGAAACAAGCCAGAAACTGTGGACACTAGAATAAAGA
>JAHWFO010068719.1:11299762-11326030 GCA_023313115.1 Rhysida immarginata | reverse complement strand
AATCCAAAGCACTGAAGGATTGATATTATTAACATAAACAGCTAAGTAGTAAAGTGCACTTATTATTGTTGTTATCAGGCTGCAAACTGTACCTGCAACCTGTAAGCAATCCAAATTCCAGAACATGAAACAACATTTAAATAAAATTGAACAACTTAAAAAAAAAAAAAAAAAAGTTTTACCTTTGCTTTATTAAAGAATGGAGTAATCATAAATGCCAAAGTGATAATAGAGAGTCCATATAAAACCAAACAACAGAAGATAAGAAAGATATTGGCTAGTTTTAGAAGATTGGATAAATAGAATAAAATGCTTATTAATATTGCCAGTAAGAGGACATAAGCACCATAAACCAACAGCCAAGAGATCCTTTGTAGAAAAACAAAATTGCAAATTAAAGGATTCAATTATAATGTTATACTTACTATACAATATTAAATAAAATACAAAACAAAAACCAACTAAGAGAAACTATCATTAAGCTATTCAAGCATGAAATTTTATCAATTCTCACAAAGTTGCTAAATTAACTCAGGGCAAGTATAACAAACAAAGGTATTTTATCTGAAAAATAGAACTTACCAATAAACACTACTAGCAAGGCCCATGATCTTCATCGATTCTTGAATCCTTTTTTCTTTCTCACTCACAATTTCTATAACAACATATGTGACAAAAGGTGAAAAAGCAATGACCATATACATGGGTAGATAGGATCGCATCATTTCATTTCCAGTGGTAGCCTTGGCTTTCGGAAAAATTTCTAAATAAATTTTTGGAAATGGATTCAAACTGTTTGTAAAATTCTAGAAGTAATTAAAGAAAAGGGAAAGATTTGAACAAGAAAGTTAACTATTATTTGACATTTTCAACTTAAGACTAGAAAATTAACTTTAGAATTAAATACTGTAATACTCCTTACAAATTTTCTTCAATTACTAACAATCCAAACAACAAATACCCCCATCAAGCTTTTGGATTGTATGGACAAAAGGCTCGTGTCCAAATGTGACACACAAAGCCCCAATACTAAATAAATAGAGTTTTTAGATACTCTAATAATAGGTATGTAGTTAAAGTGATTTCATAAAATGGTGAATAATTAACATCTGCGAATTATCTAGTAAAAAGAACATCTACTCAATGCTACAGTAACTTTCTCTTTATTGTTTTTAAACAAAGGTTTATTTCAATAAGTCTAGTATTTCATTCATTTGTTGACCAGATTATGATAAAAATAAAACCATCATATCTCTAAGCTGCAACGTCCTTTTTCAAAGAACCCCCTCCTCCCACCCAAAGAGAAAAAAACAAAAACAAACAAAAGTATCAGTGAACTTACCTTTCCCGTATTCTGCACCAATGGTGGTTGCAACATTACAATTCTGGCCTAATAGGCCAACATGGGGAACAAACTCTTCTTCCCCTTGAAAAAAAAATGGAGGAGGAGGAATCAGGAGAAACCTTGCACGAGCCAGACTTATAATCAAGTCTAAATGGGGCCTAATGTGGGTCAATACAAGCGCAATATTCACTAAGTGATTCAAATTATAGACAGCTACTCATTACGCTTACTTCTACCTTCAAAAAACAATTGATCCTTGATCCTTTGAGGAAGTTGGAAAGAAAAATTCTCAGAATAGGACTACATGCCCTACAATCGTCTCCTGTTAACTCAGAATCCAACCTCCTTCCCCCTAAACTAAGATGGGAAGCTACCTCAATTTCCTTTATATACTCTTTCCTACAATCTTCCTTGATCTTCTCAGATAATATATCCCTAATCCTAGCCTAATAATCCAACATGAAGAACAAACTCTCCTCCCCTGAAAACTGTAAAAATATTCTAAAATCACAAAAAGTTACATATAAATCTACTGGAGAAGTTTGAATGTTTCCATACTCTTCTCAACTACTTAAACATACTAAAAGATGACAACTCTATCACTGAATACTGTCACTATACCATCAATAAATAAAACTACACTCCTCCAAATATAATAAAACATAACTGCAGATATCCTTCAAAATGATTATAGTGACTACCACTACAAGACTCAAATATTGGTGGTACGGGGATCTTTGCAAAAAATTTATTTATATCACACAAAGTGTCCCCTGCCATAATTCCTTTAATTTGGAGCTTTTGGCCATACACAAAGCTTTAGCTTAATAAATAAACCTCCTGGAAAATATTTGATTTTATCGAACTGTAAAAGTGTTCTTCTTTCCATTAAATCAGCCATCCGAAAAAAAAAAACATTTGGTTCCATAAAGGTTTATTAGGATATATCCTTTCCATAGTAATTATGCTAACATACAAAATTATTTAATAAAATTGATGTGGATCCCCAGCCACAGAAGTATAAAGTGAAATGGAATAGCTGATGAACTCGCAAAATGGGCCAGAACATCAAAAAGCTATCAGAACAACTCTCCTAGATTTGCACACTTTTTATATCAAGAAAAGAAGCGTGTAACTTTGGAATATGGAGTGGAAAAAAGACAACTGTGGTCAGCATTATAAAAAATATTTCTAATCCCTATCAAATTTAGAGTGCCTTTCACCTAACTGGCTATCATTTCAAGGAAAAAACGATACTTTTTAGACTTCGGAGGGGGGTACCTTCAGCTGAGATCCTTCCTCCACCATTAAAATGTCGCACCATCAAACAAATGTGTACATTTGTGGGAAACTGAAACATATAATTATCAAATGTGAAAATCTCAATCTACAGAGAGAGAGAGAGAGAGAGAGAGAGAGAGAGAGAGAGCACAAATGAGAAAGGTGCTAGACAAACACAAAATTCCTTTTAATCTGGGAAATATTCTTTTTTTTTTGTAAAAGAAAAAAGAAAGACAATTAATAGTTAAAAATTTATTAAGTTTCATGGAAGATATTCAAGGCCCACTTTCTCCTAAGTAACCAATGAGGTGACATCACATAAAACAATGTAATCAGCTAGTCCCCTGTATGGATTAGGGCAGAGAAGAAGAAGAAGGCTTTTAAGGGGTCATTCACAAAATATGTTCGCCAAAATGACAAAATTTTAATCCCCCCCTCCCCTTTGTAACACTTTGTAAATTTTCTTATACCCCCTCCCTAAATGAACGTACGTAATGTACTCGAATACCCCCCTTAAAGGAAGAAATTTTTCACATAAAAAGGAGCCATATTCACGTGCATAAGCAGAGGCATTTTTTTAATAACCAATTTATTATGACCATCTCCTCGGTATTTTGTGGGTCACCTTTCTCTCAATACTGTGTCGATTCATCTTGTCATGGATCGAGATGTTGATAGGTGTTTTGTTGAATTAGAGACCAGGCTTGATGAATAACACTTTCCATTTATTTCAGATTTGATGGGTCCAACTGTCTGATGGCTTTTTCAACTTCATCTCACAAATGCTCAATGGGAGTGAGATCTGGAGATTATAGGGGATGGAGCACCTAGGCAGAGTAAACTCTCCATGTTCCTGAAACCAATCCTATACAATATGAGCACTATGACAGAATGTATTATCTTGTTGAAAGTACCCATCTTCAATGGAAAAAACCATCAATATGACAGGCTGAACTCTGTGTCAGTGATGCTTAGATGTGTAGTGCAATTCAGATGTTATTAAACACAAATTACAAGGTGCAAAGCATGCTAGAAAAACATACCCCAAGCCATAACGCTGCTTCCATCAACTTTAACGGTTGTAGTAATGCATTTGGGCTTAATATTTTCATATTATTTCCACCAAATTCTCACTCAGTTATCAGCATGGTGCACCACATACAAGGGAGAATCGGATAATAACGGGTATTTGCGTTTCATAAATTCAGACATTCAGAGCGACCAAATTTTATTTTGGAAATTTTATTTATTGACTCTATTTTCAACATAATCGTTGCATTGGTTTATATGCGATCCCAACGTCTAATCAGTGTCAAAAAGTTTGTTCGGCTAATTGCGAATCCACCTTCGGACAGTCGTTTCATGTCGCATCGGTGCTTCTGCTTTGATTATCTTGCCTTTGGGAAGAAAATTACACAGGTTAATGCTATGCCTATCCCAAACAGTTGTACCTTATCAGCACTTTTCTCAGCCTTCAATTATTTTTCTCACCAGTGATGATGTGTATTTGTGCACCATGCTTTCTTTTTGGGATTCAGGCTGGTTATGGGAAATCCTGCAAAATTATCCTTACAGCACCGACTTCCATGTGAGTAACATTTGTTTGGTCTGCTAAAGAAGTTCCTTAGAGGTCAGGCTCACCATGAAATGAAAACGACTGTTCGAAGATTGGTTCGCAAAAACCATACGAATATCTTGAAATGGGTATACAAAAAAACTTCTTGCACGTTGGGAATGCTGCATAAACAAATACGGACCAAACGTGGGAATAAATAAATTTTCCAAAATACAATTTGATTTGCTCTGAGTATTTGAAATTAATTTGTGAAATGCAAACTCTCGTTACTTTCCAATTCTCTCTCGCAACTTGTTTCCTATTATCAATTGTCCAATCCTTATGCGAAATGGAGACATTTTCTGTTGTTGCCTGCAGACAACAAAGGTGTGTGAACAGGCCTTCAGTTTCTATATCTCATACGATGAACAGTGGGTTCAAAGATCTTTTAAGAGGTCCTTTGATATAGATGTGAGGTAATTATAATTTGCTGCAATGTTGTCCTTCAGTTGTCCTTTAGAATTTTGGAGTGTCTCCGTTCTGCTTGAGTATTTACTATTCCACCACAAGTTGCAGATTCGTTTTTTTGGCTGACAGTCTGGTCTTTCAACACTTAACAACAGCTGCTTTTGAATTTTTCACGAATGAGGGTTTTGATATTATTCGCTCCATGGCTCTGAGCTCCTACAATCATCCCACTTCAATGTCTGCCAAATCGCATTGTTTAATCATAGCTATACACAAAGCAATCAATTCTATTAATGCCGTAAGCACTAAGCTTTCCTTTTTTATACCAATCTTGACTTCTAGTGACAACAGCGTGATCAGGTGAACCGGTCATAACAAAGTAGCCATTCAGTGTTCATACATGGACAACCCCCTCCCTCCTCCTTATTTTACTTTTGTCACAGTTTCGAAATTTCCCCTCCCCCTTCAAGCGAACATATTTTATGAATGATCCCTTAAGAGATATTATTTTTTTTCTAAAAATCAAGACAAGGATATGGCATTCAGAACAGTAAACGAAAAGCAATAAATCTGACATGTAAGGATTCTCCTCATTTAGATGAATAATTTTTGTAAGTAAATTATTTGGATCTGAGAGCCATTTTGGAATTAAGGTTTTTAATGTGACTCCCCCTCTCCCTCCCAAACTGAAATTTTTTTTTTCATGATTCATAAAGATACAGTCAACTTTACATAACTAAGAGCTTCTGATAAAAGCTAATCACAGCATGGCACAAGATATGATTTTGCAAAAAGCTATAAACAATCTACAACAGCAAATTACAACATTTTTTCAAAAATTAATACCATATACACTCATGTATGAGATGAGAAATTTATTCCCAAAAATGGGCTCAAAAATCCAATTCGTCTTATACATTTGGTAATGAAAATTTAAAGAACAAAATGGGTGCCATAGAGTATAAACAGTGGAGAAAACATCTAGGCCATTTTCATGCATTTGTCAGGGTATGAGGCTTTTTCTGGGAAAATGATGTTTAAAAATCCATTTACATTTTTATTTGGTTTTCAATGTATAAATTTGTGGCAATTTTGTCAATAAAGTTTTTAAAATTTCGACATCAGTCTAGAAGTGATTTTAGTCTTCGGCTTATACTTGGAGCAATCCAGTTTTTGCCTTTTATCTTATACATGAGTATATACGGTATTTTATTTTAAATATTTCTCTTACATGTAGTTATAAAATTATAGTTTAACCTTTGTGGTCCTCCACTAAACTGGCTTATAGAATTTCTTTATAATCGCTCATATTTCTTAAGTATTCAAAATGTCTCCTCATCATTACTGATACGCAATATCGGTGTTCCGCAGAGCTCTATCCTCTCCCCATTGCTCTTTAACCTTTTCATCATTGATTCAGCCGTAATACAACTTCACCAAACTTAATCCTATACGCGGATGACACAATTCTGTTATTTGCTGACTCCAATACTACCAATCTAACCAACGCTATTAACCAAACCTTATCCACCCTAAATCATTGGAACTCAGTCAATCTGCTTACCCTTAACCTCAATAAAACAAAATACATGTTATTCTTTCAGTGCAATAAATTAAATGTTCCCACTGAATTACCCATTTATTATAACTCACACTCATTATCGGTCACAGATACATTTAAATACTTAGGCATACAGTTAACGCATGATCTCTCTTGGGATCTACACATCAATACCCTACTAGCTAAACTTAACAAAAGACAAGGAATGATCTCACATTTACACTTTCTTCCACCCTATATCCTAATCCTCCTCTATAATTCTCTGATACACTCGGCGCTGTGCTATGGGATTCAATTTTGGGGCTCCACTACAAATGCAAATCTCCTACGCCTTTTCTGTTTACAAAAATGGTCCTAAGAACTTTACTTAACATCAGATTACCCAATTCCGTTTCACATCATTTTAGTCGACTAGGCATCTCAACTATTTACCAAATCTATATTATTCAACTATGCTCATTCATCTACAAAATTAATAATCATCATCTAATTCTTATTACACCTTTAGAAATAGCTCACCTGCAAAACATACACCCCTACTCTACCCAACTAACAAACTTAGTTAGACTCCCATTTACTAGGAGTAATTACCAACAATGTTGCATCTCATCAAATTTTGTGCATCTACTCCTCTGAAATGGCTAAATTTTAAAATGAATAAGTTTTGAATAATTGATAAGAGATAATAGGTTAATTTAGGCAATAAGGTGTTTATTTTACAAAATAATTAAAAATTTGACACTGCAAAATTAGACATAGAAGTATGGAAGAAGAATTAATTGTAGGTCATAGTGGGAGTGCAAATGTACCATTCCACCATTTATTTATTTTTTATTTTTTCTTCTTAAATTCATTTTGATATGTAAGGGAGTGTGCAATACATTTTATAAATAAGATAATTCTTAATGAAAAACGAGAATTTAAAAAAAGAATTACAGTACCATATTTATCCACTTTTAATTATTTTATATAAATTGTGTAACTTTTGGGATGATATTTATCTTATCATATAAAACTTAAATACTGAAATTTAGAATACAATTTGCCAACTAGACCAAATAAAATTTGATTTATGTGTTTTCTCCAAAGCATGTGACTCAGCATTACAGCTGCAAATCAGTGTTGCCAGATCAGTGGATTTTCCCCGAGATTTAGTGGATTTTCCACTAAAATCCACTAAATATTACATTAGAACAATAGAACAAATGGATTTTTAGTTCGATTTTAGTGCGAAAAATTTTTTTGAGCTGGCAATGCTGCTGCAAATATGTTGAGACACTCGCACTATGGCAGCAAATTCTTCTCAGGCTTGCTCACCACACTTAGACACAGGCTTTTTCCTGCTTGCATACATGAAAATCAGCTTTTTATGCTGGTCCTTGCCAAACAACAGGAGATAATAAACTACAGGGCAGCTTAGAACTATGCTATAATATTACAGAATAAAATTAAAATAACTTCGTTCTTCATTATTTCACAAGTTGTATCAAAATAACTTAAATCTTATAGAGGGTGGGCACAAAGCCTTGTCAATATTTCAAAAATTCACCAATAAAAAAATGTTAACCTTAGAATTATATGGATTGCAGAAAATTATAAACTCAATTTTTTTTTTCTGGATAATTTACACAATTTCCACGTATGCACCACTAGTTGCCTGTAAAACATCTAAGTGGTACTCGATTTCCATCCATGTTTTCTCTAATATGCAAAATTGAGTACCACTTAGAAGTTTTATGAGCAACTAGAGGTGCGTTCCTTCAAGTCCTTAATGCTCTGTATAAGTTTGTGGTACACAACATCTTTCAGGAGGCCACAAAGAAAAATATCAAGCAGCCTAATGTCAGGCGATCTTGGTGGCCAGAGCAGCGGTCTGCCATGCCCAATACATCTCATGGGAAACTGTTGATTTAGGTATTCTTACACTTCTAATCCCCTTTGTGGAGGCACACCATCTTGCTGAAACAAAACCTGTGGCTATCGGCTTTGAAGTTGAGGTAAAGCAAAATTCTAAAGCAAATCCAGATAGCTATTTACATTAACTGTAGTCTCACAGAAGAAAAAAAGATTCCAATAATCCTATCATGTAAGAGTGCACACAATGCATTAACTTTCAAGTTATCCCAAATGTGTTCACGTATAGCATGAAGATTTTTGGAACCCCATGCTCTCACATTATGCCTATTAACTTTGCCTAAAACTTGAAATGTTGCGTCATCCAAGAATGCTATGTTTTTTAGAAAATCATTGTCTGCATCAATACAGTGTAACATGTTTATCACAAAAGCATGAGTATTATTGGGTTTAATAACATGCACAACTTAAACTTTGTATGCATACAAATGCAAACGTTTATGAAGAATCTTCCTGACGGTTGAACAAGGCATTTCGTTTTCTCTCAGATCACATAGGGTGGCATGTAAAAATCATTCCATACTGTATCAAATGAAATTTGGAGAAGAGAAGAGATAAATAACAATTTTCGAAAAAGTTCAAACATTTACCTTGATAATTGTACTATCCACTAAAGCTTGTATCTGAACCAATCCACTAGTATAATATTTGTTAGCAGGGCATAGTGGAACTTCCACCCCTCTGCAATCCACTATAAAAAACAGTTTAAAAATCAAAATACTGCTAATGTTGTCAATAAAAATAATACAAATCCAGTCATTTACTGAGAGAAATAAAATTGAAATAACTATTTATTTTAAGTTAAAATTTATGCAAGGAAAGAAGAGAAAAATAAGCTAGGTAAGCTCATAAAATAAAAATCATTACTAACAAATAGCAGCATGTATCAATAAATTGCACCGTAGGGAAATCTTTGATCCTTATCTTAATAAATTCTTAAATTAATCTTTAAAATTAATAAATTCTGGGAATATGAGGGGTAGTCATAAAGTTATTACAATTTGAACCCCAGCTCTGCCACAATGCACATGGTTTCATGTGCGGAATATGCTGGCGCGTTGTCATTCAGAAGCCTAACCCCTTTGGGCACCTTCCCTCACCGCTTTGACTTGATGGCCACCCGTAACTTCTGCAGAAGGTCCCGGTAGTATGTTCTGTGATTGTCTGGCTTTTCCTTCGCAATTTCTGGCACATCACAGATAGAGGGACGTCTGTTTTCAAGGTTCATCTTCCACGCTTATCTGGCCACACTGGAAACGTTGAAACCACATGGCAACTGTCTCGTATGATGGGCATTGTCACCATAAATGGCCACTAACTCCTCATGGATTTGTTTGGCACTGCTCCCCTTCAAATGCAGAAACCTTATCACGGCATGCACCTCCAATTTTCAGATGGGCTGTGCCATGCTTTCGACCCTCTGGTGCCATTTAGCTACATAGTACCAAACACTGCTTTGTATCCTTCCCAGTGGCACCAGACATTTTCAAAAGCGATCATTCTTCTCTGTTGATTGTAATGACCACCCCTTGTATATTCATTTTCGGGGATGTTTCTGGGGATGTCATTTTTGGGTATTCACTCTGGGGACAAAGCAGGCGATCTGAGGATCATTCCTGAGGGATGTCTAGTCACCCTATACATACACATTGTGTACAAAACAAAGGAAAATTCATTAGTTGAGCTCAAGGCACACATGCATCATTATAGCATTTCAACTTATAACACCACGTTTGGAATGAAGTGGATTATCTGCTAGAAAGTGTAATGAAGGGAGCACACATGGGAGGTGTGATAAAATTTGGAAAGAAAAAAAAAAAATCTCACCTTCCAAGCGTTACACAAATTAATTATTTACATGTTTTAAACTAGCAAATAATCACATTTCAAGTGAATTTCATGGATTATGATATTGGCATTGCACAAAGATGTTATAGTTTAACCCGGTTAACATGAATCATCAGGGAACCGGACAAAAAATTAGTGTTATCCGGGTTTTATGTTAAGTGATTTTGGCATGACTCCCGAATTCAACTTCCAGTTTCGAAAGCAAAATGTATAAAAAACATAGACATGGAATGGTTTGGTACAAATCTATTTATTAAAAAAATATCAATAAAATTGGTAAAGACTTTACAACAAATTGCTTTGCTGTGTTGTAAAGTCTCTACCAATTTTATCGATAAAAACAGCACTATGGACCCCTTACGCAACAAAAAAATATCAGCAATCACTTTTTAAAAAAATTTGAAATTTTTGTCCGCGTCCTTTTATTCATTACATGATTATCAATTAAATTTTCTATAGGAAACATATTCTTAAAGACGTCGTCACTTACATGATTCACCACTTCCAAAAAATCACCGAAATATGCGGATTTCCACTGGCGTGCATACTTTTTGCCACATTTTGCTGTTTTTCCATCCAAAAATCACCGAAATGTGGGGATTTCCAGCATTCTTCATGTCAGAAGAAGGAGCACATTTCTGTTCATAATTGCTGTCTTCTTCTTTGTCACTGTAGACATATCAGCTCAAACAGATATCCACTAGGTCTCATCCATTATACACATGTACAGTAAGTGACTAATCAGTACACTTTTGGGCAGCAGTGTCCAATGGCTTAGAGGCAGATTCTCTGCTTAGAGGAAAATGAAAAGTGGCTATTATAGGCGGAGTGGGTATTAAGTACAGAGTTGCCTGTTGAAACTTTATTTTGGTTGGAAATTAGAGAAAAATAATGCCAAATTTAATGAAAAATAGTTTAGATTTGAAAATTTGAAAAAAAAAATTGTTTGTGCTAAGCGGTTTTGTATAAAATTTATGTCCGTGTTAACAGGTGAAATTTGCACTACTTAATGCTTCTGGGGATGGGACCAAGGGTTTTGATTCTGTTAACTGGGAGTTCATGATTACCGAGTTCGTGTTAACCGGGTTATATTATATTAAACTAAGAACATACTGTACGTTGGTTTCTTAATTAAGATAGGGAAAGTTTTGCATTTGACCAAACTTCAACTTACAAGGATTTCCAATGACAGTAGCAAGATTTGGCAATTGCTCTTGAGGGGCATATAAAACATAAGAAAAGTTTTCCAGTGAAGTTGATGAAAACATTATACCACTTGAGAATAAAGTGTTATTATGGTATGCTTGTAGCATTGTCTCCTCATCATGGAAATAAATAAAATTTAAGTCTTGGAAATCTCTTACTAATTTCTGCATTTCTTGGGTAAAGAGTTGGGCAGATATGTCATCTGGAACAATGGCTATTGAGTTGGGTATTTGAGAAGCTGTTATGTTTCCCACAGGCTGAGTATGATTTATGGCATCAAGGTTTTGCTCAGGAACAAACCTTTTGATAATAACTAATATAGCAACAAAATATAGAGGCATTGCAATTTCCTAAAAGAATAAAACAAAATGAAATGAAATATATTAAATGCTCATTTCTAACATTATGAAGACTTGAGTGAAGATAAAATAAATTTAAAGTTTCAGCAATACTTTAATAGTAATTTATTAATTACTCATTAAATTACAAATTAATTGTTTTAGGTGTACCAGTGTCAAGAAGCAATAAATGTGTTAAATTCTCATAAGAGATCTTTTCAAAAAAGTTCCAGAAACTTTTTTTTAAGAATTCATTCAACTTACAGATCAGTGGTCTCTATCTCCTTCAAAGTATTCTCCTCCCCGACAAATATACATGTTTACCCCCCCTTTTACGTTGTATTTTACGAGCCAATCGTGTACTAGAGATTGTGTATATAAAGCATTGTAACCCCTCTCTTATGCAGACTTGAGAAAGGCAGGTAATAAAGCCGAAACTAGTCGTCGTTTTTATAATGCAGTATTGTAAAGCCTCTATTTTTTTCGTTAAGAAGTACAATACTATGACCATTGCACTATAAAATATACATGTCTCAGAAGGGTTTCCACTTTTTGAAGCAGTTCTGGAATGCTTCTTTTCAAATTGCCTTTAGTTCCCCTGCAAATTTTTCTTGATCTCGTCAATGGTGTCAAATATCTTCCCTTAAAGCAATGCTTTCAGTTTAAGAACAGGTCTGCTGGAGCCAGGTCGGGAGAGTACAGGGGATGAGGAAATACAGTCATTCCAAGTTGACTAAACACTCACAAAATGACAATGCTGAGTGAGTTGGCTTGTTGTCATGATGCAAAAACCAGTTCTAATTGCACCAAAGTTCTGATCTTTTCCTCCTCACATTTTCTTTAAGGTCTTTCAGAACTCAGTTCACTGTCTGACCAGATGGGAGGAGGAATTCATGAAGAACAATGACACTGTCATCAAAAAACATGGTGAGCCAACTTGGAGTGCTTTTTTTGCCTAGGCGAATTTTCTGTAACCCACTGAGAGCAATAAACTTCAGTTTCAATATCGTAGCTGTATAAAACCCATGTTTCATCACCCATAATGGTGCTTGACAAAAACTTCATCCTCCTCAGCTTAGTTGAGGAGATCCTGACACAATGCAGCTAGATGCTCTTTCTAATTTTGTGAAGCATCTGATGGGTTTTTGTGAATGCTGTGGCCACAACCTTGTACGCTTTCTGTTCAATCCAAAGGAATGATGCTAGTGTTTTGTCATTTGATAGGCTGTGGAGTTTCCCCATTCTCGTGTTTGAATGTGAAAACATAGAAGCAAAAAAGTGGAATGAAATTTGACTCGTACGAGGCGTTACAATCACCTATTAGACTATGAAGAAACTGACAAGGGACATACATATAATTGTATGAGCAATTTTTTTTGCACGCAAGCATACCTTGGCAGCGATATAGTGTTGCTTTCAGGTGAAGTGGATTTGTGCGTATTGTTGAGTAGAGAAGAAAGAAGGTGAAAGCACAATAATACATATATACACCGCTTTAACAATGGAGTCGTTGTATGGCTATACAGTAAAATTCCATTGCAACATACTCCAAGGGAACTCGAATTTTGTATGTTAATCTGAGGTGTACATCATACTGAAATGGGGAGGGGGGGAGTATATGCACATAAGAAAACATAAAAATACATGAAGTGTAGTATTTTTTTTATTCATTACAAATACAGAACACATGTACAGTCATGGATAAAAAAAAACGCTCCCTCACTCTGTACTGTTATATTTTTAAATGAGCGTTTAATACTTTGCCACTAGGTCTCTGATATCGTTTAGTTCAGTCAGAAAATAATCTAAATTTTTAACCAATAAAATCATACCATCCTATTTTAAACGCTCATTTAAAAATATAGCAACACAGAGTGAAGGAGCGTTTTTTTTTGTCCATGACTGTACATGTAGTATTACAGATGATTAAAAAAAAAACTGTAATGACCGTTTCCTTTTCTTTTTTTCTGCCATTACGACCTGTAATCTTTCTGTGAATTGTTGAAATGATGCTCCGACTTAATAATGCAGTGTTTACAATCTGTGAAACACGTTAACAATTAATACACGTACACAATGAGAAATATACATATACATTAAAAAATTTAAATTAAAATTCGAATTAAAATAAGTAAACACATTATCATACCATATTGATAATGGGCAATCGTCCATCAAGTGAAGCCTTCCTGTCTTATTGCCGTACAGTATGGGTTCCGACTGAGTTGTATGCAGAGATTTCCAAATTAGTATGTATACTAAACTGACCTACCAATTAAATGTGAACTTTGCTTAATAAGTCCATTTGCTTAAGTGATGATGTATCATTTCACATGGGCTGTTTAAGGTATTGACCAATCAGAGCAAGGCACTTGAACGATGTACGTTGTAACGAAGGGATAATTCAACCGGGAGAACGTAAAATTAGTTCGTTAAACTGAAATGTACATGAGGTACGTTAAGCTGGAACTTATAAGCATTAAAATACCTAGATTTTGGCTGAGGATTTTAAATTTGTACGTTATTTTGAAATGTACGTTAAAGTGAGGTACACTGTAACAGGATTTTACTGTATATGCTCAAATTTTTTTGTTTTCTCGGTTTATTTTGAAAGAAACAAAATTTAGCACTTTCTTATTTTGCAAGCATCAATAGTAGCTTTAGATGAGTGGGAATCTGTGAGATACATGTTCCTGTAGTTCACTTGTGAGTTTGTTCAACTTTGGATCGTAATTCAAAAATAAAGTAAATAATTTATATTAGATTATATGGATATATACAATGATATTTTCTGAACATTGATGGTATTTATTCATAAGAAAATGCAATACAGTGAAAATTATTATAAATATTGTACAAAATTACAGATTAGCCTACAACATTATTACAATAGTTGCAGGTACTTTGGAAATTTATACATGTAGTTGTATAATACAGGGTGTTTCTAAATTATCTCCCATATTATACATATTTATTACTCAAAAACTATTACAGATTTCAATGTGATTTTTTTTTTATTCACAAAGAAAAACTCAAAAACTTTCAATGTGCCCCCTCATTTATAGCGTGAAGGACGTCAAAACGAAACTCGATTTCCTCCCATGTTCGGGCTAGCATTTCGGGAGTGATTTCAGCGATCGTTTCAAGTTTTCTGCTCTTGAAAGTTTCAGTGTCATCAATGTTGATCTTGTACACTCTGTCTTTCACATATCCCCAGAAGAAAAAATCCAGAGGGTTCGCATCAGGTGAGCAAGGGGGCCGAGCGAGTGGCCCATCCCTTCCAATCCATTGTCCTGGAAAGTTCGTATCAAGGCACTGCCTAACTTGCAGGCCCCAGTGAGGAGGTAGACTATGTTGGGCTGCAGTTCTTCACCTGTGGAATCAGGTAGTTCCCCAGCATATCTAGGTTGGTTGCACGCGGTAATGGTGTCTTCAGCGAAAAAGAAAGGTCCGATTACTCGATTATGCATTAAACCGCACCAAAATTAACCTTTGGGCTGTCGCATATATGCTCCCTTAGAACGTGGGGTTTTGTGAGCCCCAAATGCAGCAGTTGTGTCAGTTTACTGCTCCGGAAGTATTGAATGTCCTCAAAGAAGGTGGGATCACTGTCGATTTTTTGGAGCATATCCTCAGCAAACTTCTTGCGCTTCGCTCGGTTATCTGGCTTCAGTTCATGCATCATCTGGATTTTGTAGGATGTAAGATGAAGGCGGTGCTTCACTATTTTATGTATGGATGTCATTGGCATATCCAGTTGACGAGCTGCTTGGCGAAGTGATTTACGGGAACTACGATCGAATGCCTGCATGACCTTTTCTACTCTCTGTGGTGTTGCTGAAGGTCTACCAGCACCCTTTTTGTGTATCAGGCTGCTTGTGTTTAAAATTTTTTCTTGCCATAGCTTAATTGACTCATGATTTGGAGGATCCGTTTTAAACTTTGTTTTGAACATTCTCTGAACTGTAACACACATAAACAAAAAAAAACTTTTTGTGGATATCTTGGTATTCAACAGTTGTTCTTAGGTAATTAAAACATGCTGATTAATAATACGCAAACCGTTTCTCTCTATCACCTCTCATTTTTTAGATATTTGATAAGAAATGGTTTATATAAGTCTACCATTGTATAAAGGCAATAAACTGACAGACAGAACTTTAACTGGAAAATTTATTGTACCAATGAGTTCTAATGAATCTGACATATGACATGGTGTTAGAACAATATTAACTTAATTTAAGATACATTTGGTTTAAATTTCTTAACTGAAGACTTGCGTTTGTGCTGAACATTTGGTAAATGAAATGGCGATATCTTTAAAACCTGAGGTGATAGAGACAAACAGTTTTCAGATTTGAAATCAGCATAAACTACAATAGAAAAAGTTAACACCATGTCAGATATCTACAGCTTGTTTATGAGTGTAATCATTGACTTAAATTCCACAAGTCATAACACACATTGAGCTTTTTCTTGAACACTCATTGAGCTTTTTCTTGAACACTCATTGAGCTTTTTCTTGAGCCATTGTTTACTGCGTCTTGTGAAAATGGAACAACACACCAACAATGGTACCACACACCAACCGTGTGTTTCATTATCAACTCACGCAAGGCTAAGAAACTTTTTGAGTTTTTCATTGTGAATAAAAAAAATCACGTTAAAATCTGTTAAAGTTGACAAGTAATAAACATGTATAATACAGGAGATAATTTAGAAACACCCTGTATTTGTAATACAATATATTTAAGTTATAGCTGTGCTAGTTTTTATTTTATTTTCTTATGAACTAATACCATTTTGGAGTTAATAAAGGTATTATCCATATTCATTCATTATACTTTTTGATTGTGAACATCGACTATGTTTATTTATTATTAATTTATTTTTTTATTACTTATTATTATCATAACAATTCTATTAATAATTTTTTTCCCCAAATTGTTAGATTTTAGATATTATACCTGCAATGACATGATATCAGGAATAGAAATAAATTGCAATAGAGCCAATATATCGTAAATACTGTATTAAGCACCCAGGTGCTTATTTGCAAAAATTCAGCGGACCCCCAGGTTCTTAATGCAGGCGGGCCGGTATTACAGGTCCAGCGCTTATAAAATTCTGCAAAACTGTGATGGGAACTATTATGCAAAATTCTTGCCCTTCTCCTTTGTCTTTTCTAAAGTACCCTGCTGCGTTTTCCATTCCCAAATGTGTTTAGGATCAACGTTAAACTGTTTGTCTGTAGCTTCTGTAGAATGGTTTTCAGCATACTTTACTGCTGTGAGTTTAAAATTAATCCTATAACTGTGAAGTTTTCAATTTTCATCCACTATGTTGCATGACTGAATCCAAAATTAAAAACCAAGAAATTAGTGGAAAATCATGCTGGTATCTAATTTCCGGTTTAGCAGTGGCAGATGGGAGAACAAAAATTCCCATGAGAAAGCAGCAAGAGAAGAAAAATCCATGAAATGAACTAAAATAACTGCCCGAGCGGTTATTGAAGGTCCAGTGCTTATTTGTAAATATTTGGTAGACCCCCAGGTACTTAATGCAGGCGGGCTGGTATTTCAGGTCTGGCACTAAATACAGTATTTACGGTATAGACGGCAAAGCGAATATATCAGAGGTGACTGAGTTGACAGGAGAAGAGAAAAAGTGAACATGCATGGCGGAAGGGAGAAGGGAGACATCAATACGCAATGTCTACTGTTCTAGTATATTTGAAGGAAACGTAGCTTTTCTCGAATTGCAGATCGTCGGCACCATTTCATAATATTCATTCTGTCCCACATTAGCTGCTCAGAACTAAGATAAAAGTGCTTAAAACGTTGCATTTTTCCACTATGCGATATGTGTCTGCCATATGCTTTGCATGTTGCTTGTTTTGATAGTTGGGCAACTGAATCTATTTTCTTAGTCATTACTGACAAAAAAAAAAGTTGTATCATTAGCTTTACAGTGTCTGCAAAGCGTATAAGGTTGCACTGTACGTAGCCAGAGTGTTCTACAAATGTTTTCCCTAGTTTGAAGTAAAATTTCACTGCACAGTGATGTTCATGCAAGTCATTCATCGTGAAAATTGAACAACTGCGGAATGCTCGGGACCACCTTACATAAACAAATAATACCATAAACTAAGCTACTTATCGATAATCCAAAAAAAGGAGGTTATTTGTTAGATTCATATGAAGACACTGCATCTGCCTGCATTATTGTATAGCAGGAAGTTTTTGAAGATTCATATGAAGACAATCCCTGGAAGTCTTTGAACAGATCTCATAGAGTATAATAAATTTATGGAAATAATCATAGACCATAAGCATTTCAAGATTACCGTTTCTGTGGTAAAAAGGTATTTAGGTTATTTTAACTGTGATTTAATATTTATCATACTTTGCATAATGTACTACTAACTAGGAACTCTCATGGAGTGATAAAAAAATTCTGAACCAAAACTAATATAGGTAACACCTATAGCCAATAATATATCAATTATTAAAAAATTACGTGCCAAAGTTCATATTCAAAGATTTTATAAGTACATTAAATACCGATATACAGGGTGTAGAGAAAAATTCCCGAAACAGTTGAATAACTTTAGAACAAAAGGTACTAGAGCCATAAAAGTCAAGTCTATCTATAGGAAAGTGGCCATCCTGATTGGATAAAAGTATTCCCAGTATCCCTGGTATAAGTGCTAAGAAGTTACAAAAACTAACTTTTGAACCATGATAAATAAAGAAAAAGTTCCAATTATGAAGTCACAGAGCGTCACTGATTTAGTAGAAATCCACTCTTTGCATACAAAAACAGAAAACAAAAGCATAAACTCATAAAACAGGGGCGAAAAGTCCATGTATGGAACACCTTTTGGATACCGTTCTTTGGAATATTCCCGTCTAGAACAACAAACGCACAAAATCTTTCCTATTTATTACTTGGTTTAGTGGAAGATTGAATAAAATTAAACAAAACAATCAATAAATGCCACTCCGATCAGTCCCTTCGGCCTATACATCGATTTTCCTAGCAATTTCCGATACAAAATTTCTTCTTTAAAATGTTTACAATAACAGTAAAAAATTAGAAATGGTCAAAACATAAGTCACTTGCACTATGCATACTAATATAATTGTATTTTTGACAAAAATTATGTGTTAAATCCCTATCAAAGCAAAATCGAAGAACTGACACAAAAGTCAGTCGTTCTTCTACGAAAACATGGTGTTGAATCTTCAAGAAGAAAACTGAATTTGTATAAGTGAGTGGAACATAAAAATTTTAATCCTGTGATGTAATTTGATGTCAAGCTGCCATCAGCACATAATCTGAAGTAATTTTGTAAAATTTTTTCTAAGGAAGGAATGCATAAACATCGAGAGATTGAGCTATTGAGGTTGTTCCAGAGGAGATTCCGAGGATTCGACTGGTGTTCCATCTGACCTAACAGATGCAATGAGTTTTTTATCGTTTTGGCTCGAATAAGAATCGAGGAGGAGGGCCTTTTCATTTCCCATTTGCCGAAAGTATGCTTCTGTGAACCAAATTTCGATAATTTTCTTGGTCACTTTTCCTGAACCAGAGTTTTCAATTTGAATATTTTCGGCCACAAAAAATATTCTCTTGGACTCTTGGACCTAATGTTCTTTCTTGCAGGACGACCATCATAGGTAAATCTTCATCAGCATTATGTGGGAATGAATTTGGAATAGATAAGCACTTGTCATCTATTCCTGATTGAATTACTTAGCTTCGCATCATCACGAATAATTACCTCTACAACCTTTTCTCTCTTTGTTTCGAGCATCATGTAATGTTGAAATTTGATGATCATTTTGTTTAATTCAATTCAATCTTCTATTGTGGAAGGTATTAAATAGGAGCGATTTTGTGCGTTTCTTATTCTACAGGCTAATATTTCAACTTACGGTGTCCAAATGGTGTTCCATACATGGATTATTCTCTGCCGTTTTATAAGTTTTATCCTTTTGTTTTCTTTATGCAAAGAGTGGGTTTCTAGTAATTTTGTGATTGAAACTTTTTCTCTATCATGGTTCAAAAGTTAGTTTTAGTAACTTCTTAGCACTTATACCAGGGGTACTGGGAATTCAATCATACACAGTTACTTTCCTAAAGACAAACCAAACTTTTATGGCTCTAGCACTTTGTTCTAAAGTTATTCAACTGTTTCAAGAATTTCCTCTACACCTTGTATATTAGTATTTAATGTACCTATAAAATCTTTGGATATGACCCTTGGCACATAATTTTTATATAAGTGACATACGAGGGGCGATTGATAAATAAGATCTCCATGGCTGTAACTTTTTTATTTGTTAACCGATTTTCAAAATTCTTTTTGTATCTTATACTCACATTTGTCCTCTATGTAATGCACTATTCACTTTTCGACATAGTCCCCATCCCTTTCCACGCATTGCGCCAACGCGTGACTAGTTGGGTGAACCTGTCGGAGAGGAATTCCGGAGTTGTTGTCGACACCAGGATTGAATGGCAGCGTTTACCTCGCCGTCAGAACCAACTCATGTCCCTTAAGGGGCTCTTTCTTCTTTGGGAAATGGTGAAAGTTGCAATGTGCAAAGTCTTTCATTTTTGAACTGCAATTTTTCATCTTTGAACTGCAGGCGCTGCAACGCCTCTGGTGTGTGGTGACTCGTGTGCGGGCGGACGTTATCGTACTCCAGAAGAGGGTCCAAAGCTGCCATTCAATCCTGGTGTCGACAACAACTCCGGAATTCCTCTCCGACGGGTTCACCCAACTAGTCATGCGTTGGCACAATGCGTGGAAAGGGATGAGGACTATGTCGAAAAGTGAATAGTGCATTACATAGAAGACAAATGTGAGTATAAGATACAAAAAGAATTTTGAAAATCGGTTAACAAATAAAAAAGTTACAGCCATGGAGACCTTATTTATCAATCGCCCCTCGTATTATTGAGTATAGCTGTTACCTCTATTAGTTTCGATTCAAACTTTTATTTCACTCCATGAAGTTCCTTGATAAGTACAATGAGTAAATGTCATATTCATATATGAGTCTTATTTACCAAAAAAAAAAATGATTATTATGTGATCATTTGTATGTAAAATGTAAATGAATGTCAATTTAATCAACATGGAATTTAACTCACATAAATTAAAAAGAATTTCCTTCTAAACTTAGTAAGAACGGCCCGCTCAACTGCTGCACTTAACTGCTGCCAAAACAAAGATCCAGCCATCTTTATCTAAAAAACAGCAAAAAATATTTTAAAAATATATTATTAACAGAATTTTATATACCATTATTTCATTTTTATAGAGTGAAATATTCAGTTGTTTCATAATCATTGGCCAATTCCACAAGACAAATTTGCAGAGCCAGTTACCAGTACACTTTGAAGTAGCAACTATCAAACACCTCTGGAAAGTGAAGAGTTCAGTGTACATGCTGAATAAATTATTTATGTCTGATCAAAACAGTTGCTGATGTGACAGAGCAATAGGATATGAGATTAGTGATTTTGCACGAATTCAAACTTGCACATATTGTGTCCGAAATGGTTGCGAATAGAAATAAAGCATGGGATATTGGCACAACGAGTGCAAGTTCTGTGAAAATGATGTTGACATCATTATGGTTGATGAAAAATGGGTGCTTTATAACAAAAGAAAGCAAATAATACAGTGGCTCAAAAAAGTCAACCACCAAAAATTATGTCCAAACCCAACTTGCACCCACAGAAGATATTGATCTCTCTGTGGTAAACTACCAGATTTTGGTCCATTTTGAGTTTTTTGCTGCATAGCCAAACAATCACAATTGATGTGTACTGCCATCAGCTAGACAGATATGGACCCTTTTCAGTAAGAAGGTGGGCGTGGCACGCACTTGCATGGCAGCTGCTTCCGGCGGGCAAAAAACTTCCGTTCGTCCATTTTTTCCATTGCTAGCGTACATTTCGGCGGAAAATGTATCGCCTACAAGATTTAAAAGGCTGAAAAAAAGATGATGTTATAAAAATTTATAATGAAGTAACTTTGTTGACCTCTTCTTGTAAATCATGAAAGTCTGAAGCGATTGCAGAAATAATAAGCCACCAAAATCAGCAGCTTAACTGTAATCGTGTGGAGGTTGATGCCAGCAACATTGCGTTTACTCTTTGCCAGCATCTTGTAAGTACTGATTTGTAATACATTTCCGAACACAACATGAATTTGCTACCGGACATAACATTTCGAAAAAATATATGAATATTTTCAGGATGATGGTAATAAATTCAGGTGTTTCGACCGAGCAGTCAAACATATGAATGCTGGAGATATTTCTGAGGCATAAATTGGCTGGAGATATTTTTACTATCTTTTATTTTGAAAACATAATAATGTGTTCATGTTTTAAGTGTCAAGAAAATGTTATATTGAGAGCTAAATGTTTAGCTTATCAAAAGAAAAAGCATTATCTGTTAGAACCCAGTGGAAATACATATGGGGGTATTTGTGAGTGCCCTATAAGGTAAGTGGCAATTAATAAGTTATCACTTTAAGTAGTTATTTATTAGTGTAACTATATTTGAATTGATAATTTTAGAACAATATTCGGTTAAGAAATAACTAAATTTTGAATTTCATTGCATTAGAAAATGCAGCCATATACAGGGGTTGAACAAAATAATAGGAACACCTTTGATTTTAGACGTTTTGTCGAATATCTAGGAAAATACTTGACGAATTATACTGAAACTTCAGGGTGTAAAGAGCTTGCGAATGTTTTGTCCCGAAGGCAAATAGGGGACCAGCAACAAATTGAACAAAAAAAAATGTTTGGGATCACCCTGTAAAAAATAATGCTTGAAATTTGAATGTAGCAAATGATTAAGAGGCATATTTAATTTATCTATGTTTATTTGTATGAGAATAGCATGTATATTTTTGGAGATATAAAGATTTCTTTAAAAAGAATCAAATTTTTTTCATAAGTCTTGTTTTTAACGTGCAGGGTGTTCAACTCATTGCAATGCCATTTTTAGGAAACTTGACAAACTATTGGAGAGACAACACTTTGTAATCAGAATATATATTTGTTGAAATATGAGCATTTTACTAAATAATGTTGAACTGCGCAAATGTTACCAACTGTTTTTGCCTAATTTACTAGCCAAATATATAGAGCTATTCTTATAAAAAGCCAAAGCAAATATCGTGAAAATTCAGATATCTCCGGTAGAATGAGTTGAATGTCAGTTGCTCACAAAAATAAACAAAACGATAAGGGGTTTTCTCCAAATTTTTATTTTTGAACTAGATATTGTTTTTCTATATATTCGACAAAACATCTAAAATCAAAGGTGGTCATATTATTTTGTTCAACCGCTGTATTTTATATGGCTGCATTCTACGAAATGAAATTCAAAATTTAGTTATTTCTAAAATTGTTCTAAAATTATCAATAACTAATTACACGAATATATAACTAATTACTTAAAGTGACTAACATATTAATTGCCATTTATCTTATAGGGCATTCACAATTACCCCCAAACATCTTTCCACTGAGTTCTAATTCTGATGTGCACAGATAATGCTTTTTCTATTGAGAAGCTAAACATTTAGCTCTCATTATAACATTTTCTGGAAACTTAAAACATGAATGCATGTACATGTATTAGAAATTTTTTTCAAAATAAAAGATAGTAAAAATAGTTACATGAACTTACCATGCCTCAGAAATATCTCCAGCAATCATATGTTTGACTGCTCGGTCGAAACACCTGAAAATATTCATAAATTTTTCGAAATTACGTCTAGTAGCAAATTCATGTTGTGTTCAGAAATGTACTGCAAATCAATACTTACAAGATGATGGCAAACAGTAAGCCAACGTTGCTGGGATCAACCTCCACACGATTATAGTTAACCTGCTGATTTTGGTGACTTATTATTTCTGCAATCGCTTCAGGCTTTCGTAACTTACAAGAAGAGGTCAACGAAGTTACTTCATTATAAATTTTTATAATATCGTCTTTTTTTCAGCCTTTTTAAATCTTGTAGGCGATACATTTTTCGCCGAAACGTACGCTAGCAATGGAAAACGTGGACGAACGGAAGTTTTTTGCCCGCCGGAAGCAGCTGCCACGCAAGCGCATGCCATGCCCATCTTCTTAGTGAAAAGGGTCCATTGCCAGATATTAAGCAAGAAGCAACCAGCACTCGTCAATCATTTGGGTTTTATCAGCAACATGTATCTATTGAAATCATGCAGTAAATCACCATTGGAGCTCCTCCTTCATCCTTCATCCTGTGTATTCATCAAACTTTCACATGTTTAGCCATTTTGACCACCTCTTGAGGGGCAAATGGCTCTTAACCTGAATGCTGTGATTCATGCAGTCAGCAATTTCTTAGAACACTGATGCCAGCTTCTGCCATAACAGCATTTTTGCAATAAATCATTTCTGAATAAAAAGTATTTCTGCATCTATTACTGCTGTTATTTTGATGTATCAGAAAATTGGCTAATTAATTATGAAATAACCCAATATATTAAATGAATTCTCTATCTGTTAATTTGAGTTACAGTAAAATCTGCCCAAGTAATATCACTTAAGTTAAATTAAATTTGAAATCCTTTCCCCTATGTGAATTTATAATACAAATTTTGTCCTAAGTCAAAGCATTTTTTTTTGATTACCAGAAACGTCAAATACATTTTAGAAACGAAGCGTTAGGAAAAAACAAAATGCCAAAAATCAAAAATTAATGCTTTTGATAATTCTCTGATTGATGGATAATATTATCAGGTTGCGTGAACTGAGGCCAATCAGATTCTAGTAAGTGAAATCAATGGAAACAATGGTAAAGCTAAAGTTAACAATTTAGACAGAGTTGTTTTTGAAATAACACTATATTTAAGAACATGCAAATATCATGCAGCATATTCTTCAAAAATCTTATCCACAGAAATCATGGCCTAAAACTCGAGGAAATGTAAGTTGAATACTCGAGGAAATGAAATTGGAATTTTAGACTGTCTATGGGATTCTTATCTGTTCATGTAATAAATAAAGATACACGATGCTGTTTCCAGTTTTATTTAAATACGATAGCAAATGTAATCAATGTTCGCATGACCCTTAATCCAGCCTTGTTTTGGGATTAAGTCGAATTCCTGATGAGTCAAATTTTTTTCCTGGTTCCCTGACAATTCAACTTAAGTGGATTATACTGAAATAAATTTTCTAAACACCTGATCTCTTAATATAATGTATATTCCTTGGCTCTTTCTGGACAGCTTTTTAATGGCATATTATCAAAATTGTCACTGGCTTTGTAGCCAAGAGTGCTAAGGCGCAGATCTTGTTGTTCTCGAGACTCGAGACCAGTGTGCCGTGGGTTCGAATTCCACTGAGGGCATGGATGTTAGCGTTGGTCCCTTTACTAACAAGCTTGGAAGACCTGGCAAAGCCTCAGTAGGGCTGATCCTTGCAATTGCAATCCTCAGTAGAAAACAATTGTGCAATGCGTTAAAATTTCTTGCTTATTTAGTCCATTTAGACCCATTCAAAAGTATCTGAGAGAATGCTGCAGATCATAAATATCCTAATCTTTGAGGAGGTGAATTAAAAAAAATTACTTTTTAATAAGGAGAAGGGAATATGTCTTGACACTTTCCCTTGTTTGTGTGTATCTGCTTATACAGGCTGGTCAAAGAGTCTATACTCCTAAAATTACTTAATACTAATGCAGAATTTAAAAATTTATTAATAATTTATTAATGCCATCGTGAGTGGGTTTTCTCTTGAACATGCAAATTAGGACATACATAAAATTTGTCTCATAAACCATAACAGATAGTAAATTTAAATCTGGATATTCTCCTTTTAATGGGGAAAAATCATAAATTAAACAGCTATAAAAAAAAATAAATATAAATTCACCAATCTTGAAAATCGATGGAAAGAAACTTGAGAATGAGAAGAATCTTGTTGAAAAATGATGCAGTCTATCAAGGATGCCGATGAAGTCTTTTAAAGATTATGCCAGATGATACTGATAACAGAAAACAATAAACTTGAAGAAAGTGTCGGGGTAACAAAATACAATTGATAATTTTGAAGAAGGTGATCCAAATATTGAGGTAAAATGAAGAATAAAGTATATACAAAATAGGAAGATAAAGACAGGAATTTAACGTTTTCGAGAATATTTCTCATCATCAGAATAAAACATTTTTTAAATGGTAAACAGTTGAAATAAGAATTAAACAAATGATAAAAAAACAATTGATATAAAACAATGATAAAGCTATGTTGGTTGTGATTGTTGGTTATGATTGTTAGCTATTGTATACTAGGTCAATTGTTGTTGTTTAAAAGTAGTGTCCATTTTTTAACCGACTTTAAAAAAAAAGGAGGTTCCATGTTTGAGCCGTATGTATATTGTATGTAAGTATGTTCGCGATTTTCTCAAAAACTACTGATCCGATTTGGATGGGGTTTTCGCTATTCGACTGAATATTTTTCTGGGAAGGTTTTTAACTATTCAAATAAGTTATGTAAAAGGTTGTTTTTTTAAACCACGCTTTTATCATGTTTTATTGATATTATGATATCTCGTCAACAATATGGCATAATTTTGTAACAATAAACAACTGATACATTTAACCCTCGTCATAACGAATTCTTTGTTGTGGCAATTGCAGGGCCGTAGCCAGGACGTTATCTTGGGGGGGGGGGGGGG
>JAHWFO010068719.1:11251659-11299662 GCA_023313115.1 Rhysida immarginata | reverse complement strand
CCCCCCCCCCCCCCCCCCTTCCCTGACTACAGGCCTGAATTGGACAGTATGTAGTAATGAATTAGTGCCATTAGAACACGAAAAAGTGAACCGATTTGAAAAAAAAAATTTTTAACATGCATTGTCATCGGTCCTGCGCATGTGTACCAAGTTTCAGCTCTCTAGCTTCTCGGGAAGTTGGTTTAATATTGATTACAAGATTTGACCTAAAACTAACATTGAAAATTAAATAAAAGCTTAATCACGAAAAACTGTAATAATTTTTGAGTAATAAACTTTAGAATACGGGACATAATTTAGAAACACCCTGCATATGTGCCTGTATGTATGTTCGCGATTTTCTCAAAAACTACTGATCTGATTTGGATGGGGTTTTCGCTATTCGACTGAATATTTTTCTGGGAAGGTTTTTGACCCATGAAGTCGGTTCATTTTTGTTAAAAAAGTTCTTGTTTTTTATCTCGATGAATAATATAACAGATAGTATCAATTTCTAATTACAAATCTGTTCCATATTTGATTATGAACACAATAAATAAATAAAAACAACAAAACAACTAAAAACGCATATAATCGGATGAATAGATCACTCAAAATGAAACAAAAACATTTCTACACATTTGGTTGTATGTCCTGATAAAGCCATCTACAGCAGCACCATTCTCATTAGCAGCACCATAGCAGTCATTTCTGTGTACTCAGCCATCATACTATACAATAGATTACACATGTATGAAATATGCAAAACTGGATGGGCAAGTGACATGATTTGCATGAACTGGAAGTAAAGAAAAAAAATAAAAAAATAAAAAAAAAAGCTTGATCAACATAAGTTGGCCATATTGAGAGAAGAGATGCTCATATCCATGGGGTTAAATGAGAGATGGAAAAGCTGCCGAGTAGATGGATACTCGTGGGGCTGCTGCGGGTGTCTACAGAAATGAAGAATAAAAGAAATGCAGAACATATGTTATGATATATGTCAAAGTGTAGAGTGGCCAAAGGACTTTGAGAGCAGAGATGATACCACTATCAAAAGGGAAGGGCACTAAAAAAGTGCGAGGAAGATAGAACTATTAGAAAACTGACAACAATGTTCTTGATTTTATCCTCAGAATAAAATAAAATAAAATAAAAAATAATTTTTTTTAAAGATGTAAACAGTTCTTTAACATTACCACATCAAAAAACCCCATGGACATCATTCTTCTCACCTAATATTTGAATGGCAAATCTGGCATGGATGGCACAGGTGACACACTTGTTGACAAGTGGACGATTTACAGAGGAAATTATTTTATTTAATTTTTGATTATTTAATTATTATTTCTTCCTCCATAGTAATTGGCGCTAATTTTTATTAAAAGTTTTCCTTTTCCCATTAAGGATCTACATGATGCATCAGCAACTCGTTTTTTTTTCACGAAAAAAATATTAGAAATTTTTTTTTTTAAATAAGTAACTGGAAAATGGGTCAAGGAAGATTTTTTTCACGCCACACCCCCAGATGTTAATAATTAAATACAGAAAATAGTACAGAAAATTCAACGGCTGGACTCGAACCAAGGGCCTTCGAATTACCCGATGGTACTTTTTGGAGCACCAATATAAAAAGATTCACCGCCTTATTAAATGGGCAAGACAACACGAATCCTTTTCTTCTTTACAAAATCTTGATTATAGACTTTCCCCGATAATATGTCTCTCAAGTCTTTTGTTTCAATAAATGCTTCATTTCACATTTATTGTTCAAAAACTCATTTGATCTTCTTCAAGGCAGTTGGCTTCCAACAGTGAAGAAAACTTTTAGGGGCAAACATAAATGCGAAGAAAAATTCGTTCGACGATCTCTGTAAGGAAATTTTAAATCTAATTTTGGAAGAAAAAAAAAAGGCAAACGATTGACATGTGTTTCTTATACAGAAACGATTCTTTTTTAATTGCTTTACTATATATCACGAGTTTATAGAATGAAGTATTTGTCATAAACTCGTGCATCCTGTGTTTAGGAGGCGTTGCTACAGGCGAATAAAACTTCAGCGTCTCTGCTTAAATATGCTAAGCAGTTTTTAGAAATGACCCAAAAATAAAAATTTGAAATATATAAAATAAACTATAGAAATATTTCTAATTTGTGTAAATTAACAGCGACTTCATGAAACCTTGAGTCAACCTCTCGTTTACGTAGAGATTTCGGTTTTCCGCGCCCTACCTTCATAGATCCCTGGTTGTAGTAGAAGTCGGTTTCATATTCCCCTGTTTATTATTATTAGGTAATTACTCGATAAAACCTTCATATACCTCTAATAAAACCCTAGCATTTATAATTTCACTCATCCTTTAGATATAACACGTACCTTGTCCTAGCAGTTTTCAGTATTTCAGTTTTCAATATGGTTTTCAACTACCGTATTTCAAGATGGTTTTCCCAGTGCTTTACAGCGAAGCCCACAACATACCAATAATAACTCAAGAACGCATGTGCCGTTCAGAGCGAAAGTGAAATCGAATGTGAGATTCACCTGACTCGAGTCTTTCGGAGAAAGAAGTTTTGACCTCCCAACTGTGATGCAATCACACCTTCATAAATTCACACTTTGTTATCACCCAAAAACAAACGTTTTGCTTCGTAAATGGTGGGAAATATAAATAAGAACGATATATGTGCATCTAATATGAATAATGCACCCACTTAATACACCAAATAATTCATGTTTCACAAAATAAAAATTAATTCTATAATTGCTTCTCCGACAAAATATAACAATATCGATCAATAAAGCAGAACGATGGGCTCTAATTATGCTTTCGCAGAATATTGCGCATGATATCGAGTGATAAAAAGCGTAGCCACCGATAAGAGTTCTTAAGAATACTTGCGCATGTGGCTACGTAAATAGATTTGGAGGTTAGATTAGATTAGGATCTGTCAAATATAGTCGAATCTCGATTTTATTTTTCAGTGAAGGCTCTGTTCATACACACACACACACACAACAAAACAAAAAAAAACTCACTTGATATGTCATATCACGAATTCATAAAAGTCATACAAACTCAACATCATTTTAATTTAATTTAATTTAATTTATTTAAAGTTACAAGCAACAGGCAAAGTGCCCAGTGACAGCTTTTATCTAATCAATTACAAGAAGATACAGAAATTAAAGTAAATTACAGAAACAATAAAAATATCAATAATAAAAAAGTCAACGAGTGAGGCATTGTCAATGACAATTTCTTCGAAGTAACTCATATATTTGATAAAATTAGACTGAATGTATTACATAATGTAAACATTCCATAGAAAAGAAGATTATCTATCAGCGTAGGCTACGATTATTTACACTTGTTTTATTTACACAAGGTAGATTATTTATACAAGTAAAGGTAAATAAAAAAAAAATCATTGTTTCTGGAGTTGAATTGGGTACACGTAATTCAATATTGAATTGAATAAGGTGTGTCAAAAAAATTATAAGATAAAAAGCCTATATTCGCAAAACATATAATTTTTGCCTGATATTTTATATTGCCTAAAGCTTTTTTCCTCCTAAACATATGTTAATTTAAGGATAAATCATGTTAAATCAGAAGATACAAAACATTATATTCGCAAAACTTTTGCGGGAAATAAATATTACAGTAAATAACCAAAAATATTAAAAATTTCACTGTCAAGAAATTATCAGACCAAACAATGTACACTGGTGGCCAAAAGTTTGGACCAACCAGAAAATCAATAAAAAATGAATTTATACTAAAAATATTTTACACCTACAATTCTAAGTAAATATGAAACAATATTCAGAGAAGAAACAAATTTATTTTTGCATCGTTGCTTTTTTATTACCTTAAATCAAAATAAGACTGGCCAAAAGTTTGGACCAACATCACAAACATGCAAATAATTTGCATATTACAAGTCATCGTGTTGTGTGGTGAGCACTAAAACCATATTATGTATTGTATAATGTTAACTGAAGGCCAACGAGAGTGAATTAGAAATTTTAACTAGCAATTTACAAACTTCAAAAAAGTTGCTGAAATCTCCCATGTGAGCTACAAATTTTAACAGGAATTGTTAAAATGTTAACTGGAAATAGGACGGAAATAGGACGGAAATAGGACGACCTTGTGCACTGACGCAAAGAGACAAATCAAGAATTAAGAGACATGTTAGACATGATATTACATCTGGGCATGTAGTCAACACCACACAAGTCAAACTTAATCTGCAACTTGTTGCCTCAAGAAGAACATTTCGCAGCGAACTACGTGCTCAGAACTTTGCCTATGAAATTATACCCAAAAACTTGCCACTAACACAGAAACAAACGCAGGATAGACTGGAGTTTGCTAAGATACATCTGCGTGAAAACACAGACTTCCAATTGGTTGTTTTTTCTGATGAAAAACGAATCAGTGTGGATGGTCCTGAAAATATAGCTTCTTATGAAGAGCATCATGATAAAGAAACACTTGTTCCACTGCGAATTAAGCGCCAAATGGGTGGTAGTGAAGTGATGATTCTGGGTATCATTGGAAGCAACGGAAAGTTGAAGATTCACATTCTAGATGGACATTGCACAACAGCTCAATATAAAGATGATCTTCACAATGTGTTCATCCCTTTGTGTAAAGTCTAGTTTAAGCAAAAACCATGGATTTAGCAGCAGGACAGTCCTGCAATCTATACTGCACGAGTTTTGAAAGTCTATTTTGAGAGCAATAACATTTCCACTTTTGCTTGGACTGCTCGAAATCGAGAATGTGTAGCATCTCACGGAACAAAAAATTTACCAAAACATTTAGTACAAATCTCGAGAACAACAAATAGCAGCCATTCAGAAAGCTGTTAAGCCAAATGTTATTAAAAGCTTATTTAATTCTATTTCAGGTCGTTTGTCAAATATTGTAGAGTCAAAATGATCTCAAATATCAAAATAATTCATTAGTTAATGATGTAATACTTTTTTCCCTTTATGTTATACAAATGTGGTCCAAACTTTTGGCCAGTCTTATTTTGATTTTAGGTAATAAGAAACCAACAACGCAGAAATAAATTTGTTTCTTCCCTGAACATTGCTTCATATTTACTTAGAGTTGTAGGTGTAAAACAGTTTTCGTATAAATTCAGTTTTTCTTGACATTGCTGGTTGGTCCAAACTTTTGGCCACCAGTGTATACCGGGTTTTGCAAAAGTTCTGTTACACCTGCGGATGCCTCGATATCGGGGGGTGGAAGCATCCACGGAGCAGGTGCTGTTGAAGACGTGGGCGATACCATAATGTAAACTTATATAGGTGGAATGAATGCGATTCGGATGCAAGAATATTGCGATGGAATGTAACAGAATCGAGATCTCTGCGCTCCTTCGCGCGTACCGCAACAAGCCTGACATCGCTAAGCAGCTCAACGTCAGCCGGATGACTGTCCACAGAGTCGCAGAGAGGCTGAAGAAAGGGGAAGACCTCAAAGATCGCCAAGGGGTAGGCAGACCTCGCGTTATCAATCGTGTGGTGTCAGAAAAGCTTCAAACGTGACCCGACTCTCAAAATGACACAGTTCGCAAAGAAAAAGAAGATTTCTGTGGCCACGGTGTCCAGAGCCATCAAGGAAGAGGGTGGAAAGAGTTTGAGGCGCGTGGCAAGACCTTTGCTGACGGATGGCAGGCGAGAAAAACGTCGGGAGCACTGTCGTCGCCTTCTCGTTGCAACGACTTGAAGAGCCATGGTAATCCCATTGTCATCTTTTCTGATGAAAATCCTTCACGGTCGACCCGGTCGTCAACAAGCAGAACGACCGCGTAGTCAGCTTCAGCCAGGGCATCTCTGAGGTCCGCTACGTGACTACAACCAAGCACCCGGCCTCAGCGATGATGCTCGGCGTCGTGGCGTCGAAGGGCATGAAAATGACGCCAATCTGGTTCCCGACCGGTTACAGGCTTAACGCGGCCAACTGCAAGGACATTTTGACCGAGAACGTTCTGCCCTGGGTGAAAAGGCGACGAGGAATGCGGGCTACTTCTTTCAACAGAACGGTGCCCCGGCCCACAATGCCAAGACCGTTCAAGAGTGGTTGGGGTCGAACATGAACTTCTGGTCGAAGGACTTTTGGCCTCCTCAGTCGCCCGACCTCAACTCTCTTGACTACAGCGTGTGGGCGCATATCGAGAGCAAGGCCTGCAAGATCCGTCACCGCAACGTCGACCGGCTGAAAGGATCTGTGAACTGCGTGTGGACCGCCACGAAGAAAGACTACATCCGTAACGTTTGTCGGGCATTTAGACCGCGCCTAGAGCGTGTGCTTGCCGTCGATGGCGGTTGCATCGATTAATATGCATTGTATATACACACAAATATCAATTCTGACATTAAAAACGGCGTCTAATTGCATCACACTCCTAGTTATGTCATTTTTGCGGGAGTACTCACATGTGTAATAGAACTTTTGCAAAACCCGGTATAACATTGCTAGGACAACTCCACCCAAATATTCGTAATACATTAATAGCCTGTAAACCCACCCTTATTTAATATATTCTATCAGGCATTGAAAGAACAAGATTGTGAAGTAACGTAATAGGAATTTCATCCCACGCACCCATGATAGCTTTATTTAGTGAATAAACATCTTGAAATTGCCTATTATGAGCATAAACCTTACGTACAAGACAACTCCAAATGTTTTCCGTAGGATTAATATCTGGACTATTTGATGGCCACTCTATTATGTTCACTCTTTCTGCAGCAAATCATTCTTTTGTGGACTTAGATGATGCACGACAAAGAGCATTGTCCTGTTGAAAAGTCCAGTTGTCGCCGGCAATGAGAGGTCCAAATGGGATTACTTTCTCAAATAACATTTCCTGGTATTTCTTAGAGTCCATTTTACAGGGAACAACAGCTAGATCCCTGTAGGCAAATCCTCCCCAGATCATAATACTACCATCTCCCATTTGACGACTGAAGATTTCCCTTGGTTGCTTTCTAAGATCATGCCAGTAACTGTTGCTTCCATCGGGGCCTTCAAGGACCTTTAGTTGAGGTTTCCGCTTTATTTTCTCACAACTGGTGTTTGGATTGCTTTTTAACGTATTCCAAACGGTAGTATGATTTACTCTGCCCTCCAAATCTCTTGTAATTTCACGTATTGAGATGTTCATTGCAAGGGTACAAATTCTCCTCTTTTCTCTCCCAGTCAGGATTGGTTTCCGTCCTGTTCGTTTTTTCTTCTGATCACAATTTAAATTCTTCAGTCCTTGATGAGTTGGAGTCTTGGACCTTACATGGATGCTGCACTTTTCCTTTCAGACATTCTTTTTGCAAGAAAATAGGCGATTTGTCGAAGCTCTTTTTCACTTAATTCTGTGCCTCTAGGCATTTTGATATTTCTGTTAGAACTTCAGTAAGTTCTTTTGAACTGTTAATTTTACTGTTTGAAACCATTTGCATAGCAAGGGCCAATCTCAGTAACTGGTCCATAACTGATCTTATAATTTCTTCACTAGTTTCATATGTGAATACTAACCAGCACGTGTTACGATGTTGAATGCGTAACTCGGAAACTACTCGTTAGAATTCGATCAAATTTTAACGGTATACACAGTTGTATGTAACCTATTATTCCACCAAATTTCATTATCCAAAATGTTATAGAACCTGAGTTATTAACTTGTTGATCTTGGTGGCGGCATTTTATTTCTGTTCATATCTCAGTTATCGTTCAAATTCGGACCCATTTTCATATGAAGTTTTTGCTGAGAATCACCCATACGACCATTTACCAAATTTTCGTTCACTCATTTTGGGACACCCTGTATAATGTCAGGAAGACATGAAATGCTCCTCATCTATTCCTTATAATATTGAATAATTTTCAAAGTTGTAGTGAGATAAAACAGAAAACAAGAAAATTGTAAAAGTAAGATCGGATGAATGCGCACCCTACTTCATCCGTTCTTGCTAAAAGTTAATTAAAAAGATAAGCGCAACATTCTTTAGAATTAGCTTATTTAAGATCGCGATAATCAGATACGAAGCCCAGATTTTAACCTTTCAGATTTTTCATAGGATACTTTAAGCATCAAAAATTTCGAAGAAAATGTCATGGATTGTGCAAATATCTTGGATGCTCTACATCAGCAGTTCTCAAACTTATATCTAAGAACGCTCCCTTAGCGTATACAAATTTAGTAACGCCCATCCACATCTTAATTTAATGAAAATATGAAGGAGTTAATATAAAGATAAAAGTGCCTATTACTGCATTTATATGCAATTGTTATTACATAATTTTATAAAGAAGATTAATTATTAATACGTCAAATACGGACAAAACAATTTAAAATACTGTATGTACTGATCATTAAAAAAATAATAATTTAACCCGAAATAAACATATTCAGTGAGAAGAATGCAGTTGACGGTGTAATATGAAATTGTCGAAATCAGATTCAATGTTCATATAATGAAATTGAGAATTCTTCAATGACTGTGGATAACGACTGAACTCAATGAACTCAAAGAGTTTGAAATACGTATATTCGGAATAAAATCCAGTTGTGGACAAGAGGTTGTCGTCTTATTGATTATAATGAAATTGTCGAAATCAGGAAGTTGCAGTCGTCGTTTCACGAAATTCAAATAGTTTCTTTGCTTCGTCAAAAGCTGACATACAGCACTACTAAATAGGGTGTTCAAAACGCAATAATTAATTATTTTGCTACTGCCCATAAAGAAGGATATCTGCCAGCTATTTTTTTTCTGTAACCAAAATTCTTGATAAGCATTTCTAAATTTTGGTTTCGAGATCGTTTTGTAATTCAATTAATTCTTCTTCGATAAAACGCTCTACAACATAATCGTGATTTAAAAAGAGATTTATTATCCAATCAGGAACTTCCAAATCAAGTAAATCTGTAAATCTTTTCCTCATATCGTTAAGCAATAAATCCAAATGGTTACGAAAAATTGAAAGATGTTCATCAGATAACTTCCCCTTTTCTTGAAGCTCCGTCAGTTTTGGGAATTGATAAAATTCCCGTCGTCCAAAATTTCTCTTAAAAAGTACCAATTTCAGGGATCGGCACATGGTAGGGCATCAAAAAAGGAGACTTTGTAGACTAAATTATTTAAAAAAGAGATTTCGTAGACTTAAATATAAAACGTTTTTAGACTAAACAGCCTAAAATAACATTAACATTTATTACATTTTTTTTTCTATTTATTTAGGAAAAAGTTTGTAATCAAATAATTTTTCCTTTTTCCAACAAATATTTGCAACTTTTCAACTTTCTTATAACTTTTGATTTTTTCGTGGTTGCAGTCCGAAGTTTCGTGTTCGCCCCCCATCCCAATTTTTATATCTTAATATAGGTGTTTTTTATGTCAAATTTTTTTCGCACTGTACACCAATAAATTCGGTACTGTTTATGAAAATCGAAAACAATAAATAGGATTTGAATCACTAAATAATCTGAAAAAATTAGTTTTCTCAATGTTCAGATAATAAATACTTGAACCAGTATAAATGTTTTGAAAAAAAATTGATTTACCTAAGGTGGTCCTATTTGAACCTAGCCCCCTAATAATTATGTTGTTAGAGACATTAACCCTCTCCAACAAAGATATTAAAATGCAGAATTTTGAAAGATTTTAAAACGAATTTGACCACATGGTCATTGCTTGATCTCCCCCTCCCTCCCTTCCTGTGTGGTTATAAGTGGTCAAATTCTATCCCCCCCCCCCCACCAAAAAATAGGGGGAGTGGATTTGGATGTTCCCGGACTAATGGAGATGGTCTGCTGACAGTTGCTATGGGACGTGAATGCGTTCTGAAGCTAGCTGAAGCATTCAGAATCTTTCTCTTTCTCGCCCATTGTCTTTGTCAAAATATGGACCCAAGATACCATCAGCACACAAGCCACACTAGACCTTCTTTGGATTAAAAAGTTGACAATGACCATTTCAGGCTTCTCGCTGCTTCAAATCCAATAATTTTGGCGACTGACATAGCCATCCAACCAGAAGTGTCGCACATCGGAAAAAAAACGATATCTTAAAGGTTGAAACCAGTGTCGATCATTTGGTAAATGATGTTGGCGAACTCAGCCTGTCAATTACACCCGACCCGAGAGGTTGTCCTGGAGTGCTCCCTTACAACTGGAGTTTGGAGTTTGTAGGGAAACTGTTAAGATCTTTGCTTCTTTTCCCTGCCACTGCTACACACTTCCCATCCAACAAGGAGCTTTTGTATTCCAGCAATGTAGAATCCTGTTGGCTGCTTCCTGACATTGGAGAACTGCCTGAATCGCTCGTTATCGTCTGAAACTTCTGTCCTCGGAGATGCTCCTTCAGAGGGCCAAAAAGATGAAAATCACTCAGAAGTCAAGTTAAGACTGTAGGGTGGGTGTGGCAATATAACCAGTGTAGCTGGTCAATAACTGCTGGTCTCGCGTTGTTATTTTGTATAATGACACCTGCACGTTTCTTAAGCAGCCTTCCGAAATTGACCAGAAAGTAACTTGGAGTAGTGGTCAACATTTGTAGTCTCTCCCTTTTTTCAGATATTCCTTCTCTCATAATGACACTTTACTCAGGGTCTATCCTCGATGGATTCACGGCCTTCACGAAAGCATTTGCACCATTCAAACATCGATGAACATGTTATAGTCTGTTCTCCAAACACATGACTGTCGACGATGAATTTCAGCAGATTTTGAATCTTCTTTCACGAGAAATTTCATGGCCACACGCTGTTTTTGCACTGAAGGTAACTGGCCAGATGCCATCGGCCACAGCTCATACTTCTAAATATGAGCACCAAATGTAGACATACAAAATTCACTTTGGAATAGTTCTAAACCCAACGGTATGGCAACCTTTCCAGGGTCTCCTGCAACTACATTCTCGGACTGCGTCGCATTTATCTTGGAAAGCTACTTGCAGCTCTTCAAATTCTGAGAGATGATATCCATGCAGGGGTTTCTTCATAGACCCAACAAAGATGATAATCAAAAGGGACAAGTCTGGAGCAGCGTTGCCAGATGTGGTATTTTTTTTAAAGCCCTTATCCTTTGTTGGACATTGTTAAACAATGCACAAAACAATGAAAAGAAAGACAAGAGCTTTAAAAAATTTTCCACATCTGGCAACGCTGGTCTGGAGAGGGATATGGTGGATGTGGCAGTATCTGGAACCAGTAGCAGTGCCAGACTATTCTGTGTCTACGCCCTAGGCGGCTGCCTCGCTAGCTTACTGTCTTGTATCACTCCCTGCCCGGAACCCCATGGAGCTCTAGTAACAGCACCACATGCGTAACGAAACTCTGCAAATTGCGTCGCGCAATTCAAAAGAAGGCAGAGAAATGGGTGAAAGATATGATCAGAAATTTACGAAGGTAAGGTTAGGTTAGGTTAGGTATATACCCCTGATATGAACATTTAGTGTACTCTTGATAACACAAAGAGGATCCCCAGACGATTTGTAAAACGACTGCTGCCATCATTTCGTACACTTTGAAGGAGTGCAAACAACTGTATCACACTTTGAAAACAGGAAATTCCAGGAAGACCTGAAGAATCTGTGAAAGCGCATACGACTATATTGAAAAAGTACGCGTATCTACCAATTACAATTGATGTTACACTGCTGCCATCATTTTGCAAGTGCTGAACTGGCAACACAGCCATCAGTGATTTTATTCCACGAACTCTTCACCCATCACGGACCCGGTTCTCAAACTTCCCACGCTGGTTTCTCGCCATTTTGTCATCAGCGTAATCATCGATTTCTTTGCGTAAATAGTCCTTGAATGGCTTGTTTATTGCAATATCAAGAATCTGGAGATAGGCAGTCATTCAAGCGGGAATCATTATTTGATTTATCCTTTTCTCTGCAAGAAAATTGTTCGTGTCTTTAGCACGGTGAGTGCCACTGGAATCCTAGAATACAGAGGGTTGTTAGTGATCTATGGTAACAACTGGCATATTTAAAGGTGGCGCGCGCGTTCATTTCACGTGAGCTATCATGTGGAGTATTATTAGGGCAAGTATTAAAATAGAGTTCTAGTCAACTTCAAGAAGCGAGGCATCGCAGTTTCCAAGAATGTAATATCAAGTGTACTAGATAATATTGGCAAAACCAGAAGCAGCGCCCTTCCCAAGGGTAAAGAGCAGACCAATCCGAGACCATTCACTAGCCATACTCCTGACGTCGTCTGAAAAGTTCGTGCTTTCGTCACCGGATGTAACCCACCAACACAACAGTTTATTGCACAGAAGTTAGGGAGATCTGCGTACACGGTAAACACAATCATCAACCGTGATTTACAACTGGAGAAGGGCCACAAGAGCCACGTTCATAAGTTGTTGCCGTGTCATGTTTAAGAGCGACGGACCAACTGCTGTAAACGTGTGAACGATACCTGGCAAATGAAAAGTGGAAATACGTGGTCACACTAGATGAGGCGTATGTTTATTTAAGCGACTGCAACAAGAGATTGAGCCATTTTATATCACCCAAGGGGTTTTAGGGACTTCAGAAAATGGTATCGTGAACGCAAGAAAAGATTTTCAAAACGTTTCATTATCGTGGCGGGACACAGCTACAACGGCAAGTTGACTTTACAGAGTTGAGTCAAAGACCAAAGCCAATGTCATGTACTATCAGACTAACGTTCAAACCCCCATATTTACCCGTGACATCCCCGGTTTGTGCAGATTAGAGGTAAACAAGGTATGGCTGCACCAGACAAGGCATCGAGTCACACCGCCGTGTCAACTCGCCTGTTCCTGGAACGCACGCAAGAAGATACCGGAATCTGCTCCATTCGCATCGCCTATGAATTTTTGTAGCTTTGGCCTACTTAAACGGGCCCTCAGAAAGAGACGACTGCGAAAAGTGGAGGATCTTTGGAAAGCGTGTCAACAGGAGTGGTTACAAATTGATCTTGATGTTCTGCATTCCAGCCTCCTGCAATGGAAACTGATGCAGAGCAATAGCAGTGACGCATGGCTACCAAATTTCCACCTTTTATGGCCCTCTGTAACTTGTTACCATAGATACCTAACAATCCTCTGTAGCATTATCTCTTTGGAAGCATCAAATCGACCCTTTGTACATCTACTTGATGCGCTTTTTGCTCCTAACTGTAGATCTCAGAAAAAGAATAGAATTCAACTCGAATTCAAGTTTTTGGTAGATTTTCACGCAAAAAGTACTCCAAAGTGGGGTTTTCCTTGATTGTTCATCTACTTGAACCACTCTTGTAATTGCTTGTGTGCAACCAGGCCTTTTCGGTTTCAAAGACGTAAACACCTGAAACACGTCAAATCTTAACTTTCTTGTCCTTATTAGCATGGTTATTAACTATGTTATTAAGTAGCAGAAGAATGGAACTAGTTATTGGTTTTATAAGTTCTGCATTTCTTGAGGTAGAAGGTTGAAATTCGGAACGTAGCTTCGTATGGGCATGTCCACCTTCGCTATTTAGTTCGGTTTTGATTGGCCCACTGGGTCGGAGTTAAAGGGGACTAAGTGATCTATGTGATATTTAGGTATGTAAAGGAGAGAAATTCGATATGCAGATTCATCTAGGAAAAAGTTTGGCCAAACTGTCCCAGCAAGCTCGGAGTTGTGGGTGGGTCAGTCACTTGGTCTTTAGAACTATGACAGCGTATGGCATGTGATATATCATTCGATCGAAAATGACGAGAAAGGAAAGAAGATAAAGTTCTTTTATATTTTCTATGTTCGAGAAAATCAATTTTTGCTTTAAAAAATGGGGGGGGGGGGGGGATAAAAAAGTGCAGGTGAAGGGGTAAAAATAGATGTACTCAGATGTTCTCCAAAAGTTTTCGCTACCTCGAGAGGATTAATTTCTTGTTAGCAGTGATTTGAGATGCCAGGGAAGACAGAAAGCCATGAGATTCTTGCCCTTACTCCTCTAGACCCAAAATTTGGCCAATTAGGATTCCGGAGGGCTAATTCAGTCATATCATTCGAAATAAATTTCATCGATCTTTATTACTTTCCTGGATGGGCTTATCTTAAGGAGCGGCCTGAAATCATGATAGGGCTTATTTTTGGAATACGTCATATTTTCGTGGAAACATAGTGATAGATTTAAAGGTTAGTATTTTATCAAATCAAATCACTCATATGTAAAAATCCAACAATATAATAGATGTTGTTATTATTATTATTATTATTATTATTATTATTATTATTATTATGAATTATTTTTGAATTTTGAACTTATTATAAAACGTAAAGGCAAAGTAAAATTTTGCTAATTTCGTGTTTAAAATAGCATTTCATTTAGGAAATATTTTTCTATTATGAATTAATTATATATTTATTGCATTTATCCCTACCCCTGCCCCCGTTATCCCGTTTCGATTTTTCAACTGAAAAATGTTGTCACTTTAATTTTTTGGCAATTCAACATAAACGGAGTGACTAACCTAAAAGTAAATAAAGCTGAACAGCGAGTATGTATACGAGATAGAAATGGGTAGGCTTGAAAATCCACGAGGAGCAAAAAATAAAACATACATTATTTATTAAAAATGTTTAAAACTAAAATGTTAAATGTCCATGAAAGAAAGAGAAATGTCCATCAGATTTCAAATCGGTCAGAACTTCCTTAGTGAGTAAGAGATCCCGTACTCTCTGCAAGCAGCTCTGTATTTTAGACCGTTTATATATCGAGAAGGCTGAAGAAGAAGGAATAAAAAATACTATTTAGGTCGACTGTATAGACACGCCTTAAAACATGCGATTTGTTTAAATTAAAAGAAACAACCAAAAACACTTGCCTTGCTAAAAAGTAAAGGGACGTGTATAGAAAATGGCGGAACGTGGAGCGCATTTGACTTCCGTACGAGCCGACAAACCTTCAATATTTGAATTAATCGCACAAGAAAATTTGAACCATCTCATTAAAGCTTCTTTGCAGTATTTAACAAAGGTAAAGATAGTTGTCGCGCTGGAAATAAAAAACAAAGGTCGTTCGCTTTCGTTTAAACTCTATCGAAATGACAATCGTGCATTTAAAATGAGTTCAGGTTTTCATTTTACTGACTGCCTATTTGTGCAGCTGAACTATTTGTTTACTATTGCTAACAATTTCTTATTAAAGAGCTCTTATTTACTATTACAAAAGAATTTTGCTTACATTTCATTATTATTTTGGCCAACAGACAGCAAAGCAGATTTCTTTTAATAATTTTATTTTTAAAATGCATAACGTCATAGTATTAAAATGTGAAGTTTTAATGAAAATATGACCAGGTTATGTACATTAGATAAAATAATTTTGTTATTAAGCTAGAAATTTGTATTATCATCAGAAATATAATTTTCAGAAATCTCTTGTAGAGCGCGTAACCCAACCCATTAATGCCCAAACTTTTTATAAAATTTAAAATATAGTGTCAAAATATGTATAGAAATAGTCTTATATAACCAACACCCATATTATAATAATAAAATCTTGTAAACATTCCAAGGAGGAGCTTTAACAGTGAAGCAGAAATACATTTATACATTTATTAAAAAGAAATTAACCCCCCTCCCCCGAGTAGGGTAAAGCAAGTAGCAGATCCTGCAGTCATCTATTTTTACCCCTTTATCTGGACTTTTTACTTCTCCCCAAGTTTTTTAATCAAAAAATTAATTTTCTCGAACATAATATGTAGAAAATGTAAAAAAGCTCTTATTTTTTTCCCTTTCTCATCATTTCCGAACGTATGATATATCACATGCCAAATGTTGCCATAGTTCTAAGGACCAAGTGACTACCACCCCCGCAAATCCGACCCCAATGGAACAATTGGGCCTAAACTTCATAGTAATGTAGATCTTCCCTAAAGGAGTCTGGACACTGAATTTCATGCCTTTACGTACCTAAATAGCACATAGATATGTTGTCCTCTCTGAATCCCACCCCCGTAATTCCGACCCCAGTGTACCAATCAAAACCAAATTAAATAGTGCAGATGGACAAGCCCATACGAAGCTACATTCCGAATTTCAACCTTCTACCTCAAAAAATGTAAATGTAATATGCGGGGAAGTGATCACATTAAAAAAAGATAAATTGTGTGTAAAAAAATACCTAAAGTTAAGGGACCAACAAAAAAGCGTGTATTATGTGGAAAATCGTCTTAACCGTGATCGTATTAAGCGGGTACTACTGTATTATAATAACAGGATAACTTATTATTTTAACAAAAAATCAATGATAACTTGAAAACAAATATCAGGGTGCACAAGTCCTCATTGCACTTGTATAACAAAGAGCATTTTTCCCACAGATGTTTAGTATATTTTCCACATTTACCCCATCTATGGTGTCTATCAATTTTATCAATAAGGTGACCAACATTGTCCAATCAACATGTTTCGGGGTTTTTGGATGCACTCCTCGGGTGGTTATAATAATCTCATGTGCTTTTTGGAGTGCTACAACAATTCTTCTAGTAATTTCTAGAAGGGATACGTTTTCCACATTGCAGTAAAGCAGAGGTGCCCAACCTTTTTTTATCCGAGGGCCGCACTCGTACTGAAATAAATTTCGCGGGCCAGAACACAAGCAAAACAAATATTTAAAATTTTTATAGTTACCGAATTGTTGCATTTTATTAATGAGAAGTCTGCATCTGATTTTTAGAATATAAAGGCGGGCCACATGAGTGAGCTGCACGGGCCGGATTTGGTCTGCGGGCCGTAGGTTGGGCACCGCTGCAGTAAAGCAATCATGTGTTGACAATGACACAGTGCAAACAGGATCTAAATATTGGCCAGTACTATTTCTCGACCTAATTCGGATGCAGTATAAGCCTCTTAGCTCATTGAAAAGATACCCTTGTTGTACATTGGACCAAAATTGCCTGATGTACTGATATGCATATTTTATCATTCCTGGACCATTTGGTACAGCAGTTATCTTCCATCATTATTTCTGATGTAAATATTTTTTATAGCCATGGAAAAGGCTGATAATCTAAAAGTAGCAATATACTAATTTTCTTATAAATTTTTTCAGAAGGTAGTGTGAATGCAATCATTTTTAGACCCTTTTTGTGAAGCATGCCTTATGCCTTGTGTTTCAGCACAAATGGTCTAAAAAGTTTCGTATATTTACATCAGCTGTTCAGCAACTTTGGAAGCGCCAGGGTTATATTGGGTGATTCAAAAGTGCATTACATTTTTTCATGAAACTAATAATTGTTTTGCTGTGACGAATTCTTGTCCTTTACATTGTTTTGCGTGTGCCTCGTGAATTTTATGAAAGCATTGAATTGCTGGAAAGCAAACACTGAAAATGTCGTTACAATGGAAGGAATGTAACACGCTTTTGGATCACCCGGTATCTTTTTGATGTCATTTCTAAAAATCAAGGTTACCCACATACATGAGATGTGTAATTTCCTAATTAATGTCATTGCAAGTATTATATGAAAATAATTTATGCAAAACAGTAATAATTTAGAAAAGAAACTAATTAGACAATTTTGCTGAAAATTTTGTTAAATTAGGCACTTGTGCACTCATAACTGCCTAGCTTATACATCCACTTCCAAGTACAATTTATTTAACAAGCTTGTACAAATTATCTAACTTGTACAAATTAGGTCAAATAAAGAATGTACAGCTAAAACTTTGTAATTGACCCCTAAATGTCACTATATCACTGTTTTCCATTTCACAAAAACTTAGTTATTATTTGAAACAAAGCAGTAACTGAAACTACAACTAAACTGAAGTCTGGCTTGGATCTATTATAATAGTGACATCTAATGAACATATTATAAATGCTGATAGTTGAACATATTAATTCTAGAGGGTGATAATTGCACAGCGGATAACTATGATATATCATACTAGAAGCGAACCCACCCGATTGTATAATCGGGTAATAACCCATTGTTAGATTTTTTCTTTGTTGTGACAACGTCCACCGTCACTGATTTTATATAAATGATGGTGGGCATTAATGGGTTAAATATTTTATAATTATTACAATTTTGTTGAGAGAAATTTAACATTACCTCTTTTTCCAGAAATTTATAAACATTCTTGTAATGAATTTATTTCTCAGATATTAACAGTTTTTATGAGAATTTCACATCTGTGTATTCCACTATTCTGATTCAAGCATTCTGATAGATTCCCCATTTCAAAATATCTAGTTCATAGCCCTCTCCCATCTGTAGAATTTTGCTCCTAAAAGTTTGTGAGCTTTAACAGCATGACTGGTGAGAGAAGTGGAATGATTTCCTCAAGAATCAAGGAGTGCAGAATTTGAATGTGACATAATGACCAGCTCCATAATTCAATAAAAAAGAAAATGCTATTATAGCATCTGAATACTGTATTTGTAATTTATTTCACTTAATTGTTTTAAAAGGTTAAAGACATCAAAAAAGACTGCATGAATGATTTTGAAAAATACTCAAGTCTCTTTTGCAAGTTATATTACTCGTGAATTTAATGTGCAAAATCATTAATTATGTCATTGCCATCTTTAAAGCACCTCTGATGTCAAAGTTGAGCCATTAACATTGGATTTCCTTAATGTAAGTCATAAATAACCAGTTTCTACAGAAAAACAAAACATTTACATTATCGATTAAGAAACAAACAAGATCTTAAGAAGCCGTTGGATATTTAGTTATGAAGACCAATGAGAAAGATGACTGTCCTACAAGAATAAACTTGTGAAAAACGGTGTCTCCCTCATGTGGTCTTCTGTAAATTTTTTTCCTTATATAGGAAAGGACATCTGAAATAGTTATTTTCAAAATGTTCCAAAACACAGACATTGCCTTCAATAAACAGAGGTAACATTACCAAGATCTTTACTATTGAGCATCATTTGAACATAACTATTTCAAAGCACTGATCACCCAAACAGCTGTTTAAAAAAAAAACAAAAAAACAATCATTATTAATATGCAGAAGACTTGAATGTTTTTATAGGATGATTATTGAATATCATGTAAGTTCTTGAAAGTTGATTACATGTACCTTTGAAATAAACCAAAGTCTTACAGCACAACATGTTTGAATTAAATACATAAATATGTGTTGCACTTTAGGGCCTCTATTTTTGTTCATAAATACAGTACAATGACCATTTCTCTCCAAGATGTAGACCCTATCCAAAAGAGTTTTCACTTCGATGAATGATGCTCGGTGTCCTTGCAATACATTAACCTAGTGACATTAATCGGTTCGGGCAAGAAGTCTAGTTCGAATCACGATAGACTCGACCTCATGCCTGAACCAATTAATTTCACTAGGTTAATGTACTACAAGGACGCTGAACATCATTCGCGTAAGTGAAAATGCTTTTGGAATAGTGTACCTTTATAGCCTCTTGATAGAATTTTTAAAGATAATTGAACACTGATGTAAGTTCTTGAAGTTCATTTGGATATACTGTTGTAGTTTCTGCAAGAGCATAGTCAAACTGTTGAAAATTGAATGTGCAATGGAAGTTTTTGAAGTTTGTATACATGTTTTAAGATTTGAAGATTTACAGATGCTATGTCGATGTTTCATGAAACAAGGGTACTGTATTATGAATTAAAGTGAAATATTAAATTTTCAAAAAAAACTTAACTTTCTTTTATTTATTAAAAAACATGTCCTAGAAACTCCACATAATTACATGTTACCTTGTAATTAGGAATAAGTCATAAATTCACACTTACGCGAATACAGTAACTGCAGCCATTATTCACCCATTTTACATACAAGGTGAGTAAAAAGTCTGCTGTACCCCTGCTCCCTGTACAAGAAATGGAGATATCCCAAATCTGTTGCACCTAACAAATAGAAAATCGTAACTAGACTATCTGTTTGTGACTTTCCAATGATCTAATTATACAAAATTTATCACATAAACCGTAACAGATAGGGACCAACTTCTGATGACAAACTTATTCTGTATTCAATTATAAACCCAACAAGATGAAACTAACCATAATTGGATAAGTAGATCACTCAAGAATGAAATGACAGCATATCTACGCGTTTGGATGTCTGTCATTCAGCCGCTTGCATCTGCCATCACACTCTTTCGGTGATTCCCAAAGATTCACGACCATAGGTGAGAATAGGGACAAAGATTTGAAAACTGAGGGCTTGTTTTATTTCCTAGCTTGTGTTTTGTTACCACAGATCACAACAATTCATGTCTGACGTAACTCGAATCAGGTCAGCGAACTGTGTTGATACGTGATAAAGAAAACGCGATCTAGGAAACAAAGCCAAACTCTCCGTTTTTAAATCTATCTTTGCCCCCATTCTCACCTTTGGTCAGTAATGACCAAAAGAGTGCAATTGCGGGTCCTCGATGAAATGCTTACTAGCTGGAGCTTCTCAATGGAATGAGCCTCCCAGGAATCCCTTCACATCGAGCATCGGTGCACCAATCATGCTCATCCGCAATATCAACAGGACAAGATTTCTGCAATGGGGCAAGGAAGCACCTGAAACGAGATTCCTGAAGTGTGGTAGATGGTACCCTACTAGTTAGAATTCACAGCAGCACAGTAAGGGAGTCTTTAGGTGTTGAGCTGGCACTTATCCACATTGAATGGTCTCAGTTGCGTTAGTATGGTCACGTGATACAGATGCCGCAAACACGTCTTCATAGGCAGTTGCTATTTCCAAACCAATGGATAAGGGACCAAGGAGTCTGCCTAGAAGCAGGTGGCTAGACTACATGGAAAATCTGCAGACAAGTTGCTTGAGTATTACCATTTAGAACATGTGCCTAATGGTAGATGAACACAATAACTGGACATCTTCCATAGAGCTAATTTATGAATGATTTAGAGCATAATTGTAAATCTTCGAAAATTGCATACCCTCCTAAGTCTTTTGTGGTCATTTTGCACGGCATGTCTCTCTTGTTCGCTCTTGGCTACCGATTTTGACTTATAAAAATCAAAGTAATGATCATAATTTAATATAATTTGCACAAGCTTGCCATTTAATTCTAATCGTATGGACAACATTCAGTGGGAAATTTATGCTGTACAAGTAAGCCAGTGTTCTCCCCAGAAAATTTTATCAGGTGGGCAGTAAGCTAAAATAACCGGGCGGACAAAAATTAAAAACAAAAACAAATAAAATATTATGCAGTGTTGTGCAGTTTTTCGTGTATTCTTCAGCCGGGCGGTCGCCAAAATCAGCCGGGCGGCGCGCCCGTTAAAAAGGGCCTGGGGAGAACCCTGTAAGCCTTTATGCTAACGGGGATCACTTCCAATACCTGCTGAGGTCACCACTCTTCTCAAACACCAATTTATGTCTACCAAATTTCATTAATTTATGACCATTAGTTTGATTTTTATAAGTGAAAATGAAGGGCCAAGAGCAAGTAGGAAACCCTGTATAACGTAATTATAATTTCATGTTAATTTTTTTTTACCATATTTTTTGGTGTACGGGTCACACTAATAAAATACATATTTATATACCAGGTGATCCAAAAGTGTTACATTTTTTAATTTTTTTTATTTTTTATTAATTAATTGGATCCAATTCAATGCCGTCATAAGAATCACGAGGCACGCTCAAACACTGAAAATGTCGTTAACAATGTAAAAAAAATGTAATACACTTTTGGATCACCCGGTATTTAATTTAGTGTATTTTCACAGATCCCAAAAGCTTTGTAAAAAAAAAGTGGGACTTACACACCTGAAAATATGTTAATGTTCCTCTGATTCGTCCATTTTCTAGAAATAAGGTAAATATCAAAGTATTGGTATCTTCTTCACAAAACCAATTTTTGAAGGGGAACAATAGCAATTTTTAAATACCGTTTATTGCCATAAGCAACTAGAAAATAATCCTTGCTCTCCAGGAATACTTTAGAACGTAAAGATGACTATACACAAAATTTTACATGCAATGAGCCATCGGCGACAGAGATAATTAATTTTAAATAATACTTCTACCTATAGACCATTGTCTGCCAAACTTTTTTTACTTTACTGCCAAATGTTTTTTTACTTTACTCCAACAAACCTAAATGCACCTTATTGATATGAATAAAAATAAACAAGTCCTATTATAGTAACAGTGAGTTTTTAACAATTTTTAAATCTTTGCAGCACTGTTTGGCAGACACTGCTGCAGACTTTTGGACGCCGACCAAAGATAACTCGAGAACTCTATGAAACCTGAAGGAATGAAACTTCATAAATATTTAATTCCAGGAAAACGCAGATCATGTGCGACTTTTACTTTTTTCAGGCTGTACATGAATATGTTCCTCGCTCACATTGTAGCAATTCATGTCAACTTTTGACATTGTGATCACTTTTCAAAAGTGGATATTCAAAGGAGAGCCCTAAAAATATTGTTTTGAAGGTAGCTTATCCAATGACTGCAAACTTCCTTTTTAAAATTTGCTCATTCTGTAACTTCATATCATTTGGTCGTTGCTTACTTTCTGATGCAGTCATCCCTCCTCAAGTCAACATTCTACAAGTTGGCAATTTTTTCTTGAAAGCCAAGATGACAGACAATGGCTTCTGGTTGGGGATTTTTGCCAACAAAAATTAAATTGGTGACGATTAAAATATTCAAAATTAACCAATTTTATAATTCTCCTAATGCATACAAGCTATACTGGGGAGCTATAGAAGTTAATTATTGAAATTAATATATAAGCTGATTTTCTTCAAGCTGGTTATTTTCCATGAAATTCGAAATGGCAACTGAATATAGAGGCACCCTTCCCCACATAAGCGGCTACATTTTCCTTAAAAAATTAAAATGCGATTAAGATTGTCTTAATTTGAAAAATATCACTATATTTAATTTGGTTTAATTTTTCCTTGCAATTTTCTTCAAAAGCTGGTAATCTACTGAAGAATACACATTAAGAACAGAACTCTGCAATAAAGAAGACGCAAATTCTGCTAGTCGGAAAATTCCACATGACTGCAAGGCCCTGACCGAGGCTGCAGACTTGTGGAGGGACGACTACTATGGCTTTTTGCAAAGAACCAATGTGAAACTAATTTCATATAAACTAACTTTTTTTTTTATATATAATTTTTGATATGAAACATCTGTTGTCTGTCGATCATTGCATGTAACATTTTGTGCATGGCCATTTATTGTATTTATTTATTTTTTTTTTCTGCTCCATCGAATGTACACTACCCTATCAAAAGTCATGGGACGCCATCACTTTAATAGAAACACCCAAAAATATGCATATTTTAGTATTTTTTTGGTCCACCTTTTGCTGCTTTCACAGCTTCTACTCTCTGGGGCATATTGTCCACAAGATTTTGATACATTTAGACAGGTAATTTTTGCCTTTCTGCCATAAGTGTCTTGGACAATTCGGTCACGGATTTCAGGCATTCCGCACATGCGTGCAATCGACGTTCCAACACTTCACACAGATGTTTGATGGGGTTCAGATCTGGGCTCTGTGCAGGCCAGTCAAGTTCTCGAACCCCCTTTTCGTCAAACTATTGTGCCTACAGCCCTTGCTTTATGGCAAGGTGCGTTATCGTGCTGAAACAGAAAAGGGCCATTGCCAAAGTGCTGCCAGAGAGATGGGAGTGCTGCGTTTAGAATGTCTTGGTAACGGTCTGTGTTTAGATGTCTGTCCACAGAAACAACTGCACCCAACCCATATCATGAAAAGCACCCCCACACCATCACCGACCCTCCGCTGAACTTCACCGTGGGCACAACACAGCTTGGCAGATAACGTTGGCGATACCCAAACCCGTCCATCTGATTGCCAGATGGTGTAGCCATGACTCCATTCAACCATTCGCCATTGATCTAGAGTCCAATGTCGTCACTCTTTGCACCATTGAAATCTCCTTGTTGCGTTGCTGATGTGAGGTTTGTGAGCTGCCGCTCTGCCATAAAAACCCATTGCATGCAGTTGTTCCCGTCGACTCTATGAATGATCTTGTTAGTCCATCAAGTGATGTGTGATGGTTTGCAGTGACCACTTTACGAAGAGCCCTTTGGTCTCTGGCAGACATGATCTTGGGTCTTCCAGTCCTAGGCGGAACGCTTGTGGTGCCTTTCTTTTTCCATGCCTGGATGACGTTGTGAACGGTCAATTTGGGGATGTTTAGGAGGATTAACGTCTCTCTTAACAGTTTTGCCTGCGAGATGGCACCCAACAATTGTACCTCTTTGGAAGCCTGAAAGCTCTTTCCTTTGAGACATTCTTACAGCATTCATGCAAGCATCATCTCATAATATCATACTCTTATGTAGTGCAGTTTGGCTTTGCAACCCGCATACACAATTCCAAACGTTCCATTATTAGTGACAGCATAGTAAATATGGATGCCACTGCTGCCTTTTCAGTCATTCTATTGAATATCACAATTATAAGTAATGAGAAAAAAAAATACATTTAATTTAAAAATCAAATGATTTTATATTGCATTTTTCCTCTTCTAGCTTTGGCCATCCTCCGAATATTTTAATACCTACAGGAATTTTTATAAGTATTTTGATACTTATATCCTTCTTTTTGAAACTCTGATCCAGTATTATTGTCTAAAAAAGCATGGTGAGTAGTTACATATTTTAAATCAACTATCTTCTATTAAACCATTCCTCAAATGAACATGTTCCTCTCGAGTATAGGTGGGTCGCTCTCAGAACATTTTTATGGCCTTCAACGAATTCCATCAGAAGGACAGCGCACACTATCACAATGGAAATACATAGAATCTTTAACAACTTTATGTCTATTACCCAGGATTAAAGACTGGCTTGATAAAAGCTATGAAAATTTACAAGATCTTGATACAGCAAGCAGATCAGAACAGGTTGGAAATTACAAATATGCTTACTTTGCATCATTAGCAATTCAAAACTTATTTGGGAAAAATATTGTTTTTTCCTCCCACAGATATGGATTGAGAAATTAAAATCAGCGTATACCCGCATCTACCCTTTTTTCCATATCATTGCCCAATTTTTGAAAATTTCCTATCAAATAGCTTACCTCTTTGGATATTCCTCATATCACTCGCCAGAACTTCACTTAACAGGAATACGTTTGACGTCAAATGAATTAGCGTTAAAGTCAGATTTACAGTCTCTTAACGTGGAAAGTTCTCGGTAAAACCAAACAAATAAAATTATAGAAAATACATTAGTTAATGTTTGCTTTACAAAAAATTGAGATCACATTTAATCGATTTCTGGTTGCAGAACGGACACACTTTTAAAATACGTATTTAGGAAACTCACACGGGGAGTTGCTTATGGATTGACTAATGGTTTGCCTTTGGCCATTTTTTTCATTCAATATTTGGATTGGTGGCGGAATACAAATCGGAAATTATATGTTCAACACAGCCACATCCCCCCTCCATTAAAGGTGAGATCAGAACTCTTAATACCAGGTGACCCGAAAGTTTTGAAAAGTTAATATCTCAGAGTTTGCGAGTAGGGCAATGCAGTTTCCATAGAAATGATCAGGTTTGTTATAAAATCAAAAAAATTCACAGCTTGTTTTACTTACAAATTGCATTGCCAGGCGGTGTCATACACAAACTGGAATGGGAGAAAGCGTATAAGAGAAACAAGTTGAAAGTGTTACACATCAGTAAAGTGCTTTTAATCAAAACTGTTCTATTACAACAATAAATGTGTGACTGATGCATTGAGAGCATACCAGTCACTGAAAGATGATTGAAGTGGAAAAGGACCTATGGAATGTGCAGTGCTACATCAAGAAATTCAAGGAAACTGGATCTTTGTTGCAGCAAGATCATGATCATTCATGCTGCTGCATGAGAGACAATTTCACAGGAAATGAAGTGATGGCAATGTAATCCAAATTTTGGACTATGGAAATTCACTGAAGGTTCCAGTGCTCATCAAGTTTCTCACTAAACAGGCATTCCATACAGGAGGTATGGCAAACGCTACAAGAGATTCTGAGCAATCTGATACCCATACGAACTACTGGAGATTTTGTGCTAAAGTGACGGTTTGGTATGGATTATCTGTCCTTCTTTCTTGAAGATGTATGCAGTGCGTCCTTTGAAGCAGTTTCATTGATAGGTGCATGTTGTGCAAACATGTTACGAAACTACATTATCTCTTGCTTGCAAGAAAGATGCAGTGCATTAAGTCACATTTGTGCAAAGCGGAGCACCACCCCGCATCACGTTACATTAAGTGCTGCAAGACATGTATGGAACAAATTGTGTATCGAGCAGACACTTTCTGCAGACATCGCTTCCTTGGTCTCACACGCCTTGCAATTTTTTGCTGTGAGGCTAACTGAAATCACCCTACAATATTGGCTATGCTGTTTCAGAAAGATGCCACTTGACATGTTTCAACCATACCATCAAACATGCCCTTTAATGCAGTTCACAGTATCTTCTCGTATCTACAATTAGTCCTGGCAAATAACTACTGTCATACTGATCACCTGGTAGAGTCGTCCGTTTCCACTATCAAAACTCCACGAGACGTTACCTTTTCAAAACTTGCTAGACTTTTGGATCACCCAATACACATTTTGTTCAGATTTAATAGCTTAGTCTATGCCTTTTTTTTTTTTTTTCCTTTAGAAACAAAATGCCCTATCCAAAGGAAAATGCCCGATCTGTTTAGAAAGTCGCAAGAATGATACGGTTTTGGCAACCTCAGGGTAAATTTCTATTTGCACATTTCATAGTCTTAAATTTGCCAAGGGCCATTAAAATTTTGTTATTGAATAATTTTTCTCTTGGTTTTACAGATTTGTCTTCTGTTATAAATGTATACATAATTACGTCAAAGAAAATCAAATATGTCCTGTAACAAAATACCCTACCACCTTAGAACAATTAGTCCGACTTTATCCGATGTAAATAAGTCATACATTAAAAATTTGTTATTTTTGAGATAATTTTATTTTCTTTAAATAAATTTTATTTGCAAAACAATTAGTATGCTCTTTGTCCTTGTCCCTGGCGGCGACCTGAAAAAGTAAAAGAGAAAAATTAACTTTTAAGGCTGGTTTCATCTCCTCTACTTATTATTCGACATAATATAATTTTGTTCTGACCTTGGCCCCGATTAAAGAAGGATCCTTGCTTAAGTTCCAAGATTCTTTCACTATTCTCCACCAACGTACTGATCTTGTCTGCAAGCTGCAAAGCAAGCGATTGTAATCGTGATGGTTCTGTTCGATGCATTACAACAGCTTGAGTGGGTTCGTCTAATGAAGCCTGAAATTTAGAAAATTGCATGAATATAACAAATCTAAATGCCAAAAAAAAAAAAAAGAAAATGATTTTGAAAAAACAAAAAAAAACAAATTCATTATACCATTAGTTCTTCATTAATAATCATTTTGCTAATGATGCTGTGGACTGTGGTTTTTTCCAAAGCAAACATTTCAGCCAAGGTCACCATGCTGATGGAATCGTAAACACTGCTGTAAGTGAAAAGATATGTTCGCAAGCTCTCTTCTTGAATTTTTTGGATGAGCATTTCTCGTACTTTATCGGCTTGATGAAATAAATCCCACACCTTAAAGAAAAAGGGAAAAAAAGTATTAATGTTGATAACAACCAACCTGAAATTATGAATGCTTTTCATAACTGACAGTGGAGATCACTTTTCCACAGATACTGATGAAGACAGCTTTGTTATAGAAATATGCATTCATGGTAATACCAGGTATTAACCTCAAACTTTGTAGAAAGTGGTTCCATCATCAACTGTATCAGAGGTATAAATGTCGTTTTCAGTTGGGTTGTGCTGATAAACAATAACTGTATAAGATTGACCTAAACTAAAGGGCTTTCTTAACAGCATTTTCAGCAATAAAAATTGTTCAAGAAATTAATTCACCCTCATTTAATCAATATGAATAAATTAGTATCAAGAATCCTACGTAATGCTACCATCCCTGGCAAAAAGTATGCAACAATGGCTAATGTTCACAAAATTTTCATTTCAGTTGAAATATGCATTAAATAACACACAAAAAGCTCCTAGATAAGCAATAAGGTAGAGAATTTATTAGACGACAAAGGAGATCCGGGCTATGTGCAGGCCAGTTGGGTTGTTTGATACGTTTTTTTACCTGAAAATTCTTTGACTGAACATGCCCGATGACATGATGCATTTTCATCCTGAAAAGCCAAAGGAATTTTCTATTGATGGAATCAAAAAGTGTTCAAGAATATTAGTGTAAACTTCTGAGTCGACAGTTCTCAACAATATACTCAATCTTCCCATCCCTTTAGAATTCATGGATCCCCATATCATGAAGGACTCGGGAAATTTGACGCAGACTTAATTAAGGCGGTCTTCTGAGAATTTTTCATTGTTTCATCTCTAAACAAAAGTTCTGCTAGGGTTGCCACGACTTTCCAATTATAGTGCATTGTTTAGGTTTTATTATAACAATGTCCAACAATAAATATTCCCACCTAAAAATAAGTTAAATTGGCATCCCCCTGCTGTTGATGCACGAGCAGAGGTTTTGTTTTTGCCTTGTGAAAAGAAAATCCCATCTCATATAATTGGTTTCTGACAGCTCATGATGAAACCTGCATATTACATTTCCTCCATTTATTTGTGGATGTAGAGCGTCGATTGTTTTTACATATATCTCTTAAACTTTTATCTTGCCTTTTTGATGTTGCTCTAAATCTTCCTTTACTCTTGAAACTTTTTCCACAGCCTGGAAACATCAGAACAGGTGACAGAAGTTTTTGCCACTTCTCTCGTAGTTTTTCCTTCCTCTAATAGTTTTATAATAATTTGGCGAACATCAGTATACAGTTTTTTTTTGTGAAGCCATTTTTGTTAAATTTTGTGTAGATAAAACTGTTCATACAAATTTTAATGGAAGAAACCAAGCATATAACAAGGGGGGAGACATTTCACCGAGTTCATTTCTTTCACCCATTTCTATGAATTACTTGACGTGTTCCCAAATTTATTTCCTTAGTATAGCTTTGGAAATAAGTACACAATCTGTTGTATTCGCATATATTCTTGCTTTATGAATAATGTTGAAAACTTTAATGTAAATCTCGTCTGAAATGAAAATTTTGTGAACATTAGCCACTGTTTCCAAACTTTTTAAGGAATAAATTGAAGTTGATGGAGGTATTGCAGAATTCTGAGTGGTTCCACCTTTTATTCCCAGCTTTGTGAAGGAGACAAATGAAAACGCTACAAAGTCAGTAATTGGTCGGACACAAATAAAGAGGCAAATGTCAAAATTTACAGAATAGATAGTGTAGAAGTCACAGGTTCTATATTCTACCATTTTCTGTATGGGTGTGTAGCCTCTTCATTGTATCCTAGCATGAAAAAGTCCATGAAGAGATAAAAGGCACTTTGCAATAAAAGATGGCGTGACAAAGTTAAAAGCTCGACGACTCAACTTGATCAGGAGCTTGTTTGTACCTTGCGGAGCAAGAAGAATGAAACCTCCCTGACTTTGTACCCCGACAGGTGTGCATGTGCTTGGTGATCTGGACAAAGCATATCTTATTTTGGATTCACTTGTCCTGCCAGTGACCAACAATACTGAAAATATTCAATGTGTGAAGGTAGTTCATTACTTGTACTCCATTAGCAAGAAACCACTCAAAACAGAGCTGTGTTATGAATTGGGGTTGTGTCTTGTTGCAACTCACAATAAAGATCCTCCGATTTTCTTTGAACTGGCAATACTGCCAACATAGTATTCATTCTTTCTGAAGTAAATGGCAAACTGAACTGCCCCTGAGAGCAAATGGAGCCAGAAACTGTGGACACAACTTGACAAGAACGACAGGAAACCACTGATCCACATAAGATATTTATTAAAACGTATGCGCATTTCGGCAGCCAAGCTGCCTTCTTCAGCGTATACAAGGACCTGATCAGAACAAAGTAAATCTGTTCTGATGCAGGAAAGAATTACATCGTCATATATATAGTAAAGTGGGATTGATTATGATCCAATTACAGAGTTTCTAATACCATATATATACAAAAATAAGTTATTGGTAGGCAGTCTTCAACTAATCATTGGTCCTGGTTGGATTATTCAGTCTATTGGTCAGTTTAGGCAGGTGTAAGAGTTTCCCAATGTCCATCAATTGGCTCACATCCAAAGGGCCCGAGTCACTGTTCAGCAATCTTGAGGGGTCTTCACTGTTTATAGCATATGACTCAATAAAGTTCAGCAGACGTGGGTCGCTAGTGCTATGTATGATGGCGAAGTCTTCATGTCTGAAGTCAAGTCGCTGATCGAGTATGTGGTCAGCGAACCTTGATACTGCAAATTTCCTATTTTTGATGCTTGCCAAATGCTCATTAATTCTGGTCTTCACTGCTCTACGGTATTGCCCGTAGTAGACAGCATCGCATTCTGCACACGGTAATTTATATACGCCAGGCTTGTTTTCAGGCGTATATAAAACCCCAAAGATACCATTTGCCCTAGAGCAATTTTTATGTAAATATAAATAAAAAAATAAGTACTTCTTAATGGTCATAAAGTAAATAGTCAAAAATAAGCAATTTTTAAAAACTTTTTAAGGGCCCTTAAAAGCAGAAACTGAAAATAAGGAGCTCTTAAGGACTTTTAAGGACTGTACAAACCATGCTAAACAGAGACCAAAGTGAAAAATTGTGCTTGGAAGAACATCTCATAGAACCTTATTTGCAACTTCACCAAAACTATTAATAATTGCTAAAAGTTTTCTTACTTTCCAGCTGCTTGGAAGAAATCTCTTGACAATGAGCTACAGGTCAATAAGTTTGCTGTCATCTATTCATACCAATCATTCCTGTCATCAGAGGCAGCTTTGGAGATTCGTTGAAAATTTGAGCACCCCTACCATTGTATGTACTGCAAAATTATCTTTCTCGGCCCAGTTTTGTGTGAAGAATTTATCTACAAGATGATCAGAGACAACTTTCCCCTGGACTTGGTCTGCATGGTAAATTCCTTCCTTACCAACAGGTATTTCTATCAAATCCAGGCGGTTTTATCGTTTCTTCACCCTTACTTTTTGAATGGTTACAATCCTCTCGTAGGACGATTTGGATAATGCAAATTTTTTATACATTAAAGAGAAATGATTGGTCATTCTTTTCCACTTACTTGTCTAAGTAAAAACATTCAATTTTATTTGAAAAAAACGCCTGAAATGGCACCTACATCACCAATAATTTGAGCCTGCCTGTTGTATGAATTTAAACTTGGCCATAAAGCAGGGGAGGCTGCTCGTAACATTTGTACAGCATTCAGTGATGATTCTGTCACCGATCGGACGGCACAGAATTGGTTCAAAAAATTTAAAACTGGTGATGAGCATCTTAAAGATTCTCTTCAGTGTTTGGTGGACAACAGCTGGTGTAGTCCATTATGAGTTCCAAAATCCAGGACAAACTATCACAGCAGACGTGTATGTTGGCCAGCTTCAGTAAACACATGAAAAAATCAAGCAAAAACAGCCAGCTCTTGCGAACCGTAAGGGTGTTGTTTTTCTTCGTGACAACGCACGTCCGCACACGGCAAAACTAACCCGTCAGGCAATAAACAAACTTGCTGGGAAGTGTTACCTCTTCCACCGTACTTTTCGGATATCTCTCTAACAGATTATCACCTTTTCCCATCTCTCGATAACCATTTGAGAAACAAGTGCTTCAAGACAGAAGGGCTAAAACATGAACTGGGTGTGTTTTTCAACTGTAAAACTCGTGACTTTTATAAAAAAGGAATTTATGATTTAGTATCTTGTTGGGAGAAGGTTGTTGATAATGATGGAGATATTTTGATGAATAAAATATTCATTTATGTATTAATCTGAGCGCCAATTGTAATATTTGCAAAAACGAAAAAAACTTTTCCCTGGACCTGATAAATCCAAAGTCAGTGATGATTATCCATCCGGCCCTGTCCTTGGGCCACAATTATTCAATAACTGTATGTACGCTTTTTTTGCAGGGGATAACTCTTCTACAGAAGGTCCTGAAGGATATTGAATGCTGGTTAACAAATGGAGCCAGAGTCTGAAGCTGAATGTCAATCAGGGCAAAGCAATGTATTTAAACAAGAAGCATGAGTGACTCCAAAATCTCTCGCTTTATACGACAAGAAGATAGACTGGGTCAATTACAAATACCTTGGTCTGATTACTGATTCATAGCTTTGCTGGAAACTTCATGTGGCATATGCATTGAACAAAGTGAAGAAGGTCAAGTTCAATCTGATTGCTTTCAAGGCAACAACAGTGCCTTGGCATCAACAAATTACTTCTATATAAACTATTTGGACCATCTTGTTCTATGGCATGGGCAACCAGACAAGAGTGAGATTTGTATCCTGATTGTAGGTTTTTAAAATCAGTTTCCTCATCCTGATAGGAAAAGACTCCTTTTTATACACTAGATGACTTAAGTTTCATCTGACTTCAGTGTACTTCCTTTGGTTAGTTTTTGGGTGGGTTGTAACAATTTCGGATACACTCCAGCAGGTACCCTGAAACTCCTTACTGTTTTTTTTTTTTGCTCGGAGTGAATTTTTTTTTTTTAAAGACTGGGGGGCTGTGCCCCCCAGACCCCCCCTCTAACAAACTGATATATACCCCAACCTATTTGGTTACAGGGGGCAGTTGGTTTCCCCCCGGCCGGTTACAGGTTTCGCGACAATTCAATTGGCACTGGACATTCAATTTCTCGGCATACATCACTTATATCAGGCATATATAATTACTCGGCGCAGCCCCCCCAGTCTTTAAAAAAAAAAAATTCACTCCAAGCAAAAAAAAAAAAAAACAGTAAAAAAACAGTAAGGAGTTTCAGGGTACCTGCTGGAGTGTATCCGAAATTGTTACAGCCTTTTGGGTGAGTGCAACAGTAGAAACATTACTTCCGGACCACTTGTGTCTTTTTTCCCCTGCACTGTTCAATTATCAATCATCATTTGTATTCTTGACAAAGCCAGGAAGAAAAGACAAAACCAATCTGAATTCCGTGCATTTTCTTTCCCGCTACGTATTGCAAAGCCTCCATCAGCGTCATAAAGAAGGACATTACAGAGAACTCTGCCGTCCATAACAAATAAAAATGGACAATTAAAAAAAAAGTTAAAATGCTTGCTCAAATACTAATTTTGCTATCAAATTCTTATCAGCATTTGCAGAAAGAATATAAATTACAATTTAGAACTTACTTTTCCATTCATTTTTTCATTAATGATGAAGTTTTTGCATGCTTTCCAGTTTCCATTTCTCATTGCCTTGGATGCAGCTACAACATGTTCTCTCATGCTCTCAGGAGGACCTGAATAAATTAAAGATAACAAAAATTTTTATCGTTAGTATAAACTGATGTAAAGATTTAAACGAGCAGGAAAAAAAAAATAAATAAACTGACCGACTAAAGGCTGGCGTTCACTGATTTTTAATTGATGATGAAAACTTTTGCTTATCATACGACGCCGTGAATCAAATTCATGAGCTAAATACAAATATGAATAAACAATATGCTTTTTATTCCTGTCAGGGGAAAAATAAAATGTCTCTGTATGCTATCAGTTGCATTTATCATAACAGCACTTACCAGCCATATATGGAATTTCCATTAGCATAGCTGATACAAGGTAAACACATTCTAATAATTCCAAATTTATGTGCATGTGAAACGGCATCTGTCGCCGCTTCTCTATTTTCTCTTGTTCAGAACTACGTTCATGTTGACGCTGTAATAGAAGACCCTAAGCAAAGTAACGATAAAATATGTCAGAAGCAAATTATATATTCATAGGGCATTTTAATAAAACTTCTGCATAAAAGACAATCCAAATTAAAATATATCCATTCTGAGCAGTTTGCAGAGAGAACCAGTAGACAAACCTCTCTCCAAGTTCAATGGATACGAGAGGTGGTCATAAAGTCATTACAATCAGTCCTTCTCCCAAGGCCACACACTTTTCCCAACAATGGACAATTTGGTGGATGCCACATTTATAGAAGCCCTCCTTCTGCCTAAGTCATTGTCTTGTAAATGCCATCCACGAAGCTGTTTCTTCAGGTGAGGGAAGAGGAAAAAGTCGCTTGGGGCCAGGTCGGATAAATATGGCAGATGGGGGCAGTATTTCGAACTCTAGCTCTGCCACAAAGTGCATGGTCTCATGTGCAGAATGTGCCGCATTGTCGTGCAGAAGTCTGACCCCTTTGGACACCTTGATCTGTTCCACGGCGATACAGTGAATCTTTCTGGATTCAATTATGACAAAAGGACAAAACCTGGTGCTATCAATATGACTCCGAAACAAAACGGCAGAATATGGAATGGCGATTCCCAACAACCCCACAAGAACAAGGTTTCTTCGGGTGCGAAAAGTCATGAACAAAGTAATACTCATCTGGAGATTTTTGCAGTGTCTGATTAAAAGAATCCATCAAGTATGGTCATAATTTCACGCAAAAGGGAGTTTGTTCTTATTGCACGATAATGCCAGAATGCACACAGCAGTGCTTGTCGAGGAGTTCTTAGCCCTTAACGGAAGTGTGAAGCTTTATCAGCCTCCCTATTCCCCAAATTTGTCTCCACCAGACTTTTTTCGCTTCCCAAAGTTTGAAAGGATACAGATTTGAGAACATCAAAAAGAATGTTACAGCCACCTTGGAAGGGTTAAGAAAGAGGACTTTAAAGGATGTTCCCAAAACTTGTATGAACGTTGCAATAAGTGTGTAGCTTCAGAAGGTAACTACTTTGAAAAATATTAAACAGTTTTGCCAGAAATTTGTCTCTTATTTGTTAAGTTGCCCCAGTCTCGTTTATTAATTGTCTCATCGTGTATTTTTATTCACACGAAGTTGTTTCTATTCACTTGAATACTAATCAAAATCAGACTGTTTGATGGACTGAGTTTACAAAACTTTCAATTCCCCAGTACTTTTATTTAAATGCTATCCTGGCCATGTTTTAATTAGATCCAATTTAAATTACTGATTTCCAACGTCTGATACATTTAAAAATTTTACTGCTATAAAAGAAACTTTAACCATGACATAATTTCATAAAAAAAAAAAGGTCAGACTTTCCTCCGGTTATATATGACTATTTAGATTGACGAATTAAAAAAATAAATCTTACTTGCGCTAACAGCTCTTTCGCCCGTCCTCCTGATTGAATGTCAAGCAAAGCATTATGAGCATCCTTTATATTCCCATGACGAAATGCACACAAGCCCAACTGAACCATTGTTCTATTATATAAAATCTAAAAAGAATCAAATATTGAGAAGCTTGTACAGTAGTTAGTTCGTTTGTTTATAACTAAATTTCTTCATTATAAAATGGTTTAAACATTAGAAATTTTATGTAAATGCCATACCTACTCAAGTACAGGGCATGAAATGATCATGACATAGAATTTACTGCTCATTTTAGTTACACATTTCATTGTAAGATGGGGTCATATGCAGGTATAAGAAAAGCAGGTTGAATGCAACCAGAATTAAAAGTACTGCATGTCGGTATGCTGTCATTACCGAATAAAGTGCTCTTGTTCAAATTGTTCTAGCGCGACAATGAATGCACAAGAGCATTTCATTAAGCAAGTGCTGCAAGATATGTTTGGAGCAAATCATGTGTTGAACCTAGATCACTAGACCTGATGATATCTTGCAATTTTTGGCTGTGGGGGTACCTAAAATCACAAATGTATAGAAATCACCCTGCTTCATTAGCTATGCTGAATGATGTCATTCAAAATGCAATCCAGTGTCTTCTCACATGCAAATAATGGCCATCAATTGAACACCTGACACGAGTTCTCTGTTTCCACTATCGGCGCTTCTATTTATGATAATGTTTTAACATTTGGTAGCAACACCATCTGGCAATGAAATATGTTACTTAAATAAACAATACAATTTTTGATTTCACAGCAAACCCGATGTCATTCTGATCATTTCAAATTTTTTTTTTTTCCAAATCTGAGCTTAACGATTATAAGACAACCCCCGTTTTCCAAATCGGATGATGATGACTTCGGAACCCATATCTATAGTCATATTGTAAGGAGCGTAGCTCTCAAAATGTACTTCTGGGTCATTAAAATATCTTATTGTGGAATTGTGGTATCCAGAGTTTTTGGCATACGAGGCCTGTGAGAAAAGTATCAGACCTCATTTTTTTTTGTGAAAACCTGATGGATTTGGATCGCGCACGCTTGCATGAGCCGACCTTGAACCTTTGTGCGTATGTGTGAATTTTTTCCTGCCTCTCAATAGCGTCAGTTGCTGGCAATCAGCATTAGAGGGAGGTAGTGTGTTGTGCTCTCGTCGGTTTTTGATTTGAAGGAAAATGACGGAACGACTGGAGCAGCGTTACTGCATCAAATTTTGCCAGAAACTGGGCGACAGCCAGGTGGAAACATTCCTCGTCACCACGACCAAAGAAGGCCCGCCAAATGCGCAGCAATGTGAAAGTGATGCTGACTGCTTTCTTTGACTCTCGTGGTGTGGTACACCACGAGTACGCACCACAGGGTCAAACAATCACCAAAGAGTACTACAGGGATGTCCTCCGTCGCCTACATAATGCAGTGCGGCGCAAGAGACTGCAGTTGTGGTCAACAGGCAATTGGCGCCTCAAATACCAAACTTGATTCAGACTTTTTTGGCAAAAAACCAGACTCCCGTGGTACAACAGGCTCCTTACTCTCCTGACATGGCCCCCTGCGACTTTTGGCTGTTCCCCAAACTCAAGAGGCCATTGAAAGGAACGCGATTTCAGACAAGAAAGGACATTATGGCTGCAACGACAGCCGAGCTAAACTCCATTCCAAAAGACGCTTTCCAGGAATGCTTCCAACAATGGCGGCACCGCTGGGAGCAGTGTGTGGAGTCCCAAGGAGACTACTTTGAGGGTGATTAGGTTTCCAATGCTCCAGGTGTGTAATTTTTTTTTTCCCGGCCGAAGGTCGGATACTTTTCTCACAGGCCTCGTATATCATTTGAACCAGTTAGGCTTTTGACCCTACCCATAGGTTTCATATATGTCATTTCAATATGCCCAATGTTAGCATCACCCTCTGAGATGAAGAATACAAAAAAAACAACCAAAAAACAGTATAATAGTTTTTATTTTATCAAATTTTTTAAATAGGGAGAGACATTCACACAACTCTGCATATTTTAAATTCCTGTCTTTAAAAAAATTTCTTCCACTTACTTGTGTTGGAACATCAGAATGTTGAATAGTATCTTGCAAATGAGAGACCAGCATTAGATCACGTGCTTCATACCAATTATCATGTAGAGCATGATGATAAATATGACACAACATAGCTCTAGTGCGGATGCGGTTAGTATTATCTTTCGCATAAATATATTTGCACAAGCGATCCATCAAATGAAGACTTGTATCCTTTGTTATATCAATTCCCTAAAAAAAAAAAAAAAAAATAAAATAAATAAAATACAATATAATAAGTGCTGTACATACTTAGATTACATGAAGTTAATCTCAAGTTTTGTTGTGAGGGGGAGGGGAGGGTAATATTTCTAGGTATGGTTGTGGAAGCCAACAAATCTATCTCCTCCATCTAGCTGGTCAAGGCAAAATACCCACAGCCTGTAGCCACATGTATAGCACATTGTCCTCCTGGAACAGTCCACCTAGAATGGTAGCTATGAAAAGGATGACAATGGACCTAACCACCTCATTGCAGATTGGTGACCAGTTAGATTGCTCACTATGAACATTAGAGCAATCCAACAGCGATAGCATATGCACCCCACAGTATAACACTTTGTGAAGGCTATGTGTTGTGATTAGTTCAAGCGTGTGTTTTGAATCTCATCACTCACACATTGCCACACATTGTATAGTACTTGACCATCATCTGTACCAAGACAAAAGCAGGATTCCACTGAACACAAGTCCATTCAGCTTCTCAATGGAATGTAGTCTGGCATGCTTCTGCAATGAGCAGTACTCATTGTTTTAGACTTTGTGCATGTTCCCCAGCTCCTTGGATACGACAAAGAATAGTCCGGTTAGACACAGCTCTATGCTGAAGAGGTGTAACGAGGGATGGCATTTGCTGCACGACCAAAGGGGCCCATAATGTTGTAAAAATATTTTCACAAATAATACCTTCCATATTGATTGTTATAGAACAAATTGTTTCATTTAAATCAAATAATTATTTTCAAAACTCACCTCTTTCTGCTTGAATACTTCAGTGTCAAACTAAAACAAACAAATTTCATTTTTTAATAAAACATCCTAATAGGAAAAAATCGGAAAAAGTAATTTGGAAGAAGCATACTTTATAATAAAGATGTTCAATACGACGTAGATATACTCGGCATAATTCTGAAGGAGTTCCTCTGCCTTGAAGGTATTCTTGAAGCCGTTCAATAATTTCACAGACTACTTTTTCATCCTTCAGTCTGCAAGGAAAGTAAAATAAAAACCTCTTCTCTAATAATAACATTCTTTTATTTTTATTTATACATAGGCCTACAGAAAATTTTGGGTTTGAACCCTAAATTATTGAATAAATTGGACAGATATTTTATCACTATTATGCTTTCCAGGATCTTCACAAAGTTATTCTAAATAATCTTACAATAATGGAGATGACATATTTAAACAATGGTATTAAAAATAAAGGTTCATATATTACCAAAGAAATGTTTAAAAAGAAAACTGATTAAAAACTATTAATAATTTTAAATTTCACATCAGTATTAAGTTTTTCTTCCCACATGTCATCCATCTTCTGTGCCATTTAATGCATTTGAAATGCAGTACTTTTTGAATTCCCTAATGAGGCTCTCTTTAGAAATGTTAATCCCATGCAGATTGATCCATGTCCCCAACAGACTTAGAGAAGGTTTTTTTTTTTTCCTGTTGGTTAAGACTGATTACCTGAAATCAACCAGTCTGTATATTCTTCCTCAGATGATATTTTGTTTACCACAACATCTAAAACTTGATGTTGACATGCCGTACTTCCTGGCAATAATTACAAGTTCACAATTAGCATTCTTAACATCTTGCTTTACTTTTTAAGTTAAATGCTCCCTCATGAGATCCAAAACGAGCATTACTCTTCTTTTGGATGTTTACAGCAGACATTTTTAATCCAGCCACGTTGGCTTATGCAGTGAAGCCAACTGCCTACACAGATAAAGCAGCAATGAGCTGATGCAGTGAAGCCAACCGCATCGCGACTCCGGGCTAAAGATCCCGTTTTAAGACGACCCACCTTTTTTGCCCTCTAATTTTGGAAAAAAAACTAGTCTTATATTCAGGTAAATACGGTATATACCAAAAATTATGGTAAATATGCTTTGAAAATGCTTTTTTTTTTTCAAATTAATTGCTCTTACCTTTCAACATATTCAGTGCTGTGAGCATCACATCCTTGTAGCATTTTAACAAACTCTTCATCCATTCTTTCAATGACAGTAAGAATGCATCCACGTACACGGTACGGTCCTGATGGTTGATACTAATTGGAAAAATAAATAAATAAACAAACAAATAAGAAAAAGCTTCTGCACTATATAAGATAGCAGAAATCAGCATTCTACATTAATTTTTAATATCCTGCAGCACCACCTGTAGGCAGCACCTGTAACCAATTTTGAAACTTCTGCACCAAATTTTTATGGTTTTCGAAATAAACATATCACTCATTTCATTCTTCTATTGATCTCAGTTTCCAAGACATTTACTCTTAAAATCAGGGAATCCTTTGTGGGACACCCTGTATCAGCGAAACTGAGGCATTAGTGAAATGTTCAAGACCCAGCTGTTGTTTAAGTGTGTGCTTTAAAGCCAAAAAACTGAATCACAACGTACAATCGGTGGACAACTAATGAATGCATGGCAGAATGGAGATGGTCCAGAATTGTAAAGGTCAACAGTGCAGTAAATTGCAGCCCAAATTAAAGATCCTCTCAAAAGATCTCTGAACCTGTACTGTTTGTTGTACATTGAATCGTATGGGTTATGGAACCGAAAGTCTGCTCACACACCTTTGCTGTCTACAGGAACAAAAGAAAACATCTCCATTTCAGACAAAACCAAGGATTGGGCAGTCGATAATTAGAAGCAAATTATGAGGGTGAATCGGAAAATAACGAGAATTTGGGTTTCATAAACAAATTATAAACATTCAAAGCAAACTTAATTGTATATTGGAAACTTTATTTATTGCCAATGTGGTGATATGTTGAAAAATGAGGCAATAAATACAATTTGGTTCGCTCTGAATGTTTGAAATTAATTTATGAAACTCAAATACCAATTACTATCTGATTCTCCCCCATATGTGCTAATGAATCATGTTTTAAAGTACACCAGTAGTTGGCCGAATGAAAATTTGGCGGAAACAGCACGAAATCATGAACCCCAAAAGTGCATTGCTACAACCCCTCAAGCTGGTGGAGACGGTGTTAATGATTTAAGGTATGTTTTCCTCACGTGGTTTGGCCTTTTAATTCGTATTGATCAACGTCTGAAACGCACACAATATATCTAAATAGCATTGCTGACCAAGTTCATAATATACAGGCCTAATGAAGATGACTACTTTCAACAAGATAAAGTATCTTGCCATAGTGCAGTTCATATTATACAGGCCTGAACACAAAGGACAGTTTACTTTGCATAGGTGCTCCCCCCCCTCCCAGAATCTCCAGATCTCAATCTTATTAAGGATTTGTGGGATGAAATCCATAACCATCTAATCTGACAACTGGAAAGTGCTATTCATCAAGCATGGTCTCAGATTCCACAAACCACCTATCAACATCTCGAGACGCTCATGCCAAGAAGAATTGACACGGTATTAAGGGTAAAAGTTGGCCCAACAAAATACCAAGGAGGTAATCATAATATACTGGGCACTAAAAAAAAAAATGCCTTTGCTTAGGCACGTAATTTTGGTTCATATTTATAGGAAAGATTACCTCCAAGGGGGTATTCAAATATATTACATGTATTCATTTAGGGAGGGAGTGAGTTTGAGTAATGCTACTAAGTGTTACAAATGGGGAGAGAAAGGATTAAAATTGTGTCAATTTAACGAATGTATTTTGTGGATAACCCTTATATTGTTTTGCTACTGTAACCCATTTGCATTATTAAATATAATTATTTGAAATTGAGACATTCTTTTTGAAACACACGGTATGCTGCATGATGAGCTTTTATAGAAAGAATGCAAAAGCACCAAATAAAAAAATTATAGCATCAAAGGTATCTTTCACAAATGATTATTAAATAAAAATACAATAAATGAATAAATTAGAACTTAACCTGTAAGCATTCAGATTCTTCTGAAATGTGTTCGCCAACATTGATGGTTGGATTTTCAAACAGTTTAGTCAGCAACTGCTGTACGTGGTCCAAACATCTAAAAACAAAAGTGAATACATTAATTGTAATTTCAAGGAGAAAGGATAGAATCAAATTGCCATTAAGGACAACAAATCTAAGAAACCCTGTTAATTACAGTAGAACTTCCGTACAATGAACGTTGTTATAGCAAAATTATCTCTATAATTTTTCTGTAGTCCTGGCAAAAATCCTATTGATTTAATGCATTTTCAACCTCCATATAGCAAAATCTTTATAACGTAATTATCCCTATAAACATAAGAATTTTTCGGCCCAGACAAATTTTAAGGTGTTATTTAGCTCTCTTTATTATGAAATTTGGTTCCTACACTTAGCATGACCTGACAGCCATCAAACGAAAATATATAGAAAAACCATGTTTTCAAAGAAATTTTAACACTGCGTCATATTTACCGTCTGCACGTGCACATGTTTAGGCAAAAGAATCGTCGTTCTTGCTGTTCGTATGTGGTTTTGGCTGGCTCACTTCAATTACTCAACAAAAAAAATGAGAGGTTTTGTGTAAAAATACGTTTGGTTTAATTTATATATAATACTTTCAAGCTGCTGAGCAGTATTATGTGCTGTAGATATCGAGCCATACCACTTCCGGCCAACACATAGGGTTGTTCTTCCAGCAATTTTCCGCAATTTTAAGCAAACTCAACTCTGTTACTGCGAGTGAGATTATGAATATAAGCTTGGTTTACTTCGTCCGGCAAACAAATGAAGTTAGCCATGCTTTATGAGAAGCCAGTGAGCGAGCATGTGGGACGACATTTTGCCTACATGGATGCACGCACAACTAATCTGACATCACAAAATATTTCCTCTATTGCCAACAGCCAACAGGCGAAGATAAAAGCAAGTTTTTACGTCACAAGATCTGCCTAGCTGGCTGCGGATGTGGCATTAGGTTTATTTTATCAGCAAAATTACAAAAAGTTCTCGAAAACAAAGTTATTGCACCAAACTACCCATAGCGTACTGCAGAGCAATAATGGCAGCCTGCTGATGAGCTTAAATGTGCAAACATGTTAAAAATTATTTTCTATGAGAATCAGCACGAGAACTACTTAAAAGCTGTCGAAACTTGAAAGAATTTTTATATTAAAAACTTTAATATTTGTTCAAATTTACGGGGGTGCCGTGGGCTAGGGGACTTCACAGAGTAAGCTAGCTCTGGAAGTTAAGCATCACCTAGCATGGCTAGTAACTGAATGGGCCAGTCACAACTTATTCAGTTGTGACTGGATCAGTGTGTGTTTGGTTGCTTGGATTTTATTTGAGTTGTTTTTGAGTTTTCGGTGTTATGTGGTAGTCATTGAGTTTGTTTGTGCTGCGTCATTTAAATGCGAGTAAGTGTGTGGTGTAGGTGGAAAATTGTATGTAGTTGTGTTTTGTTTTTTAAGATATGTAGATGTCGGTTTGTTGTTTGTTGAAAAACGGGGTTTTTTGTGTTGTTTTATTGAGGAACGTGGTTTCTGTTGTTTATTATGATAATAATGTTGAATAATGGGAGAAGCTAGAACAACTGTGGCAGAGGCTAAGCGTTTCTGCATGCTGTTATAGCGTTTCCACGAAATTCTCTTTGTTGTGAGAGCGCGATGTCGTTGTTGGGCAGGGAAGCCAAGAGTTATGCCGATGCACCTTGTTTGATGATCAGCTGGTTTTTTTTTCTGAGCTGCTGGAAAGTGAATAGAATATGAAGATAACGGTATTTAATTGTTTCTATGATTCCTTAGGTTTTTGTGGACAGAATCTTCGCTGGTAGGACAGCTCTAAAGGAGATTACTCTGTTAATGAGCGTGCCGTCATTTTGTCAAGACAAATGGAATGCGCTTCGTCGCTCGTCTGAGAGCGACATTAATAAAGTCGGCCAAGTTAAGAAAACCAACAATGGAGAATATCTGTGTAGCAATGGGATGGTTCCTTTTTTTCTTTGCTCCTTTGAATAACTGGTGGAAATAAAACTATATGGCAACCCAAATTAACTCGACCGCAAGTTAGTTCTGTTTAGCGCTCCAAAGTATCGAGAACGATCGGAATCACGTGACCTGTTCTGTGCATTGCATGAACGAAGAGAATAAACTGTTTCGGTTCATCATACAGTATCTAGGTTTTCAGTAACTGTAAAAATACGATGCCTATAGCTTATTATGCTTGTTCGGGGGGACCTAATGCATGAGTTTGTTGGAAGTGGGCATGGGCGTACTTAGTTACTGTTACTGATTGCTGCAAAAGAGGCTTATTGTTTCACCTTAGCAAGGTGTAGGGAGCATATTGTGAGACGTTTAAACTGTTAGTAGGGGGTTATTGCTCTCCTCTCCTCCCTTGTTTGACGGGCTTAGTATGATAATAGTCACTAAGCAAGGGAAATAAAATAAAGGGGAGCGTGGCGCCTTCCATGCTGCCCTGCATCCTAGTAGGGGACAAGCCCAGTGTGCGATTGCGTATCGAAGTTTTGTTACAGTACTGAGCCAGTGAGGCGTCCATGCACCAACCTCTTGTGTTGGCTCACACATACATGCTTGTGTATGATATGTACTTGATGACAATTGTATCAAGATCGAACATTGGTTAGGATAGTGTTATTATTATTGAAGTGGTTTATAATTAGTTACTTTTATGATTGGTTGTTTTTTTTTATGGGGCCCCAATTATTCTATGTAATCAATTTAATTTTAAGTATGCAAATTAAAATGAATATTCTAACTCGACCACCCACCTATTCTTTGATTAGCTGTCACCTCCCCGCGCGAGTTCACAAACTCGCCCTAGCGCTCTTGGGTGTCGACTTGGTGTTGTGGGCTAATCTGACGGCCCCGCCCAAGTGCGCTCGGGCACACAGAGAAGCGAGTTTTTACTCCTTCCCCTGTGCTTCGGAGGGCAGGTTAAGTCGTCGGTCCAGGAAGCTACTACCACCACTTTGTAGCATTCGTAAAAAGCCGGCAGAAGCTCAAAAATGCATCTCCCAACCCGTCTGGGAGATTAGACCAAATCCCCCCCCCCCCCCCCGAAAAGATTGAATTTCATTGTACAGAGGTTCTACTGAATATTAAAAATTATTCCTTTAATCAGTTGCTGAGGTATAGGAAGAGATGGCAGGTGCAAGATCAATCTATGCAGTGGCATCAGTCCACCCAAATCAAATTCATGCAAATCCAATGTCAAAAAAAAATGTTAATTTAGACTTAGACCAATGAATACTATGCTGATTTTTTTAATGTTACCTTTTCTTAAATTCCTAAAACTGCAAAAAAGGCTTAGTATGTTAAATTTAAAATAACACTCAACATATGCTTACTTAGACCACATTTCTGCTTTCATGCAGGTGGCAATATTTGGGTTGTAATCATAAATGGCTGCGATAATAGCAAACATGATTTTAGTGGACATCGCTGGGCCTAAATTGTGACGTTCACTAATTGCGTGAAGTTCTTGAAGCATTTCGATTTGTTCACTGCGATCAGTGGCTTTTTTGCCTCTTGCGGCAAGGATTTCCGACAGCTTCTTAATAACAACATTGCAATTGATTTCAGCGTCTTTGGCAAACATTTTAGGTTTCTGCAATGTGTAAAGACAAGGAAAAAAATTCATTCCCAATAACAGTGCAAATTTACCATAAGCAAAAAAAAATAAGATTTATAAAAAAGCCCAAGTTCTCACCGTTATTATTCCCATTTTGACTTCTTCCCATTCACCTTCGTCTTCGTCGTCATCATCTCGTCGTCGTCTTTCTCTACTGTCTTTTTTATCCTTCTTCACTTTTTCTTTCTTTTCCTTTTTCTCAGTTTCTTTTTCTACAGTTCTAATCATAAAAGAAATATTTGTTAAACATCTCGTAAAAATACAGAAAAGTAAACTCACAACCCACAAATCTGTACTTTTTTAAGAATTTGATTGCCAAATTTTCCCCATATTTCTCATCATCGCTAGAAGACGACGTTTCCTCTTCGGAAGTACTACTCCATTCAATCGAGTCATCATCATCGTCCTGGAAATATATACAAGAGAAAATTAGAGTAATGCTTTTATCAAGAAAACTTTAATTAAAAGGAAACAAAGTCTTACTTCATCTTCGTCTCTTGCTGGACGGGTTTTTCCTTCAGGTCCGAGTGAAGGCGATTTTTTAAATGCGTCAATTCCATAACCATCTCGTTCATCCATTTCATTTTCAGAATCTTATTATATAAAATAAGAAGAAAATAAATATCCGGATATTCCTAATAAACTTGCTGGCCATGGAAATCGCTGCACCCAGAACGAGTCATTCCATTTTGAATGAAATTAAAACCACATGTAGTACCAAAGGCACAACGCAAATGATCAGATTAATGTTGCCAAAATGTCATTGCAACGTATGATATAGAGGGTGCTTGGAGCCTTTACCTAGTGCTTACAAGAATCATACAACAGGCTGGAAGGTCAAAATTCTGTGTGTTAAGAGGCAGATCAGTATGCAACAACGTCGTGCTCACAAAGAATATCATCAACCAGAACAATTTCAACAAGTTCGTATGGTTAGACTGCATGAAGTCACATGGTCAGCTCGTCGTATAGCTATGCAGTCACCATTGTCAAAGAGTATGCATACATGGATATGCATCACATAGAGTAAATAAATATGGTCCTGCCAGGCCAGATAGAGGACATCAACATATACACTGAGGTATAGTAGCAGCAAGTGGCACCACATCCAGACAGATCCTGCAGTCTCTGGAGACCGCTTTGCACTTGTTGGCCTTAACAAGAGCCATTCAGGACCATTTGAATGAAGCTGGCCTACAGGCCTTAATACCCACTGCGCAGTTTGTCTTCGACCCTTCAGCATCATACAGCACTTTGTCAATGTTGCCAGGAACATCAATATTGGACAAAAGAATGGGGACACATTGTGTTCTGCTTCAATCTTCATGGAGATGATCGTTGCATCGGGGTTTGGTGCCAATGATGGTCTTGCACGGATTCATGAATGCCGTATGTTGCAGACTCCAGGTGTTATGGTATCGGTGCCATCAGTTATGACAGCACAGTGATATGCCAATGAGGTTCTGTGACCCCATTTTCTTCCAATTTTCCCCAGCATATCCAATGCTAACAAGATGTGTACACCATTCCTTGGCTTGCCAGGTCTCCACATATTGAATATGTATCAGAACAAGGATCTGATGGGTTGATGTTTGCACTGTCAACCATCTGCCCAAACGTTGAATGATAGTATGCGTGCAGTTGTAAGAATTACGGTGTAATATGCCTTAGGACATTATCCAACTCATGAAACACTTTGTTGTATCAACGAAATGCCTTGTTGCATCGATGTCCATATAGACGTGAAAAAGACTATCCCATATTGACCTAACGCTTTGTGGATGCTAAACCGTGCAGCCTTCATGCACATAGACTAATCACTATTCATGAGTAATATCTATCTGCCTGTGATGGTTTAATAAAATTTCCAGTACAGAAAGAGGATGTAGCAACTTCTATGGCCATCCATGTACAATTTTTTTCCTTTTTCATTTATTTATTTATTTATTTACCAGATCCTTTTTCTGAATCATCCAGCTCATCTTCAATAATAGGATTCTAAAATTTTATAGTACATAAAATATGCATTTAGCTTTGTTTTTCTTGTCAGTATATAATGCTTACTATACAGGATGTCCCAAAGCTCTTATCTAATAGCAAATATTGAAATGGTGCAGATTTTTAGAATACATGACATAGTTGAATTATTTAGGTAGGAATGTTTTGATTTAGGTAGGAACTGTTGGAATAACTCAACAAATGAACAAAAATTTTCTGTGTTGAGCAAGTAAATGAATGCCACGGGTGAAAAGTTCACAGAGAAGAGCCGAAATAGCGATGCTGCATTTGTTGTCATATCACAATATTATAGGAGGGCGGCTGAAAAGTAATGCCCCTGGGAATATAACGAGAGAACAAAACATCATAAAAGTGACAAATGCTGCCATCTTGTAGCTATATTCTCCTATTACAATCATAGCAAATCTCATTGTTCTCAGTCCTTTTTCTTTTCTCTGCCAATAGCTATTTTTATGGATGCTGCTATGCCAACACATCTAAAACAATGAACGGGTATTTCTTTATTTGAATTTTTAAGAGCCAAAAACCTGAACCCTAGTGACATTCATTGTAGTCGAAGGGTCGGATCATTAAGTGGTCCAAGTGACACTCGAGTCGAGTGAGGTTTTCTCCTCAAGTAACTGCATTCGAGGGGAGATCTGTCCTCATCTCATCACAAATGCAAAATTTTGTAGTGAGAGAAGAGTTTGTCACTCCAAATTTCAAGAAACCAATTTTTCGCCACTTGAGGAGTGAATTCTCCATTTCACCTCGCTGATCTAGTGAAACAGCATGGAAGCAATTTCATCGTTTCGTAGTAAAAATGTCATGCCATTGTATTGTTTTTACTTCAATGCGAAAAACGAATAAATTACAAAATGCCTTTAATTGAAAGGTATCAGTATACCCTGTTTCAAAATACCGGCATATTTAAAAATGTTAATTTTGAAATGGGCTCCATACAGGAAGGGTTCAAACAAATAGGTGGGGGG